>VZSZ01008968.1:137704-174424 GCA_013398815.1 Ibidorhyncha struthersii | reverse complement strand
AGGATAAAAAGAGAAAGAAAAAAAAAAAATTACAAATTGCCAGTTTTTCGTGTTTTCTAGGCACCTTAACAATAAAAGTTGAAGCAAGGCTAAAGACTTTTAACACAAAGTTTTCTACATGTCTTTGACAGTGCTTGCTTAGTTTGGAGTCGAGAATCATCTAGACATCAGACTGGATTATAAAATAGTTTAAAAAAAAAAAAAAACCCAAACAACAAAACAAAAAAAAACCCCAAACTAACCAAAAAACCCCCCAACAAACAAAACCCAGAACCTTAAAAAAAACCAACCAACCAACCAAAAAAAGACTAACAAAGATCCTACCCAAAACACTGCTTGAAGAAAACAGTAAAGTGAAAGAGAATATTATATAGTTTGTTAACTAATATTTCTATTGAGTGATACTTAAGTTCTGACTAGTCAACTCATACAAGAATTTAAAGGATTCAGCAGACGTAGATTTAACAGAGACATTTGAAAGCTTTACTTTGACGTAATGTATAGGTACTTCTGACTTTAGCTTCAGTTCAGCATTCACTAGAAAGAAATTCAGGTCTTCCTATTCCCAATTACTGAAAGCACTGAAGTATTCCCTTTTTGGATACAAACCCTCACATTTAGAGGAGAAAAAAACAAACCAAAAACTCTCAATGTTATCTTGGTATTCTATGCAGACTTGAATCTATTTGAGCCTGACGTCATTTCAAGCAACAACCCAATCTCCACTCTTTACAGAAATGAGGTAAGGAAAAACAGATTTTTCTTTGATCAGCAGGACCTTGCTGCAAATTTGAGTAATGTCACATTTTATGCATCTGATGTCCATTTATGTGGAATAAAGCAAGCATGACTTCAGATAGACATAAGCTTGAGGTGATAGACCTGTAAGTCTTGTCTCTGGAGCCTGAAGGCAAAGGTTATGAAACCTGCATGTCCCATAGCTGGTGAAGTCAAATCTGGCTCATGTTGTTAAAGGGGTTAGCAGTGGCTAATTTGAAGATGGGCTTCAGATCCCATTGTACTGGTAACCTAGAATTGTGATATTTACATCTTAAGTTGAGCGCTGTCTGCTAGAGGTTGACTAGTCTAATGTTTTGGATCAAATATGATGAAATATATTTTCTGGTCGAATATAAAGTCAGTGTAAAAGTCATGTATGTAAATGTAAAGTGTTCTCAACGGAGTTCCTTGTTACCAAGTTCTTGAGGGGTTTGTTGAATTTAAAATTTCCCATTAGAAAGTCATTTGGTGCTAGGATGTTGCTTTATTCTTCACACACAGCTGAAGTCTTTGAGCCAGATTCTACTCTCAGCTTGAGTGTCCAGCATTGGAATTATATTATTTATTTATTGGAGTATGTTGTTTCAACTCAGAGTAAATGCCTGTATCTTCCATTTTCTGGATTTCTGTGGGAGTTTTACTGCTGGAAGGTTGGTGAATAACTGTGGGATGTACATGACCTCCCCAGCCTATATGACAGTTCCATGGCCCTGTCATAAGATGATACTGCTTAATCTAATAGAGATGCTGTCTGATCTGTAGAGCAGTTTTCCGCTCTCATCAGAGACTTAAGAGGCATGGCTCCTTTAATTCAGGCAATGCAAGCACCTGCTTTACAGGTCCAGCCTGTTGATACAATCATTGGATTCTTCAAAGGGGATTTGGGCTGCACATACACGTGTATTTGTTGGCCATGCAGCAGCACACGTATCCCTCTCCCCAACCGCTTATTTCTGTTCCCCTCATTGAGCCAGCACAAACATTTGTAAGGCTTTGCAGTGAACTGAATCAGGGAAGTGATCTGATCAGAAAGTACTGCTTTTTAATTTGGCCTCAAGGATCAGTCATGGCTCTGAAAAGTCCATTGAGTTCTGTTCAACCCAAACATGTAAGTGAGGTGCTTGACATTAGGTGAGATGAATACCTCTCTTACGTCTGTTTGCTAAAAATCGATTTCTGCTTTGTATTTTTTTTCTCTATTAGTAATTGCATTGATTGTGTGAAAGTGAGAGGGTATGGTATGTGCGATAAATAGTTTAATTACCTCCTGAATAGTTTTGTTCTTAGTTACTTTTTAAACAGTAATCTTGGCAAAACAAACAATTTGTAGAAATATTTAGAGTATAATGAGTGTGTTACATAATTGAAAGAAATCATTGGAGGAAATTGTGATGATAGAATCATGAAGGTGTAGAAAGCAGCCGAATAGTGTTAAAGCAGAAATGTTGCATTTAAAAGGGGGATGAGTGGCCCTGTTCAGAGACACTTATCTTTCTTTAATATATTCTAGGCAATGAGACTCCACTTGAGAGAGTCAGGACCCATGAAGTAGCTTCTACCCTATGCCACTAAATCTTAGAAAGAAGCAGCTACAGGTAGATGCCCACAGGGACTGAAGCTGGTTCAGTAACTGCAAAGTAGTTGAATAGTGACTCTTTGTGAGTATGTCATTGTTCTCTGCGTTTTTTCAGTCTGTGCTTTCCTCCTCTGCTTTGGCTGATTAGTTGCTTTTTTGCTGTCTGCTAGTTGCTTTTTTTGCTGTTTCTGTGCAGCATCTGCCCAAATTTTTGTAGCTGAGCAGCATTAAGCAATCACATCAATAAGTATTTTGGTCTTTTTGGTCTTTGTAGGTTGTGATATTGGTGCTAATGCTAAATTTTGAACTGTGTCTTTGTATATACTGCAATTATAAGCAATCCAAAGTTCTTTTTCATAAGGAAACATTTTGTCTAGCAATCCAAGATGACTTTGTATGTCTTGCCTTTAACTGTGTGTTTTTACAATCAGACAGATTGAGGTTTTAGATTTTTGCTTAAGAGGGACGTAAATGTTAAACAGATGTTCCTAGAGTCTTAAATTTCTATTGATACAGATTCTGCATTATGGCTGCTTTGCACTTGAATATTATGTAAGGAATCTTTCACGTTTAGTATGGTTACCTTCTCTTTGAGAACCCTTGTTTGTTTTCTCTGTAGAATTTGTATCCTGATGTTATGTTTTATTGTTGATAATACTCTTCTTGCCACTTGACATATGTTGCTTATGTTAGTATCGCCTTACGTGTGTTCTTACTTTTAAAAGTGGTTTGCACCAGGAAAAGTGGATTTGTAGCACTGACTTGTAAATTTTATTTTACGATTTTATTAAGTCATTTCCTTATTTTTGCAAAGTAAAAATAACTGAACAACTAACAAAACAGTGGCATCCTAAGAACTGAGATTTTTGTTAAACTAATGGCAACCTGCATGCCAAATATCAGGTATATTGCGTGATACAAGAGTTTCTGGCAACATCATTATACAGCTGGAAGACATCTGTTGTGTATATGCCACAAAATAATCCTTATTTTAAAATCTCAACACTTTGGCCAAATAAGCCACGTTAGCCATATCATTACATTTGCTTCGACTCATGGTGGGCTAACAGGAGCTGGTACTGCAAACATAGAAGAATCATATATGCTCCTGACAGTCTGACGGAGTGCACCTAGTTGAAGAATACTTCTGCTTAGTGTAACATACATAGTCAGTTGCTCATGTGGTACTGTTTGTGCCTGACCTGTCATTAATCAGCACTGCTTTTGTGTGCACCTTCTTATTGCTGACTTACTTGTACAGCATGTTAATTCATCTGTTTTAGTCCCATCTTTACAAGTGCTTGCTTATGGTGTTGACTAATTTCTTGTATGGAAGAGTTGATAAAAATTATTCATTTTCAATAAGAAAATCTTGCCTTTCCTCTCTCTCTTGGATCATGTCTTTTAAAATCCAACGGGACAGAAAATCCTGGGACTCAAGAAATGCTTCGGCCTGGCTCAGTAAGTTCTGCTTGGGTTTGGCTGAGTAATACAAAACCAAAAATATGTTCTCATACTGGTTTTATCACATTTAATATCAATCATAAAGCTTTGAAATACTGCAAATATTTTTTATCAACTCTTCCCATGTGAGATTAGAAGTATGTTATTGCTGTATCTTCTGATGCAATTAGAGATATGTGTTCAGAATAAAACTCATCATGGTCCCCACTTTCTGAAACCAGTAGACTAGCCTCTGTGGCCTGTGTTCTTCCTTCAAGAAACTCTGTAGTGTTCCTCCAATTCTGCAAGTATTTATTGATCAGAGAAAGAGGATTGTCTTTTCTCCCTTTTTTGCTTAGGGAAAGAATGTTCTTCCTTTTTGATCAACCAGTAAATTAACAGCCTTTTTTCCTGCTGCAGGCTAATATAGACAAGGTTGCTTTACAAGCTGTGTAATTCCACTTCTGTTTAATGCACTGCCCATTTATAAGGGGAGTGAATTGGGGAAAGAAGAACATTGTGCAGTATATATGTACATTCTACCGTAGTGCATAAAAACAGATAAGGTAGCATAATCAAGGTTGCATAGAATTTTCCATTACGTAACTTTTAAGAGCTTAACTTTGCAATTCTAGTATAATTTTTCAAATTTAGGGTATTTTGATCTGTTTTAAAGGCAAGGATGGTTATAAGTTGTATATGATACCTTGGAGTATAACTGTAGAGGGCAAAAATACAAAGTTTTTCTGTTTTGTTTTTTTTGGGATGTTGTGTGCAATGGTAGTCTTGTTGAAGACTGCATGCATAGTAAATTCTCTTTGTCTTATGTTCTTAATACTTTGTAAATTGTAAAGTATTACTAGTATGTAGGGTTACAAAGTATGAAAACTGAATCAAGTATCACAGGATAGAGGAGAAAACATGCCTCCTTTCCCAGATAGGGGACTGGACTTCATATTTAGGTGCCAAATTTTATTTTCAGTTATTTTTATTTTCAGATGTTTTTATGAGTTGAATTAGGATGTTGGAAAATGTCCTGTAGCTTACATATTTCAGGCTCTTCCTATTCACCTAAGTTTTCTAAAAGTGTCTACGGCAGCCACGAGTTTTAAGGGTGCTGTGCTCAGCCACAGCATTCTCAAAATGACCCAGAGGTAACGATCGTTTTAACTTTAACCTTGGTATTTGCAAGCAAGCCCTTTACACAATCAATTTGTTTATGCAGTAAATCCAGACTTTGTTACCGCTTCTCAGAGACCTTTGCATCTGAGAGACCTGTTTCCTTACAGGGATTATCCATGGCATGGCAAGTATTAGATGTGGAAGGGCCAGGGGTTTAGTCTCACACCATCCCTCTCCAAAAATGAAGCAAATAACCAATTGCTGCATGATTAGGTATTTTTTCTTTGATAATCTGACTGTGATTTCTTTAAGACCCGTTTGAAGTTTATAGGTGAGTTACTTACTGGGTATTTGCAGTGTGGTGGTGGGAAAAGAGGACTTCTGAAAATAGACATATTTCTCTGTGAGAGAACACCAGTAAAACCTGTTTATCCTTAAAACCATAATTTCATAAAACTCTGTTCTTATTTTTCTATGTCATACTCTCATGTTTTCAGTTTGCTGTGTGTGCGTTTGTATGCGGGCGTAGGAAAGGGGGTATGGAGACTAAAATACTGTGTGGGAAACTGAGAAAATCCTCTGCTGATGTCTTTGTGGCACAGAATTTTTCTAAAGTCAAGAGTAAGAAGAAATGGTGACTTACACAGATGCTTGAGTGGAATTATCACACTGCAGCTACCACATCTACTGTTGTAATGTGTACGGCTTTTTTTGTAAAGCAAAGTATTCTCTGTGAATACTGCTTAAATGAACTTCATACTCATTACCCTTTTTATTTTAGAAGCTTTCTTTTCATACAAGTAAGGATCAATGCATATTAAGTGAAACCTGCCAATGAAAGCATACACGTGTAAACATGTGCAAAATACAGAGAGGACAGAAGGCAAACAGTTTATTGCATGAATACTAGACATTTTGCTTAAAGGTTCTCTGTGCTTATGAAAAAAAGTCATTATATCTTTTTCAGTAATGAAAATACTGGTATATTTTGACAGTCTTCAGAAATGGTTATATAATGGCTATGCTTGCTAAGGTAGCTGGTTAATCATTGACAAGAGCCATAATGATTAAGCAGCTGTAATTTACTTGTAGAGTTTGAAAGTACAAAAGGGTATGTAATTTAATAGTTAAAACAATAAGCAATTCATTTGTATTTCACTAGCTATTAGGTTGTTCTTATATACATTCAGCTAAACAGACTGCTGAATTTTAAATATTTACTGTAAATGTGGAAAAGTATGGTGCAATTTAAGCAATGCACGATGTGCTGCTGAAAGAGATGTTGCCAAGTTCAGAGTTCAGCTATCAAGCCTTTCCTTTGTTTTCCTGTCAAATAATACCTATTTTGTTTCAAGGTAGACTTCAGTGTTCACTTAATCTTTTAAAAATACTGTGCTGGATGAAGAAGTCATACTTGGAGAGATGTACATGATTCAGTAGGGAACTTGAAGTAATGTTGGGTATAAGGAGCCCAGTGCCTCTTGGAACCTCCCCAGCTATCCTGGGGCCAGGATATGTATCTGCAGAGGACTATAATGTTTCTGGGCTGTGAACAAATGTTTTAGCCTGTGAGAACTTAATGACGAGCCCACTGGAGGAGCAGTGCTGATCATACGCTTTGCCGTTCCTTTCTTCCTTTCTTGTTACTGCTCCTCGGGGAGACAAATTTGGTAGTCTCCTTTGGATTGCTGGAGAATAGTTGTTATTATTCTCGGTTATCATTACAAAAAACCCCTTACTTCAAGGTTTCTTTACTCTTTTCCCTCACCACAAAATAGCTGTGTGACAGGGATAGCACAGGGATTTCACAAATAAAATACATAAAAGTGATTTCTCATTTCTCAACTGGAATATATTATCTTCCAGTTATATCAGGGATATTGGGTGCATAATATAATGTTTTGGACTCTGTTAGATAACTAACTGCAAACAGCAGTTAGTTCCAGGTGTTACTGAGCTGGTTCATGCTCCTCAACAGAGAAATTGTACAAAGATGTTCAGGATTGGCACAGAATAACAGATGATGTTATCCAGAAGTGTTTGCAGTTGATTCTTTTTCTTCCTTCGTGAAAGTAATGTTTTGTAAATGCACACTGCATCTGCAAAATTACTCTCCATCTTGAGTCTTCATGAGATTGGAAGTGTTGCTCTGAATAAATGCAGATGGTTTAGCAATAAAATCTTTGTCAGATAATCTACAATAATCTCTGCCATTTTCCTTTGGTGTGTGACCATACATTCCTAAAGCATTAGGCTAATTATTTTATTTTTCAGTAACCTTTTATTTAGAGTTCTCAATTCATATAATTTCTGATTATTTTTTTTTCTTCAGTAACTATGGTCATGTATGTTACAGTATCAAATGTACATATTTCTTAATATTTTATCAGGTTACAAGATGGTGGGATTTATAAGAAAAATAAAGATTATTCTTGGAGACAGGACAACTGTTGAGCTTTAAAAGAAAGTGACAATTGGAATTTATTTTACTAAATAGTTTCAGATTATGGAAATTTTGTAGGGACTATAACTGATAGCAATTACACTTCAGTCCTCTATGTGAAAGAAGTTACTTTGTTTCAATCTCTCAATACAATCTGTTATGTTGTAAAATAATTAGGCATCACAGTCAGTATTGCTTGGATGCTCTTAAAATAAAAGCTGCACCAGCATCTCAACTGATCCCTTCAGAAAGAAGTTGAGATGTGCATGAAAACTGTTGTATTGCTTATAGTTATAGATATTCTAGTACAGTGCTGACAATCTGGCACAATGTCCTAGTGAGTATTTAATATATCAAATTGGAAGACTTAATTTAACTGTTATTTTAAATACAGCCAAGCTGCGCATAGTGATAGAGTAGCAATGTGACATGTCCAAGTAAAATCAACAGTAACATATCTGTTGTCTGTACCTGGTGTTAGAAATCATGGATAATCTCCTATGTATTCTTATTTGCTACACCATGTGATATAGAACATATTTTCCTTTGCTGGTTAATACTATCCTGTTTCAAAGAAATCGGGCAAACAGATCTTTACTAAGGGTCCTTGTAGTATGAGGTGGCATGTTAGTAATAGTGACAGCATCTGCGATTTTTCCTGCTCAAGGGAGAGTGTGGAATTCTATCTCATTTGGTTTATAAAATCAGATATTTAGAGGTCTGATTCTTATAATTTTTTATTTCTTTCAGTCTTCAACCTTCAGAATTGTCTATTGTATTTGGCTTAGTTTTAATAGTCAAAATACAATGAACCTTTTGAAAACTTTGTCCTCTCAGTTATGCTGGACAGATCCTGGAATCTTCAGTGTTTACTTTCATAAAGAACTCCATTTCAGTCTATGTACTGAGTAAAATGCGTAGAAGCTCTGGATTTTGCTATGTGTTTGTGTCTGCTACTCTTTTAGTTCTGTCCTTCCAGGTACATCATAAGCCATTACACTGGGGAAAAAAATCTTTGCCCTACAATGGCATTTAGGTTGGAAAAAAATGGACCTCAAGCTAAATACTATAATAGTATTATTTTCATTAATTGCAGGAAAGACAATCTAACTAGACACTGTTTAAGTAAACTTTTTTTTTAGCGCCAACATAGTTTCTTTCAAAACCAGGTACAATGGTGCACAGAGCTGTAATAAATACAAGGATACATAAATACAAGCACAAGGATATATAGAACATATTGTTTTATTCTAATTGTCAGTTTGATTACACCGCAATTTCAATCTCTCCTTGTACCCGAGTGTACCTGAGGAGGTACCACTACAGCCATTTGGTATCACAATTGAAAAATTTGGGTGCTCTGAAAATCAAAGGAAAGTTTTGCCAAGTCTGTACTTTAAATAACATTGATTAGCTGGAAAGGTGCAAATTGTGAAATAGAAAGCCTTTATATAATACAGATTTTTTTAAATTGTTTGTTTTGCCTTACAGTCATGTAATGAACACATTGGAAAACGCTATAGGAGTGATATATATGCACCATTGGTTTTCCATGAAATAGCAGAAAGAAGTAGCAGCGTGCACTGATAAGTGCACCTGAAAAATAAGTAATTTAAAAACTGTGTGCATGTTGCAGGTTGTTACAAGCATAACTTTTAGTCTTTTTTTTAGAGTAGGTCATTCTGCCCTCAGTTACATGTGTAATACTGTGTAAAGTTACGCAAATATAATTGAAGGCAGCCTTTTGCTATCAGTCTGGGGATAAAAGGCTCAATTGAAAATATCTTGTTTCAAAACATTTTGAAGGTTTTTTTATATCTTTTGGCATTAGTACATAAAGCAGTAGTCAGCACTTTGTATTACTTTTAACTGTACCCTTTTGGTCAATTACATAGGCAAAAAAATAGGCTTTTCTCTGGAATAAAGGCCTGATTTTCATAGAATGAGTCTGTCACAGATTACCAAAGAAAATGATTGATTTATTAAGATAAAATGTTTAGTGTCATAGGAATCAAACTACTTGGTATTTAAAGCTTTAAATGACATCAAGGAAGATTATTTTTTTTATCATAACGTAGCACTTTATTGTAGATTCAGCATTTGTATATCCCCATAAACAGTTTCAAGCTTCACAATAAACTGCAGTGAATGTGTTCTTTGCAAAGGCCGCTGTTGAGTGGTAACCACAGTAACAGTCAGAGCTTCTCTAAATGCCCATGCATATTCATTGCATGGACGAGACTGCAGCAGTATGTGTTTGTGCGCATACTGAGTGTAACACAAGTGTTAGTTACTCGGTGTAAAAGATGAGTTTCTTTTAGCAGAACTTTGTATATGCAGCAGTTGTAATATTCTGCAATGCATTTATTAATTTCTTACCTGACAAGTCAATAGGAGAAGAATTAAAATTTGTGACACTTTCGTTGGAATCTGTGCTGTTACTCAAAGTTGGTGACACTGGTGGCTAGTTTTGAAGGCAACTTTAGAAACTTATTTCACTGTGGGAAATAAAACTAACTCCTGGAATTGCATATACATTGGATTGTATATGCTGGAGCACTCTTGCGGAAGGTGTTGTTTGACCAAAGTAGGTCAAAAAGTATTAGTTGGTCTCACTTCTACAAAGATTTTGGTATAAGACAGTATTTTGTTCTCTGCAGTGTCATAAGACCTGTCAAACAAATTTAAGAGATGAGAACAGAGGACTAAATCAACTTATCGAAAGCTCTTAGATAAGGTGAGCAAAGACTGCTCAAACATAACACAGGAAGTGCATAATGCCTGCTATAGAAACACAATATGTAACTTTTATCAGCAAAGGAGAGAAAACAAGAATCTACAGATTGTTCTTGTTGTAACTTTAATTCATATTGAAGTATTTTGGGGATTTTTTTTTTCTCTGTCCTGTTGATGACTGATGTTGCATAAAGCTTCTAGAGCAACAGAATGTTGTATAATATTTCACTATTGGGTTAGAATTCATGTATTCAGTGTGCTGTAACTGATTCAAATATTTAAATATATATATATTCTGATATTGTAAGTACAGGACTTTTTAAATTATTCTTTCACCAGTGTAAAGAAGTTTAAGTGACTGCTCAAAATGGTGGACACTGAAAACCAGCTCTATCCCCTTACTCCTTTGGAGGAGGACGATATAGGCAGCCCTTTATCCGGAGAGTTCCTGCAAGGTATGGAGAACATTCAAGACCTCTCTCAGTCTCTAGGTGATGATAGCTCTGGAGCTTTAAGTTTAACAGAGTTCCAGTCACTGGGAAACGGTCCAGGATCTGATGGATCAGTTATAACAGGTAAGAGTTTTGATTTACCATAAAACTTTCTTTTATAAATACATAGTGATAGAAATTAAAAACTTTTTTATGCAATAATTGTTGTTTATGACCGAGTGACACTAGAAATATATAAGCTGATTATAGCATAGTCTTAAAACATGTAAGGCAAAAATTAATTTATTAGGCAAACGTCACTGAAAAATTACTGTAAACTTAAAGTTGCTGTTTTAAATCATCATTAGTGTCAACACATTTTTCAAAATAACTTTTTAAAATCACTATTACTAGCAAAGAAGTTACTATGTATTGTAGTCATATAGGAAGTCACAATATTGCACTAAAGGAATTTCTAATTTTTTAAAGTTTCTTCAAATCACATATATTTGCAAAGTGTTGTGAAATGTTTGCCAGCAATGTATAATCTAACCCTTAAAAGCTCACCTAGAGTTCCAGTATATTTTAGTGTACTGATGTTTTGGACATGCTGGTTTCTCCCCCTTCCCAAGAGTAGCGTTGTTCAGCTAATGACTTCTACCCTGGTTAAAGCAGTCTTGGAGCACTAATTCATCACATAGTCTTTAGTCAAAAGTTCGTTGTGAGAGGCTTTGTTTGAGAGATCAAATAATTGAAGTGGTATGAGACCCAGCAATGATGTCTGTAAGGTATCCTTTTAGAAACTGTGGTTTTACAGATCTTTGAGCAGTAGAGCCATTTTAAGCAATTCATGGTTAACTTTCTGGTTGTTTTACATCATGTTTTGTTTTGGGTGTTTCTTAGTTAAATCGATTCCCAGGCTGTGATCACAATTTTACCTTACAAAAACTGCACTAATACAACTGAGGTGTGCCTCTGTGCTAAAATGGTTGAGAGGAATAATGCGAGTTTTGAAGGGAGAAGGGAGATGTGCCTCTTGGCACTATTGCCCAGAGAAATGTGTGTAGAAGTGAGATTTGGGTCCCTTTTGGCTGCAGACCTTCACAGCAGAGAGATGCCTTCTACAGGAAAAGTTATTATGTGCTGGGTTTATAACATAGTCCTGAGACATGAGTTTTTTTTAATTGCTTGTGTGTATGCGTGTACAAGTCCTACTGTAATTTAGATCAGCTTCTACTGTCACCTTCTAATTTGAGTATTCAGTGTTCATTGCAAAACATTCTAGTTCTGGTGTTAGAGAAGATGGAAAATGTAAACTTTTAAGGCTCAAATTCCATAAGGCAAGTCAAAAGAAATGAAAATCCCCATTTAAAAAAAATCTTGGATTTTAGGCTGTTCCTGATGACTCTTCTGCCTGTGGGCTTGGCAGTGCTGGCAATGTGTTCTGTGCCAAGGTTTTTTCCAACATAATACTTGCTGACCTACATTCATGAGTGTTTCTTAATCTTTCTGTTAAAATAACACACCCATTAATTTGCTAAAGTCTTGTGGTGCAAGTTGTGAGATGGAAGATAAAAGAAGTTCTGGCCTCAGAAAATATTTTCTTCGAATAAGGCTGAAATATTAATTGAAATAATTAAGGTTGGAATGTGTTATTTTTGTAACGTGTTCATCTAGTAGTAAAATGTCTGGAGAGTTTATTTCGTTGTACAACAATTCAGAAATGCTTTTCCCATTATAATCAAAACGTAAAATATCCGAGCAAGGCTTCTATTGCTGGATTATCTTAGGTAACACAAATGTCTGCTTCTTCCTTTTAATATCTGTTCAGCCTTTCTAGTGATGTGCAGGAGCATGCTTTCACTTCAAGAAAATTCTTTAGAAGGAGAAGTTGTCTCACTGCTTTTTAGGCCTCAGTTTAGACCATCATTTAAAACTCTGAGTAGCTTTTCAGAAGTCAAGGGGACTTTAAGTGTATCTTAAGTGTAACTCAGTATGAGCTAGGAACATGTCTCTTGTCATACCATAGCAATAGATCTGATGCTTAACACTAGGACACAAGAGATGAAAGATGTAACGGCAAGATGAACTGTTAGTAACTTTCTGGAAAGAGCGAGTGATGGGTTGAACGGATGTTGTGGC
Organism: Ibidorhyncha struthersii; assembly: GCA_013398815.1. Lineage (NCBI taxonomy): Eukaryota > Metazoa > Chordata > Aves > Charadriiformes > Charadriidae > Ibidorhyncha > Ibidorhyncha struthersii. Next base: position 161,751 of record VZSZ01008968.1, on the reverse strand, counting down.
ACACACTTGAAGTCATGGGGGGGGTTCTATTTTATTGTGTGGGGTTTTTTTTGTTTTGTACTGTTTCTCTTGAGCAGTAGATACATGTTGAATACTGCTTTTCAAATTTATGTTATTTGTGAAGATGGTATAGATGCATTTTTAAGGTTAAGAAAACTTCCTTGATTTAAAAGAAATATTAATTCAGTCCTCTAGTTATTTATTTTGTGGGATAAAGAAAATTCACATTCACGTCAAACTGAAACATTTGAAAAACTCAAAGTAAAAAATGGAACATGGGAAAATCAAAAAAAGCTCGGTTTTCTCTTATTGTGTGCGGTACATATTTATTGAATCCTCAAGAATCATTATCACCCTCCTAGTTCTTGTTATCAGGGTTACTTTGGGTAAGGCTTTTTGTTTGTTGACATTGTATGTCTCATCAAAATTAGCAGGGTACACCCTGTATGTTGTGTGTGTTTTGCATTGTTAATATAAATATTAATTATATTTCAAACACTTATGGCCAAATTATTAGTTCACTTAATGACTATTAACTCATGATTATTTTTTTAGAGTAAGCTCATTTTTGTGTGGATTTGGTATAGAAATTGTATCAATCTTGGTAGTATAGTATTTATGAAGTATTCCTTTTTCTTTTAGACACCCTTTCACCAGCATCCAGTCCTTCATCCATTAATTTTGCCACAGCTCCAGGTAGCATAGATGAATCACCCAGTGGAGCATTAAACATTGAATGTAGAATTTGTGGGGATAAAGCCTCAGGCTACCATTACGGAGTACATGCTTGTGAAGGTTGTAAGGTACAGTCATAATTTTCTTTTTAAGAACCTAAATCATGTTGCTTTATTTACAGGGTTATATGAAGATAAACATTTGTTACATGATATTAATGGCTAGAATTATATTAATTAAACATTTATTTAAATAATAAATAGATCTGTGATCTTTTTTCCGAAATAAATTGTTCGGGTACCATGACTGGATACCATAACTCAATACCAGACCTTCATCAAGCAGGCGCAATTCACAATGATAATTTTAATGCTGCTTTTCTGGACATAGTTAAACACTAAAACAACTTAAAACACTAAACTGTGACTAAAAGTCAAAGCCTACTTGCTCCACTAGTGTTTTATTTGTGTCGGGAGTATGGCTGTGAGAAGCATGTGAGTTTGCTATGTTTCCATTATAACAGTAACAAATCCTGAATTTCTCATCTCCACCACATTCTGCCTGAATCAGTTAGTGTCATCCCTCTTGTAGTTCTGGGGCCAGTGCACATCTCTGGGGCAAATTAATGTTATCATTAATGTATAATTTTTGGGATGATATGGCCCAGGAATTACAAGAATCTTATCTTTTTCCTTCTAATATTTTATTTTCCTTTTTTTTTCCTAAATGATAATGTAAGGTGAGAGAAATAATTGTGTGTGTGTACATTTTTCTCTCATGCTAAATGTCAGAAGATGAAAATTCAAATATAAATCCAACAGAATAATGCTAGAATCTCTAGTAGAGATGGGGAGCCAGTTCATAGTCAGATGTGTCCCACAGTCTAAATTACATGTTATTCTGTCGTATGAAGCAGAATGTGTCAATGTCTCTAAAAAAATTTGCTAACCCTGTGATTTCATACTATGAAACTAGCATTACACTGCAGTATCAAGATATCACGGTAAGATCTGTTGAGTTACGGGCTTTTCTGTAATGCTAATTTTTGTGCCTTTGGCTTTTTCTGTACACTGTGCTGTGTTGTCATACCCCTCACATTTGCTGAATGAAGAAAAGATGTGTTAAATCTGTGTGTTTGTGTGACTTACACATATGAAAGATGAAGGTAGTTTCTGACAGAGGATGCTGAGAGAATGCATACCAAAGCAGTATATGACTGTTTTGCTTAATCCTTAAAAGCAGGTCTACTCAGGTACTCTGGGTCCTCTCCCAGGAAAGAGGGCTGAGAGCTACTCTCTCCTTTCGTGTTTCCCATTCTATACATGCCTTCATACACACCACATCACTTCACTGCACAGGAGATTCTTACCTTTGGACAGGTTATACTTTGCCTATTTTTTTATTAGTGACATCGATAAACAATAAAAGAAAAAAATTACCTGTATGATTTAAGTTTAGTATTCAACATTCTTTAACATTACATATTGTTTTCTCAAACTTCTTATAGGGGTTTTTTAGAAGAACAATTCGATTAAAACTCATCTATGATAAATGTGATCGCAACTGCAAAATTCAGAAAAAAAATCGTAATAAGTGCCAATACTGTCGTTTTCAAAAGTGCCTTTCAGTTGGAATGTCACATAATGGTAGGTAAGAGTGCCCTTAATAACTTGCTTGTTCGTGCCCAGGGTCCGCTTCTAGAAGCAGGCACTTGGGTACCGTTTTTACTTACACATATGAGTTGAATCTCAGATTTTTACAGTATAGATTGCGGTGGGGGGACACCAGTTTCGCTAATGAATAGTTAATGTAATTGATACACAGCTGCCAAATGTACTTTTATGAGCTGGATGTCTGTTTGTCCATACGAATGTTCATTTAGCTGCTTTCTTCACCCAGAACTTTGGCACCATTAGTCCCATTGAAACAAGTTTCAATACCGGAAGAATTCTGATGAAGGGCATTGTAAAGGAGTAGGAGGAGAACAACTAGCTCATTGTCGGGGGGAATGACGTAGGCTAGAAATCTGTAGGAAACCAGACTTCATCATTATTTTTCAGGTTACAGTGCAACAGCTCTTGGGCAGATGGTTCAGGGAATGTGGGGGAAGGGCGAACATCTGTGCTGACTGTGGAACAGGAATCTAGCAGGTTGCTTATTAAATGGAATGGTAAAAACTCAGACCGTTTAGATATCCACTTTAAAAATTATGTTCTTGTTTATGTTAATGATTTAAGATAAAGCTGGTATGCCTGTGGCTTACAGGCTGTTTCAACCCACAAGGCAGTTTTATGCACAGTATGTAGCTTGCTGAGCAACTTTGGTAAAGACAGAGAGGCCAAGCCATGAGAAAGCGCATTTTGGTTGGCCAGATGACAGTAGTTTACTTTCCCTACATAGGTCTGATAGTGTCAAGGCTGAACTTAGGAGCAGGTGCTTTTTGGGAGTTGGTGAAAAGGAGGTGAAAATGCTGGGCTAGGTGAAAAGCTGTGGGTTAGGAGACGAACTTCCTAAGGAAACTATGCAGTCAAGATAGCTGGGACTGGGGACATGACTGGGGAAGCCGCCTATGGCATTGTAGTTTAGAGTCATAGCAAAAGACATTTTGAGAGTTGACTTTATGGTTCTGGGGAAGTCTGGCTCCCTTGTGGTGAGCCTTGACTGAGATGAAAGTTCATTGGGAGAGGGTTGATAGTCTCTGCGAGGCTGGTGATAACCTTCATGAAGCAGCAGACTCCGGAAGAGTGTGCCAGCCAACAAAGTAACATCTCAGGGGCAGGAATTGGCCAGGAAGCTGTGCTGGTTGGCAGGAATTAACATTCAGTTGAAACCGTTTCATCTTACTAAAATGGGATGGGCACCTGTGCTCCATCTGAAAGGAGTAGTAGTTTTACTGCAGCAAACGCAGGGGAGGCAGCGGGGGAAGGAGGTGACTGCTAACTTGCAGGTGATACTTCTCAGGAAAAGAGACAGAACTAGATTTATAGCCATGACCTTAAAACTTAAAGTTTTGGTTTAGAGCAAATATCCTTCCACTTTTCCAGTAGACTCATGGCCACATTCTGGAACAGGCCTTCCATCTTGGACTTCATTGAAGTCCAAAACTGTGTTTCACATCATGGCTAGAGTCACCTCCTTATGTCATGAGAAGATTCCTTGGGCATGTTGAAGGGCTAATTCTGCACACACTCTGAACTGCTCAGTCTAAGCAGTGAGGTTCTGTCCTCTCACTGGTTAGATGCTGAAATGCGGTAAGAGTAACCAGTTATTTTAGCAATCTTAAAACTCTGCACACCATCAGAGGGCAAGGCCCCTTTTAAAATGGAGCTGGTTTAGTTTGAAACTGAAACTGAAGAAGGCTGTGGACATGCCTATTTTATTGCTAAATGGCAAGACCACTTGCCCAAGAACTGGGAGACCTCCATACCCAGTGGTGTTTCAAACTCACATCGCCTGCCTCTCAAAAGAATATCCTAATGACAAGACTGGATATTCAAACTCCATTCTCATCCTCTCCAATCTTGAAGGGCTAATTTATTGAAAAAAAGAAGCATAATATGCTGGGTCTAGGAGGAGGTTTTGTTGACTATAGGCTTTGAGATCCAGGTCTCTGATCTGTTTTGTTCTCACTAGACAGTACAGATATGTTGAACTGAACATCCAGTGCATAAAGAACTGAATGCCCCAGCAGGTTCAGAATCTTCAATGGGATTTGGGCCCGGTATTCCCTGTGGAGTAACTCCCCGTGCAGCTCTCCAGCTGGTGCGTGTGCTCTCTGCCAAGCTCGTGACAAGAGTTTACTCAGTTTTTTTAGAATTCCCCAGGTGGACTTTGAGTTTCATGTTGGGAGTTTTAGAACATTCTAAGAAGAGAACAAAATACAACTACTGAGGTAATGTAGAAGGAAAAAGGCCTGCGTTCTAGCTCACTGTAGATACCAGTTTGTTTTTGAAACATCTCATTACCTTCAGTTTAACATATTGACTTAATGAGTCACTGACAATGTTGGAAAGGATGAGATTTTTTTCACTCATGAATTTATCATAATAAAGATACTACCTCTACCTCGGTTTTTCTAGACAGGAAGTCTTGCTTATCTAATCGGCAGTGGTAAAAGGCATAGGTTTTTATATAACTTACATTTGTTTTACAATTATGTCTTCCTATCAGCAATACGGTTTGGACGAATGCCAAGGTCTGAGAAGGCCAAGTTGAAAGCAGAAATTCTAACAGGTGAAAATTATGTAGAAGATTCAGAAATGGCAGATCTTAAATCGCTTGCCAAAAGAATTCATGATGCTTACCTGAAAAACTTCAATATGAACAAGGTTAAAGCCAGAATCATCCTTGCAGGGAAAACTAATAACAACCCAGTAAGTACTTCTGCTGTAACTTGAAACTAATGCTGGCAAGTACGTAAGGTGATTATAATTATTTGTTAAACTCTTAAGCAAATCTTTCAGAAAATAAATAATCATGCTAATACAGATATGAAATATGTAAAAAGAATAGCGGTAGTAAATATGGTTGCTTTTAGCCACTATCAGAATAACAGTAAGCTTTAGGAAAATCATGTGATTAACTTGTAAATGTGAGCTTGTAACCTTAAATTATAGTAGAGACACAAGGGAAAGAAAATTAGTTCTTAATCAAAAAAGTGACGTCTGAATGCAAATACCTCCTGATATGGGTGGGGGAAATAGTTCAAAATTAATTTCCTATTATGAAAGTGGAAAAAAAATACTTTTTTTTTTTTTGCCACAAATGCCATGATAAGTACTGTTATCTTTTAGGGTGTACAGGAGCTCTGTATGGCTTTTGTTTTAATCACAACAATATTAATGGCAGGAGGGAAAGAAAACTTGAGTTTGTAATTCCTTGTTTACAGTTCTGGCCATTTCCTCACCCAGCCTTCCTGGTCTTTACTGTATGGTTACTTTGAAAGGGAGAAGCAAGCAAGGTTGGGAAAACACGTATACCGCAGAGGTTATTTTTCTTTCAGGATAATTTAGCTAAGGTCTTGTACCAAATAGTGAATGTTCTCTAAGATTTTTTACTTATGGTACTTAGGTCATTACTAATTAATATGTATGGTGTAATATTTACTAGTTGCATAATGTCTTTGAGATTTAACTCTGAGCCATACTGTTTTGAGAATTGGGCATAATTTTCCTAAAAATGATTAAGTATGGTAAGAAAAACATCATTAGACAATGAAGAATTTGGGCTGTCTAATGCTATCAACTGCTTTTTGTTTTGTAGCACGTGACATAGTATAAGCATTGTAAGGACTGACGTTTCACTTTATGCATATTTTTTTAAATTCTGTTGTGATTTATGTTAATTATATGTAGAAGATAAAATTGTTGATAAAATAAGATACTTAATATCAGTAAAAAATTGCAGGGAAGAGGTTTTACATATGCTGTAATAAAAACCATATAAGTGTGGGGCTGAGTGTTATAAAAATTGTAAGGAAGCTGTCTTTTAAATTACGGAATTTGGCGTATTATAGTCTAGTCTAGCCAAGCATACAGGCTTCTACATTAAAAGAGAGGCAAATGAATAATCCCTTTTTCACTGGGTTAAAGATACGCTTAAAATTAAGCACAGGCTTAAACTTTTTTGGGGGTGCAAGCTGACATAAGCCTACAGTAAATACCACGTTTTAACACCTTACCAAGTAGGTATCTCTTATAAAGTCCTTTTCAAGCTTGTTACCACGTGTCAGAATCGTAAATTACAATATGTATCATACATGCAGGGATTCTAGATCACTGCATCCTAATTTTTGTGTTTGCATTTGTGCAGTCCGGGCTCTCAGCTCATAGTCATCCAGCTGACAAGCTAATAGTGGCTTGCACATGTTTTGGTGAATTTACAAGTAAAAATTAATAAGGAATTAGATTTAGTATATTATAAAGAGGCTGCTTCCTCATCCTTCAATATGTAGGGCAGAGGAAAGGTTTTTTTAAGCTATTTCATCATCTCTTGGGAGAAGAGACATTTTAATTTTTTTTTGACTTTTTAACAGAAAAAAAAAAATGAGGGTTTTGTTGGTAATTAGTAATCCACTTGTTTTGAACAATGCCTTAACAGTTGATTTCAGTGAATCCTAATTCTTGACACCACTCTAACTCATTTCAGCATGAACTAGCATTTTTCATGATGACAAGGTATCATTTTTAAGTTTAAATGGTCCTTGGCCATTCCTATTTTCTGCATAGTTAAATGATGATAAATTCCAAAAAGATAACAGGATAACCTACATCTTTTAAAGGGTTTAGAAATGTGGTGGGTTTATTGCTTTGCCACTTTCTTTTCTGCTTATATCCACATGCACATAGAACTCTTAAGTACTGAAGTGAGATGGAATGTGTGGTTGCCATAAACACTTAAAAAGTGGAAAACTGGGGGGAAACTAGCATGTTTGACAGTTTACTAGGTGAAATAAGTGAATTCTATGAGTTTCCAGCAGAACACCAAGTGTTCCTCATGATCTGAGATGAGCAAAACAGCCTGGGGAAGGTGCTTTGCTTAGCATTTATGGAACTAGATTTATGTTCAAGGTCAATTGCTATGACTGGTAGGCTGGAAAGCATTGGGTTTTGTTGTTTTTCTTTTATGAATGGTCTTGTGTTTTGATTACTGCTCTTCAGATATGTATCAAATTATTTTTGAGTTCTGATTGTTCTTAGGAAAGTCTGAACGCTTTTTTTATATGAAGTTTTAAGAGATGGGCTCGTCACTTTGTAATTCATGTACCATTCTAAATGAAAGGGGTTATGGAAAAGACCATGACCAAGACTGAATTTTGTGTTGTCTGACATTCTAGTGGGAGTCTGTGTCTAGAGATGACTCAGCACTAACTGTAGCTAGAAAGATGAGCTGAATTTCTGTGGTAGATTAGCTGGGACATAGTCTATGAAAATCTGATGATAAAACACAGAGTAGTGCAGGGTTCACATTCTTGTGCAAACATGCTGTCCTATATTTAAATGACTGTCTGTATTCCCCCTAGGATACTTCAGGAAAGCATCATGATGTGCATCAAGTGTAGTTAGTTTAGGAATCGATAGGAGTGTAGGCAAAATAACCTGGACTTCTGGAGAAGGTAATACAAGTCTTTTGTGAACCTTCTGAACTACTATGTAAAACTAGATTAAAGATATGTCATACATATTTACATTTTACTATTGTTGTTTGCAGAGCAGACTTTTTCTTAGATATTGCAGTTTGTAGTTCTGTAATATGTGGTTTCTCTATGCAGACATGAAAAAACTCAAGGTTTATTGATAGTTGAAGATTGATTAGCACAAAAGTTAGTTTATGAAAATTCCTGTTCTTTAGGAAACTAATGATTAATAACCATTATTTAGTAACTGAGTTTGTTTTTTTTTTTTTTGTCGCTGTAGCCGTTTGTTATACATGATATGGATACCTTGTGTATGGCAGAGAAGACCCTGGTGGCAAAATTGGTAGCCAATGGAATTCAGAACAAGGAAGCAGAAGTTCGAATCTTCCACTGCTGCCAGTGTACGTCTGTAGAAACTGTCACAGAACTTACTGAATTTGCCAAATCTATCCCTGGCTTCTCCAATCTTGACTTGAATGATCAAGTGACACTGTTAAAATACGGAGTTTATGAAGCCATATTTGCCATGCTAGCATCTGTGATGAACAAGGACGGGATGCTGGTAGCCTATGGAAATGGTTTTATAACCCGGGAGTTCCTGAAAAGTCTAAGAAAGCCATTCTGTGATATAATGGAGCCAAAATTTGATTTTGCAATGAAATTCAACGCACTAGAATTGGATGATAGTGATATATCCCTTTTTGTTGCTGCCATCATTTGCTGTGGAGGTAAGCATTACATATTCGTTCTTTAAGGTAGTAAATTTTAAAATTTTCTTCATGTGAATTAATTATAATGGAAAAGCTTATATATTTCTTGAATATTCAGTTCTGCCACTAACAATGTCATTTTCCCTTTTAGCATATTTCATGGAAGATACTGTGTAACTGTTAACAGTCTTGATCATAGAATCATAGAATGGTTTAGGTTGGAAAGGACCTTAGAGATCATCAAGTTCCAACCTCTCTGCCAGGGGCATGGACACCATGATCCTGTATTTTGCTTTGCAGAATTGTAGATGTGCATGGAATTACTGTTTAGCCTAACTTAGAGAAGGGTCAAGTTACTCTCTGTTTTCAAATGTGGGATGTGAAGAGTGTTGATGTTTTTTTATTTAGAGGATTTTATTTTTTTATGTTTAAGGGTGAGCTGGAAACAGTATTTGTATCTGCCAAATGGGCAGAAAAATACTACGTAATAAGACTGGAGGCAGGCGCAGATTATAGCTTTGCTCATCTCTGACGCTTGCTGATTGCATCATGTAATGAGTTCTGCACAAATCCACGGCTCTGTTAATGCACTTCCTGTGTTCTGATTTTAATATCACAGGCTGTTTTTAAAGAACAGCTTACTTAGCTAATTAAAAAAAAAAAGCTAATGGTATTTTTAAAAATTATTTCATAGTACCTAAGGATATGGGGTTTGGGTTTGTTGTTGTTTGTTTTTTTTTGTTGTTTTTCTTTTTAATGCCTGTTGTTTGAACTCTGTGAGTGAAGGAACACAAATGTAATAATAATTTGTAATCCTTTCTTTCCTCCGGAAAGTAAGGATGTTCGTATTTAAGATTAAATTCAAAACTCTCCCTAAGAATTTTGAGAAAGGAAAATATAAAAGAAACTTACAGCTGCTCCCGCTTGCCTTTTTTGCATTCTGCCAAACTCACAGGATGTTTCACTTCTGCAGTTGCATCCTCAGCAATTACGAGAGATACAATCTGTAGACTTTCAAAAGCTCCATGTGCTAGTTTAGACAGTAAGTTCCCATCAAATCTTGAACTACTTTTGCACAGTACATTGTTATTTTGACATTTTCAAAAGTCAAGAGAGTTCTTTGCAGGCAAAATGTTTTGGGGTGGTTGGGTTTTTTTCTCTATTCTTCTCCTTTGAACTAGCTTAAGTTTTCAAGGAACATGTTTAGTCTGTTGTCCCAGACTTCTTACAGAGAAGTTGGATTTGGAGAGTGAAGGTATTGCAAGACTGTAAGTAGCTGAAAATGAGATCATATACTAGAAAGAGTAAAACATCCTTAATAGGTGCTTCTCTACGTCCTGTCAGTAACTTGTGCTATGGCAATATACATATGGGAGCACAGAGTGAAATCCTGTTATTTATGTCTTGCTTTATTTCTACCAAACTTCAAGGGCTCTCTAGAAATAGCCACATGCTTTTTTTTTCCCATCCTTACTGTTTGAATTCTGTTATCAGGACATACAGAATATAGAACTGGATTCCTAGGCTGGATACTTCTGCTAGTTTGGGGGGTGAGAGGGTGGTGTGAGTTTTTTCTTCTTTTTTAGTAGGTTGTATTTAGAAGTATGAAATCTCTCCTCGAATAACTGTGGGCATTGACAAAACTTTGGCCAAAGGGATAAGGAAGACCACTTTTTTTTTTCTTCTTTTTTTTTTTTTAGATTCATTTTGAGCCTCATTGCCCTCAGTGTATAAATGTAAATATAGACTGTAGCCTACAATATAGACTCTATTCTACTAAAGTAGGCTACATAGCCTACTTTAAAGAATTATAAAATTATGACATGTATTCTTTTGTCTGTTTTGAGAACAGATCGTCCTGGTCTTGTAAATGTAGGATACATTGAAAAAATGCAGGAGAGCATTGTGCATGTACTGAAACTTCACTTGCAAACCAACCATCCTGATGACATCTTCCTCTTCCCGAAACTTCTCCAAAAAATGGCTGACCTCCGACAACTCGTCACAGAGCACGCTCAACTTGTTCAGATAATTAAGAAGACTGAATCTGATGCACATTTACACCCTTTACTACAGGAAATCTACAGGGATATGTACTAAGGATTTTTAGTATTTTTTTCCACAATATTTAAAGACAAGAGCAATACTAATAACAGATGGGAGCAAAACTACTTGCACAGTTATCTGCTGTTCACTCAGCCTAGAGCATGTAAAATCTAAGAGCTGGGTAACTGGAGTGTTACACTTATTTTGATTTGGGATCTTTTGTCGTCTTTTGAAAGAGTTCTGCAGAAAAATGCTGATCGTAGTGCTCATGAAGTGTCTTACAATGGTTCTTTTATCTGGGAATTTAAAGATTGGTAAGGACTGCATATTTGTATAATAAATCAGAATGATAAGTAAATGAGCAAAATTGCATTTCCTCTTGGCTTAGTAATTTTAGAATTAATATAACAAATTCACCAAATTCTCTCCAGGTATATGCACAATCATAAAGATTACGCACTTGTGGCTAATGGTAATTACTGAGAACCAGCTAACACTTTTTCTTACAGCAGTCAGTCTAGCTGTATCAAATGGTTGGATATTACTGTACATACACTTCTAAAAAAATTGCAAGACATTTGATCCGCTGCTACTTTAACTCCATGAAATGCAGTACAGCTTCATATAGTATTACATTGGTATACCTTAGGATTAGCATGTTTAAAAGATGGTTCTTTTATGAAATGAAATAAAATCCGAGGAGTTATCTAAAATACAGCAGAGATGCTCCATTCAGGTGTTTCTTGAAGAGTAAGTGTGATATAGCGATGGAACCGTTTTTTCAAAAGTGCTTTAAGGAAATATGAAAATGTCCCTGAGGAAAAATATATCATACCGTGTGTTTTTTGGAGAACTTGTAGTAGCTCAAGATACAGTTTTGACTTAAAAATACTATTTTGAATTAGCAAGAGCTTTGGAGAGACTGAAAAATCTGATCCTAGCCCAGAAAAAAGAATTCCAACTGCACAGCATTCTAGTGCAGTGCTACCTTATTCTGAAGAAATGATTGTATAGGAAAGGCACCTTCTTTCTTGACAAGTGTCTTGGCGGTATAGAGTTGTTTGGACCTGTTTACTTTTCTGATGAATACACTGTTTCATTTTTTCCAATTATTCACTTGGATATATTTCTTTCTGGTCGTTTTTAGGCCTTGTCAACAGAAGTATTAGCTAGATTATTTCACCAAATTTTGTCCTTATCCGTACAGCCATAGTGGATAAGGTGACAGTATTATCAAGAAGACCGTTTGTAGGTGTTGGTTGTGTAATATTATGACAGAGAGCACAGCTGACAGTTTGTCATGTTACTGAGAGCAAACTCTGATTTTTACAATAGCACTTACTCCTGATGCAAAATAAGCCATAACTGCTTGACTTTGCCATTTTACAGGATCTTTTGTCAGAGGGTACTACGCAAAAGTGCTAGTTGCATGCAAGACACTGTGCTATTTCTTTTTAAAATTTTTTTTAAATCTAGTAAATTCACACTATTATTTCCTTATTTTATGTTTTGTTTCATAACACAAGGATCTCAGGAGCCAATCTTAACATTTTCACAATAGTTAAACTTTCAGTGGCACAGAAGGACACTTTGTACTTGTTTTATTACAGCACGTTTGAAGACTTCAGAATCTTAAACCTTCACTGCAAGAATTAAGTAAGATCGATAAAGTGAGAACATCACACCACGATTCTTATTTTCGTCACAACGTTTGTTTCTTTACATGCCTGCTGGCATGGCTAGACACTGGATAAATTACAGGTTTAAAAGCAATCTGGTATTTATCCAGGCGATGGTCATTAGCAGAGGTCTTAGTGTCAGATATATTTAGTGTAAAAATATTGAAGCGTAGGCCTCAAATTTGGTGACCAGCTGGGGCAGGATAGAAACAATAAATGCGTGTCCACGAAACTTTCTGCCCTCCCCTGTCACCAGTCAGCAAACAGGAAGAATAGGCCTTATGTTGCGGCTACTTTTAACACTTAATTAAGAGAAGATTGTTGGTCTTACCAGGAAACAGCAGATGAGAAATAGGTTGTCTCTTGTGTCTTACACCAGTACGTAGTATGCCCTCAGAAACAGCAAGAGGATTTTAGCAATGATGCTGCTTTATTCTTCAAGTCAGTCATGTTTCACTAAGGAACTGTGGGGTATAGGCATAAGACAATGAGCATTGAAATAATTCATAAGCAATATTGCTTACTCAAAAAAATTGTCAAAATATCAGCCATTCTATGATGGCATACTGAAACTCTAATAGCCAACTGTTTTAAGTTTATCTTCTAAAAAACGTATAAGCTGAAATTTTTTCCCCCAAAGCTCAGATTTATGCAAAGGGCAAATTTCAAAGTTGTGTTCCATAGTTTGGGTGTACTGAAGTTTCTCAGGAAAATCAGACACAGCCAGTGCAGACAAAAACTATTTTTCCTGTTCTTGTTCTCAAAAGTGGCTAAACCACTTTACTGAAACTTTAAAAAAAAAAAAAAAACATGGAAAATCCAATAATAAATACTGAAATTCTCAGCAAAACTATAAAGAATTGAAAACAGCATCATTCAGTGGAAGGCATAACTTATAGCTATATTAGCAGTTGCTTGTAACAGGTTCCTATTATCGGCATTAGGAAAGTGCATAATTTGCATTTTTCCTGTTCCAGATCCATTTTGTTTTGTTAGTTGAAAACCCACAAGCATTTTTTTACTAGTTCCTTGGACACTGAAGTTTGATTTCTGTTTTAAATTAAATTGCAGACCTTTAATGGAAAAAAAAAAAATATGGAAAGAACACATCTCTGAATTACAGAAATGTGAACAGGATGTTAACATAGCTTAAAATTCTGGATAGATTCCACTGCCCGCACTGCTGCACCGTGCATATACCCACAGTCTCTTCAAAGAACCGCACAGGGCAGACAATTCACTTCCTGAGTGTTAACGGGCAAAAGAAGTTCTTAATTTCCACATTACACTTTTGAAGAAGTCAGTAGGTGACTACAGCAGGCTTTTGCCAATTAGATTTCAAAATGATTAAGTTTGTGTCAGTTTGGTGGGGGTTTTTTAAGTTTGCAATCTGAACTAGTTTGATAAATGTTACTGAGGAGCCTTCAGCATCTTCACCTTGTACAGATCATGTAATATTTTAAAATACCCATTCTATGGAGGGAAATAAAGTGATCAGATTTTAGGATTAAAAAAAATTTAAAGATTTACTGGCTTGTTAGGTATAGTTTTGATCTGATTCTTATCAACACAACTTATTTTACTGTCATAGAACTGAAGAACTCTGGTTAGCAACCAGGTACCCACAAACCGCTTAAGACAAGAGACAACAGGTGGATAGAGAAAAATCCTAGGAAACAATGGTACGACCTAATTTTTCAGCAAACCTACAGCTTGCTTATTTTTGAGGGTGGTTAGGGTTTTTAACATTTCTTTATTGGGATGTCCTAGGTACTTTGAGAAAGGAGAGGAAAAAAAAAAAAGGTTTTGTGTGAAGCATTAGGGAAATCTGATGTTCACTTTTATCTCCTTCTTAAAGATTTTCTTTAAAGGTGTACTATCTTCAGTGTAACAGCACACAACTGCCATTTAAAAAAACAACAATTACTTTTTACTTTTTCAAATTTCAGAATCCCACTTTTATTTTAAACACAGAAGACAATAGATAGGAATGATTTCCACTTACAGGAATTGAATCTTTCTTTGCATTTAAAGAAATCTTTTTTTATTTAATTGCCATTTCCATGTGCCCTTGTGCTTTGGTTCTAGCCAGCTGCTAGAAACCTGAAGTGTTGCCAAAGAGCATATTTTTGCATTATTTCTGGCCCACACAGATTTAGGAAATACCAGCACTTGCACTAAGTCTGTTCTCATGAGAGAGCTATCACAAGTTTGCAAATCAAAGAGCTTATAATAAGCATCTAAACATTTGTTTGTTTATTCAAACTGCTAAAACTCGGGGAGATTTATTCATCACAGGAGCTGGGTCACATACTGTTAAATTTGAATTTCCTCCTTATTTCTAATGGAAAGCCTGGACAACTGCACCACCTCAGACAAAGGAGTTGGAGAAGGTTACACTGTAGCTGCCTGTACCATGTCTGAAGAGGAACAGTTTCAGCTCTGTCTCTCCTTAAAAGCATCCCTGTTGACTTAGTTGAAAATCTGCAACTACATTTAAGAAATGCATTTGCAGCTGTTGGGATGTGGCTTAAGCATAAGGTCTCGCAAATAATGGTCCTTCCCTGAAACCCCTAATCTTTTAGTAAGCGTTGAAATGTAAGGTGTAGTGTGGTATCTGGTGCTTGCTTGCTTTCTTGAGTACTTTCTTGATAATCAGTTGCATATAATTTTTTTATCTAGGTTTAATCAGCTTTATTACCCTTCTTTTACTAGAGATGTAAATTATATGTGGGTTTGATCTAAGGTTATTGATATTGTTATGTATTGTGGGATTATTTTTTTTTAATTTAATGTAATACCACTTCATGTTTCAATTTGTAAAATACAAGAATATAATTGCAAGGTATAAACTTTCACTAAATTATATTACAGAGGTGCTTTAAGAAAAATATGTAAATTATTTAATTTAAGTATTTGTTTCATATTTTATCTTGTGAACCCTTTTGTACAGTGAGGAAAGATTTACTTTTATGGGGTAAGGATGATGGGCCTGAAGTCAAAGACAAACTTCTATTTATTCCTGTCTGGTCTTTATTACTGTATAATTTGTGAAGAAGTATCACAAATTCTGCAACTTATCAGTGTTTGTTATTGACAACTGTAACGCAATTTTAAAATATATTTTCACATAGAACATAGACTTCCTTTTATTTAATTATAATAAAAGTAAGTCTAGGTGAGGGAGAGCTGTAATCCCCAAATCGAGTTAATATTTCTAACATTTTAATTCAAATTCACCAATATGAAAGACAGTTTATAGAACTAAGTTCATGTTTGCTTTACAGCATGGTAGTTCATCTTCCTCAAGTCTGAAAAGAGAGCTAAAAAGAGCTACATTCTGTTAATACTCCATTACTGATATTTTCTGAGGAACTGACTTGTGGCTTCCTAGAAATAACAATGTATATTCAGGATTATTTCCTGCTGCTCGCACTGAGGTCGATACACAGTTTTTATAGATTTATTTTAAAATATGTAATGTGGCAGCGCAAAACAAAATGTTGAAATGCCATTATTGGCTTTTCTATCGGAGGGGTCCCTCTGTGGTTTTAAGTAGAGATGAATTCAGAATCTGTTCATAGGCATTCTGTGTCCTGCAATTCAGGTGTGACAGTCTGTGCCTACAGGATTCCTGCCAACGAATCCTGATATAGGAACAAAGTTACCTTTTAAAGGTATACCTTTTATTTTGCTGTAGTTAAAACATAGCCTCTAGTACGAGCACAGTACATTACAAATATTCCAGCAATTATACTTACTGCATTTTATATGAAATAGATAAAATTTTATTTCCCCAAATGGCTATAAATTGAATTTTCACTTGATCGGTGTCACCATACAGGTATCTTGTCTACTAAGATGTTTGTGTCACATTTGTAAAATCTCTCCTGGACTTTCTTGGGGTAGCCTACAGCTACTTCTTGTCTCGATTTCATAGGCAGCAATGAAAAAAAGAACAACTGTAAAAGGTACCAATAGATATGTCACTTTATACTGTAAATACGTGATACAAATTCATTGTTAACTAAACCCATCCTAGGGCAAGGGGTTTTCCTCTTTTGTGTTCTCTAATATGCTTACAGTTTTTTTAAAAATATTTTTTGGCTTCTGAAGCTGTTTTGGTTGGGTTTTTTTTCTTGAACTCCTTTATTGTGTTAATCGATCTTGTCCGATTCCAGTGCGAGGATGTTTCAAAACAGAATTGCTATTGCGAGGACCTCCATTTCAGATGAGTTGCCTCTGCCCAGGGGGTAGGCTGCATACACAAAAGAGATTAATCCGATTACAGGATGGGCCTTAAATAAGGACTGCAAGATCAGCCATAAGGTACTTAAAGTTGTTTTAAAGTATTTTGGTATATTTTCTCAGGTTGGATATGCAGGTACGGTAATCCCTATTGTGGAAAAGACACCAGCCTTATGATCAACGCAAGAAGTTTCATGGCATTCTTGAAAGAAAAAAACATTGGTGGAAAAATACTAACCAACCAAAATATTGGCAACGTGCAAGTAGTGCGTTCTACTCCTACTGCGTAGGAGTGCAGTATAATCATTCAAAATCTGTTTGTGACGTGCCAACAGGAACTGTAAGAAGGTTAGCAAATCTTCTGGAGCACGATTCGTATGCAAACAACCATGCAGAGTGCTGTTCAAATCCTCACTTGGATACCTCTGGCACACTCAGATCCTGCAGGTATAGTTTGCCACGTGGTAGCGCAGGGTTGCCTTCATGGAGACACAGTGCCTTTGCCCTCCTGTTAGTGACAGAGTTGTTGGCGGTGCCGCGTGTGTATTCAGACACCGAGGTACCTATGGCGCTCCCCAGCAGCGCCGTTTGGCAGACGGTTGCTGAGCAGACTCCTATGTCTCTTTTGCCCGTGGCTTTTGT
Source organism: Ibidorhyncha struthersii (assembly GCA_013398815.1). NCBI lineage: Eukaryota > Metazoa > Chordata > Aves > Charadriiformes > Charadriidae > Ibidorhyncha > Ibidorhyncha struthersii. Next base: position 144,616 of record VZSZ01008968.1, on the reverse strand, counting down.
GCAGATAGTGGGAGGGAGCTGCTTCTGATCAAATCATTCATCCCTCTCCCCTGGGAAATGGATCCTGTGGGATAGGTGGATATGTGAAGCCACGGCTCCATCTCAGTAGCCACAAATACTTTCCTCTGGTTTCAGAAGTGGAAGAAATTTATGGTTTCAGTTATTTCTTTAATAATAACAAATCTAATCAAGGTTTTAGTNAAAAAAAAAAAAAAAAAAAAAAACAAAAACAAACAACCAAAACCCTCTTAACTGTTTGACAAAGTCTGTTTTATCAGCTTCTTGGATGAGCTGCATTTCATATTGCTCCTGCTGTTTCACAGCTTTTACAAACAATTGCTCTGAATTTGCTTTAGGAATGTAACGCAACAGTTTACATCATGATGTTAAAACCCTTTATCATGTCTTAAATTATCTGTTATCTGATACGACACAAAAAAGCACATTTTTCTTAATGTTGCCAAACCCTAATCACTAGAGCTAACAAGTGCTTAATTAAATCAAGATATCAATATTAAAGAGGGGAAAAAAACCTATTCTTCCCAGTCACCTATGTTTTTAGGAATCTTTGGGTACGTTTTACTACAGTAAATGCAGAACTCACAAAGAGCAGACATTTCTTGCAAGGAGTAGTCAAACCTAATTCTCATGGAATGCTTGTTTCCCAGTAAAATACCACTAACTCAAGCCAAATTCCCAAGTTTCTTTCTGTCAGAACAATGCAAATGTCATTTTCAAGAAGGAATGGAAACCCTGGTCTCACAGGGATTTATAGGAAAGACAAAGTCTCTTGCACTTGTGAATGTAAAAATTACATATAGCTAAATACGATGATGCATTCTCAAATGTTACCAGCCTACTGATCTAGGATGAAAAAACTTGAACTAAATATTTTTCTTCTTTTTTACATTCTGATTTTTTTTTTCCGTCTCCTTTAAAAATAAAAGGTTGAATTCTTGAATTCATACTGTTTATTGATAGAGACTGGTAGGAACCTACGTGCTTTAAAAAGAAAAAAAAAAAAAAAAAAGTCATCCTTTAAGGTTGAATGTAAAAACAGTTAATTTGAAATACGGTTTTGCCTTAATGGTTTTAAAAAAAAAAATAAAGTATTTTTAAAAGTGAATTTAATGAGCTGTGCTGATCTTTTGTTTCCAGGAAAGTAATTCACTGTAATGTCATGGTTTTGAGACAAACAGACTTGTTACCCTCTGCTGGCTGCCTCTAGTACGTTACACAAAGCAGGTGCCAAGTCTTAACGGAGTCCCTCATTCAATAACCGTGCACGCACTAATAACTTTTATGTCCACGAAAGTAGTTCTGTTCTGCACTCTTGTGCAACCACTCACACTCTCAACTGATCGCTTGCGTAAACGTTTGCAGAATCCGGACCTGGGGACTGCAGGGTGGTGGCGCATCTGGGAATGGTGATGCCTGTTGCTCCTTCTGCGATAGTACCAGTGCACGAACGTGTGTTTTGTGCTGCTCTACTGTAATTAAGAGCTTGAATGATTTTGCCTTAACCTGATTTGCCGTAGTTTGGTATACAAAGCCCTGCTTCAGAAAACATTTAGCTGCTTAACTTTATACCGGGGAGTAATCATGCTGATTTTAGTAGCGCACAAGAGCGGATAAGCAACCTTGGTGGGACTGGTGCCCAGATTTTTTGGGTTAGCATCAAACATCTGTTAACAAATTATATTAAATATGTTTACTGCATAATAAGATGTGTATATTGCAAGGATCTTTTAAAGACGGAATGGTATCTGAAGCATCTTTAAAGTGCTGATTAACTGTTAGACACACCTTTTAAATTGGGAATGTGTGCGTAACATACATATATACATTGCACATATATTTGTATATATGTATTTCAACAGTTTGTCTGCTGACCCACTGTCCTGCTGTGTCCATCCACTCTCATTGACAGGATGACCAGCTTGAGATGTTTGTTGAATTCAACAAGCACTGAATGCACTTCTCTGTGAAATGTAGCATACTATCTAATTTGATGAGCACGGCTTCGATTAAGTCAGTTGGGAGGACATGTCACAGAGAATTGTTTTCCTTCAAGAACCTGGGGCTTTATTAAGCTGGCAAAAGAGTACTGAAGAAGAATTACAACAAAGGGTAAAGAATCAGACTTTTTCCTCAGCTGTACTCAGGAACACTGAGGGCCTGATTTTGAGCCACAGAAAGTACTCGCGGAAACCAACGAAACGAAACTGTAAAGGCTCTGCATATGTTGGAGTGTAGCTCTCGTGGCTGGTAAGCTCGGGCATGATGGCATTTGGTCTGCGAAATCACATGTACACCAAAACATTATGATACAGAGACCATAATGCCCACGTTCAATGGGAATATGAGAAGGTGGCATACATAAGTTTTAATAGCTGGGCACAGATAATCCTTTTTTTGTTCCAGGAAATACCAAACTGCACGTAGGTCAGCCGCCTCTCCCTAAAGCATGGACCAGAGGTGACAAAACACATCTGATGACCCTGGGCTACTGACCCACATTGTGGTACTTGCTGGAATTATGCTTTTCTTCACTTAAAGGTGTGCGTAACAAGTAACCATGAAACACAGGCACTTACTTGGCTTTTTCTGTTGTACTCTAGCTAAATAAATGAGCTGTACTGGGCCAAATTAAAAATCCTGTAGTTACAGATTCTGTGCTCTCCTAATACTGAGTCCACTCCCCCTCTGGTTCAACTGAACAAGTACTTAAAGGTAAGGTCATTGCTGAGGGCTTTAAATGATTCTTCTAGCATCTCGTGGTGGCAATGGTAATGATTATGAATAAATGAGTTAACTGCGTTTTTCTTAAAGGGCACAGAGGAGGTTGAAGAGGAAGGAGAACAGCTCAGACACACCAGATCCTTCCCAGTGCAGTGGTGGGTGCATCTCCCAGTCCCAAGATAGGCCTCCGTGTCGTACAGCCCAAAGGCGCATTCTCATTTAGAGAGGAACTGCGCTAACCAGGCTTTTAAAGCCTACTGTCAAGCCAAGAGTTAAGATACAACCTGTTGCAAACACTGTGAGATAAAATGTTTTAGAAAGATGTTTACTGGTATAAACATAAAATGTGATCTCGCGTAATGATGTTGCTGTCAGCTTGCTTATAATGACTACAATTTTAAGATGGAAACGCGCTGTGCTTCTCTTTCTAGAAGCTCTTACTGTTGTTAGAGTTCTGGTTTTTGGCATAGGATATGCCCGTTATTTGTACAGAGGAGACACACTACAACTTTTAAACTGGGTGGGTGGCTGGCTGGGTGGGTGTCTAACATGAAACTGAAATTAAATACCACCCATTCTAAATGTTTCATATGCATTTCTTTGAAAGCTTAGTCTCTTGCTACTACAGAAAGGAATCTAAAATGTTGGCTTCCAACACGCATATTTTCTTTTTTTTTTTTGGAAATTAAAGATGTGTATGTATTTTATGTCTTAAAGCACCTAAAGCTTGAAAAAAGGTACTAATAGGTCCATTATCATCTACCTGGACTTGTGCAAAGTGTTTGACACTGTCCCACATGATATCCTGGTCTCTAAATTGGAGAGACATGGATTTGACAGATGGACCACTTGATGGATAAGGAACTGGCTGGATGGTCACACTCGAAGACTTGTGGTCAACAGCTCCATGTCCAAGTGGAGACCAGTTACGAGGGCTGTTCCTCAGGGGTCAATAACTGGGACTGGTGCTGTTCAACATCTTTGTTGGTGACATGGACAGTGGAATCGAGTGCACCCTCAGCAAGTTTGCTGATGGGACTTTAAGCAACCTGCTCTAGCGGAAGGTGTCCCTGCCCATGGCAGGGGGGCTGGAACTAGATGATCTTCAAGGTCCCTTCCAACCTAAACCGTTCTATGATTCTAGTAAGTGCAAAAAATTCCAGTCCCCAACAGGGGACACCAATATACTGGGTTTAGAAAAAAGAAAAGAAAGAATTTAGGACGCTCAAATGTCCTAAAGAACTAAAAATAACTCATTGAAATCACATTGATTTCTTTTAACAGACACGATTCATTCTACTAAAACGATCAGGTTTCGGTGCTGACATATGACAAATGATATGGATGGAAGAGTTGAGAAAAGAGGAGACGTCAACCAAGGCATTAACAGGTTCTGAACCAATGACCAACAAAAGCTTGAGTAAATAACACGATTTGGTGATTAGGGAGCATTCTAGACATATCCTTAAGGTGTGTGACTAAGTGGTTTTATATAAATGCCACCTAAATCTTCCTTGTAATTAAGACAAAGTCAACACAGATAATTGAGAGGCTAATTTTTGACCCAAAGAACCTCCTGTTTCCCTTACAATTTTTTTACCCTTTTTTGACTAAAACTGTTTCTGAAATCCCTATTCTAGCTGCACTTTAATTGCCCAGTTCGAGAAAGAATTGAGCTTATTAACCGAACTATTCTATTTCCACATTAACTGATGTGAAAGTGAAAAGGAAGTAATTTTTATTTGTAAAGCACAAACTAGACATATTAAGGGTTTTTAACCTCTCCTATTGCGGTATTGACATGGACTGGAAGACCGAGTGGGAAGTGACTGCAAGTGACTTGTAATTATAATTATTTTTTTTTTTATTATATTGATATTTTATTATAAGAGCACCTACCTTCAGAAGTCTTAACGCTGTGATAGTATTGGGGTTATAATTTTGAGGAATCTAGGTATTTCTATGGGTATCTGTGACATTCTCTCGTAACGGTTTTATTTTAGACTTAAAAATAAAGCTTTGAATTCCTTGCCTACTGTAATCTTATCAGGACAGCACTGTCAGGTTAACAATTAGCATATACTGACTTAATATATACTGAATATATACTGAATTAAGACAGACAAATGTGTCTTGGATTTTCATTACACTGTAGGAGTGTGTCAAGAACACCCCACAACATTAAAATAACAAAGGTGAAAATCTGGACACGGTTCCTATGTTTTACACTGTTCAGTTTTTTACTATGTGCATTTTACGTGGTGACAACAGGCTGTCTGCCTTTCTTTCTGGCTCTTCAACACCTTAAGGCTGTACTGCTGGCACTGCAATCGCTGCATGACGACGTTTGAAGCCAAGCCAATTGCAAGGAAATGTGTTACTGTGTTCTGTAGTAGTGAGCTGATGAAGGTCACCCCTTTAAAAGAAGCAACATGATAGTCTCCAAAAGGAGAGAGGAGAAACCCCAGCCAAAGAACTGTCTCTCTTGGTCCTTCGGTATTTACGTTCTTGTATCCCCTTTTTTACAGGGGAAGGATTTTTGTTGGGGCTTCCTTTTATCCATATCTTCTTGTATTTCCAAAGGAAAGGCCTTTAGGTTTTCATTCACACAGGGGAGGCAGAACCTTTTGGAGTAGAACAGACTACATTCCTGTAAAAAAAAAAACAACAAAATATTATTAGCAGGATACACAAAACGGAACTGCTTAAGTTCCAGTCTCATTAAACCACATTTATATTTAGAATTCTTCTAAATTACATTCTTCCTCTAAGTTGAAATATTCCAGCAATTTGGCTTCTTCCTATTCAATAATTCTAACATCTGGTTAGAGCTAACTGGGTGAAAAATAAAAACTGGGTCTGTAACAATCGCTAACCAAATCAACTACCTTTTAAAGACGTGACCTTATCAGCTCACTGCTACAGAGAACAGTAACACATTTCCTTACAAGTGGCTTGTTCTTCAGTATCATTCATGGTTCTCCTGGTGTGATCACTAAATTCCAGGATCACAGGATTTAATGGATAAGCTGGAGCTGGTGTTCCGGATGGATTACTCTTGGAGAGTTAAATACGAATAAAGGCATCAGCATGGATAGATCAGGACATCTTTCTGGGTGTAATGGATTCCATGGGTTTTACCTAAACAGCAAAGTTCTCCTGTAAGAGATTTCATCCATTTAACCACCTTTACCTTGAATAAACGTACTCACTGATTAAAAACTAAAAACATACATGGTACTAAAGGTTCAGCTGATGTCTATTCTCCGAATTCTTGATGGCAAAGTATAAAAGCTGTGGTGCGCAGAGAATGTATTTCCCCTGCCCTTGAAATGGAATGACACTATGATCTGACATGTTTTGTTCACAGTTGATTTGGTTAGGAAGTGTTACAGACCCAATATTTATTTTTCACCCACTTAGTTCTAACCAGATGTTAGTTATTGACAAGGACGAAGTGAAACTGATAGAATATTTTAATCTGTTTGCAGTACAGAGTTTGGACAACTGGAAGAGAAGCTTATTAATGTATTATTCCTTTGCCTTGCAGTGAGACTGACGCCCATGGTTCTCCTGGCATGCTGACCACTAAATTCCAAATAGGATTTAATGGGTAAGCTGGAGCTGGTATTGCTGATGGATTATTCTTGGGGATTTAAGCATGAATAAAGACACCAGTTCAGATGGATCAGGACATCTTTTGGGGAGTAATGGATTCCAGTGCGTTTTACTTAAATAGCAAAGTTTTCCTCTTGCCATGGTCATTGGTCATGGCCTTTCTCTGAGGGCCTTGGCTTGGATATTTCTGTCTCTCTCTTCTTGTTCTTGTTTCCCATGTCACTATCTGGACTTCAGCAGCAGATTCAGCAGATGATTATATCAAAAATCACAATCAGCCTGCCTCTGTGCGACTTTCAAGCCCGAGGAACTCTCTTCATCTATTGTCGTTTTCTGCACCGACTGCCAGGCCTCTTCACATTCAGAGCTAGTGTGAAGCCTCGGTCTCCGAAAAGCCCTGAAACTGGATTTCAGTTGCACAACCCCTACAGCCTATTGTTTTTTGTCTTTTAGTATCCTTAATACTTTAAGCTGCCAATTAAAAAGGGAAGATTAGAGTTTAAGTTGGCCCTGTTATTCTTGTTTGTATTGCAAAATGGCACACAGCCCGCC
>VZSZ01008968.1:122255-137516 GCA_013398815.1 Ibidorhyncha struthersii | reverse complement strand
TCTCTCAGTCATGGGATTATTCGGTCTAACTGTCGTTTTAACAAATTACACTTATTAGGTACAGTCAAGCCCTTCTTTGACCATTATCCTGAGAGGGTTCTAGAATTAATCGGATAATTCTTTAATATGTTTTACTCCTTCCATGACCAAGGTGTGTGCGGGGCGAGGGGGGGGGGGCATTTCAATTTCAAACTTACTAGTAGAATTCAGGCAAAACTGAGCTGCCGAAGCATACTGCCAGTGTTTATTTCTGTTTTCACACAGATCATGTCTGAAAGTAATACATACAGGGATATTATCTTTACCACACTTGTAAAGGAAACTCTATGCAAAGGAAAAGTTCTGCCTAACCATGTCCAGGATTGACCTCACATGACTGGACGTTGAGTGGAAAGTAGCTGTAGTATTATGTTTATCACTTAATACCTACAGTCACGTCCAAGGGCAGTGTTTAGTCACCTTCTGCTGAGGTGAGCAATAAGGGGTGAAACTCGCTCCCTTTCCTCCTTTCTTTTCCAAAAGCCATGTCTTTTCTTTTCCTATGTTTAGTAAGTGTTGCAATAAAAAAGAAATAACTTTTAAATGACTAATAGGGTCAGATTGTATCATTTCCTCTCCCCTTTTCAGAAAGGGAAACAGGAAGAAGGGCACTCAACCTTCCTAAGGACTTTTTAAAAGCATTTTTATTACCTTCCTTTTTGTGGGGTTTTGACATGTTTTAAGACATTACCGATAATCATTACAATTATTTCTAGCTGAACTGGAAATAATGGCACTTACCAACACACTGTGCTAAAGATTCGTTCCGTAGGGTGACTGGAGTAAATTAACCAAGTGAGACTTAAGAGAAAATTTGAAGAAGTGAGTTTATGAGCATTATACAGAACAGTTGCTAAGTCTTGACTATCATTGGCAAAGCAACTGTAAGGCAAGACACTTCAGCTAGCACTTCAGGAAAAGCCTAAAATCTGATCTGTATCTAAGCCTCCTTAGAACAAAAGCTGGCAAATTAAATCCAAGCCCTTTGCCAGATCTAAGGTTAGAAAAGTCTTAGGTTAGTCTAGTACTATCTTGAATTGACTTAAAAATGAAAGCAACCTGTCACTAAAAACATTCAATCAAATTGGTCCAGCTTCTTTGTCAAAGAGGCCCAAGAAAGCATGATTTTCTTCAGCTTCAATTCTTCTGTTATAACATTATGGAAACAGTGTAGGGCTGAGTTGATCTACTTGGGTCAAGCACAAGCAGGAACCAAAACCAATCCACAGAGATATTATCCTAACTTTGGCTCTCTCTACTGCCTTGGATAAGTTTTTACTTCTCTGGACTTTTAATTTTCCCTACATGAAAGAGAAATAGTATGTGTTTACCTACTTTGTGGTGTGGGTGTGTAAAGCACTAATTATCATTTCTGCAGATCTCTTTCAATGTTACTTAAGCAGTATTGCTAAATACATTTTGAAACCATAGTCACACGTGTGATTCACTATCTGGCCTGGCCAGTTTGGTAAGAAATTTATTCTCAATTATTTACAATCAAGGTTTTGCTTTGAATGATACCATCAGGGGAATCTTGAAGACTCAGATAACAATAAGTAAATGATTGACATATTTCCACAATAGCCAAAATAGGCAGGAATGTCAAAAAGATTAGAAGAGGCTTCTATTAGCTCCCTGCTAATATCTTCTTACACTGTTATGCCCTAGATTAACTGAACAATTATTAAATCTTTTAAAAGAAAAAGCCCCACCTTCATTCAGAAACGCACACTGTGTGGAAAGATACCGAGAGGCTGAAACTCTGTATTTCTCACAGATTTAACTGGCAGACTTGGAAATATCCATTGAATCCTTCATAAATTCAAGACACTTCATTTGGGAATGAAAATAGCTAACTGTGCTCAAGTTTGCCCAAAATGTGTCTGAGTTGCTAATCCTCTGCTGTTAAAAAGGAAGGATAAACCTGACCTGTCAGGGCAGGAATCAAGCTCATAAGCCCAAACTATCTGACTAGCTGCACTTGCTTCTTCCTCTGGCTGTGTGTGGGAGTGAGTCAACTGCCAACCAAGATGAGGACATTGTCGCTAGGGAGATCTTGCTCACATATGAGCTTTGCCTCCACACAGCTGCCTTGAGCTGCTTGGCTCTGGAAACTTGAGCCCAGCTACGAAAGACATAACCAGAGAGCACTGGTACTTGATCTGACTCCCAGGTAGTCGTCAGGTAGTTCCGGAAAAGAGAAAAAAAAATAATCTCAGTTGCAATCTCTAGTCTGACCTTTTGGTGATTTCCATTCATTTAAATGACAGAAGAAACTTCAGAAATAGCAAACAAACTTAATCAGGAGAAAGGTGTAATTGCACGTTCCTCTTAGGACAGTGGACCAAATCCATCCTTGGTGCTAACTCCCTGCAAGTCAGAATAGCAGCTAAACTTGTCCAAGGGTGCCAATTTCCTTTTGGATGTGTCTGTCCAAGCCTCTAAATTTTGTCAATGTAATTTGACCCTTTGTTTTGCTCAAGGGAATTTCCTCAAGTCCCCACACAGAAACTGTCTGGCATTGGCATACGAACTGTCTCAGTCGCTCAGATTATCTCACCTCATGCTCTGAGGAGGCCAGAGGTGTTACTTTGTCCCACCAGAACTATAACTGGCCACCAAACATCATGAAAAAAAAAATTCTACATCTTCACAAAGTCTTTAACAGGTCTGTCTGTTTTCAAACACCTGCCACTAGCTGCTTTCAGTAAGGATCGTATCACTGAGAATGGGCTGAAAAGGTTGAATTGGGAAACTGCTAAAGATGACACTTCAGACCAAGGTGTGCCCTCACACATGCTATTAGCTGCACTCCAGATTTAAGCACGTTACTCTAGGACAGCAAACAACCATTTTGAAAGAGAAGGCTGGGATCTGGCTGCTCTAAGAGCACTGGTGTCTAGTGCAAGAAATACATGCCATTGTCCATGTAAATAATCAGGTGACAACTCCTCATGGCTTGAGTCATGCTTGAATCCTGACTACTGCATGAGTCCCAAGTCTTTTTCAACCACAGAATTGGCTTGCCAAGGCAAAGGAGTGGAACCTAAGTTTTCTCAACAAATTGTACTGCCTCAGAGCAGCACAGTACAGCCTCCAGACACTGATAACTGTGTAATAAATCGTATTCATTTTTGCTTTGAACTCACAGCAAACAAAGGGACCAGTTCTGCACTGAAGAGAAGGAATTAAGACAACTGTAATTTTACACTACCTTTCTGGACCGCACTCAGATTTCATAGCTTAAGGTTGCCTGCCAGCTGCTACTCAAATTCATTCTCGTTCAGAGAGCTATCACAGCATTACACAACTCCCCTCCCTGCTTACTTTCTTTCTCACTTAGCTTTTGCAAATAAGATGGTAGCCCTGTGCTGAGGATGCAAACCTAACAAGCCATGGATGTTTATACTCCCTTTACAGGAAAAAAAAAAAAAAAAAAAAATCTACTGTTGGTATATTACAATCTACCCAATCTTAAAGGTCTTGAAGTGATATGTGATTTCCCTTGCATTTTCATGTGCTGAGAAAGCGGGAAAGAGCACTCATTGTGTTTGTGAGGCTGGAACATGCTTAGCTGTAAATAGAACACTTAAAATTGCTTATCATTTTCATTTAATACAAAGAGCTTTATCTGGGGGAATCAACAAGACCATACAATTAGCCTGACTTAAAAACAGGCTGTTTGGGTTTTTGCTGTTTGATCTAACTGGTCACCAGGACTGGAACAAGAAGAAATGACTGAAGAAGCTTGTTTTGCTTGTTACTTACGGTACCAACGCACACTGATCTGCTACACAAACTGCAATGAGACCCAAGGATGAGGAATTTGTCCTTGTCAGGGGTGAAAGGATCCTTCATGACATAGCTTTCTTCCAAAAGCCTATAAGAGAATAATTTCAGGCTTTTAAGGGTAGATTTCACAGTAGGGGAGAGTTGAAATGGGGAAATTATGGAGTGTGAAAAGGTATCAGCCCTTTCTACTTGATTTGCGTGGCCTAGTGTTGTACATGAGGCAATATAGCAGCTATGCAGCTCCCTTCCTCTTCAAAACCAACATTGTGGCTGCCTTCAATCCTATACTGCACTTTCTATCCGTCTTCCAAAATTAGGGCAATTGGTGATCCTCTCAACATCATCTTACTAGGTTTTTCCCAGTACTCTACCTTAAAGTATTTTTTTAATCTTCCATTTTTATAACAGACACCCCTTAGCATGGCTGACTTCAGTACCTTGTCAAGTTATTATTTCAATTGCACAGCTTTCAATTAGAAATTCTCTTCCAAAGTTGCATACATGTGAGTATGAAATAAAAAGGTTTTACTGCTCTTAGTTATGTCACTGCTGTAAAGCTATGGTTCCCACCTCTTGCAACCTGCAGCTCTACTAGCACAGAGCATTACAATGACCTGAAATATACTTACTTTATGTCACAGACTGTACTGTTTGCTTCAGGGTATTAAAGGAGTACATTTATTAATAATTTGGCAACGTGCTTGGGAAAGACTAAGGCCTTATTCTTCCTGGGATCTCCAGGCAAAATATTACAGAAGTCAGTTGGGTGTCTGTCTGCACAGGGCACCCTGCAGGGCTGGCTTATTCTTAACTTAAATCAAACTTGGATTCTGTAATAATATGGAGTACAATACATATTTAAAAGGTATTCTGTTAACTCATACTGCCTTCGCCTTGTCTACATACATACACATACACACACACACACATATATGTGTGTGTGTCTGTGAGCGTATTCCTTTTTCCTTTCCCACTCTACTCAAACAAAAAATGGTATAGCTCAAGCCTTCCACTGTTAGGAAAGATCAGGCATCTTAACATGGCAGATCACCTTGTCAACAAGTCTCCTGGTGTACAAAGACTGGATTACCTTTGCAAAGCTCCCATTGCAAGATTCACAGTCTTAATGTAGTCATCATCAGTGCAGAGACCTGGCCATTACACAAGCCTTCATGCCTGGCATATGTTTCCTGCAGCAATGCATTTAGGACATGTGCGTAGACCAGAAAGTAAGCCAATAAAGACAGTGAGTAAAGCTATTCTCATATGCACGTACAGAAGTGTTATGCTTCAGCATTATTCTTTTGCTTTTTGAATCTCAGCAATCCAAATAAAGCTGAGATGTTAACACTGAGCTTGGATAACCTAAAGTTAAGATTCATGGTCAGCTTTGATTCAGACTCTTTACAAATGGACCTGACCAAAGGTGGGCCATTGCTCTGCTGTGTAGAAGAGAGAAAAGCAGTGGGATTTAGAATGATAAAAATACAGCTGCCCAAGGAAAACAGCCCAAGCAGGTGGAAATCAACAGCTGTTTCCATTTTATAAGAAACTGACCAGTCTTAGTGGCATGAAATACTGAGTACATGCCTGACTTTCAGTTCCAGTGAGTTCTTGACCATGTTTGCCTGACGGCTTTGTTGATCAGGATGGCCTCGATGGAGCTACTTGTACATTTAAAGCTAAGTGCTTTGTTTTACGGGTAGTTTAATGTCTGCAGACAAAGTCGTAACTGTATAGTTTCTAGTCAAACTATTCCTACTTAGCAGGGATGGAAAAAGCTTCCACCTCCTAAAATGTAAATATGTACTAAATTTCCAAACACTTTAATGCCATACAATCTGCCAGAGAATTTTTTTATTCAAAAAAACATGGCTGTTCAAAACTCCATGTCACATCAAACAGCTCTTAAAAAGTGTTTTTACCATATATATTTAATTCATGCTGCGTTTACGTGTTGCCCAGCTGACACAGCTGTGAGGAAAGGGCTATTCCCAGAAATGCTAGGCTGACAGTCAACAGTATTCTAGCAAGAAAATAATGATATAGGTAAATAGCAGGGTGGTCAGTGAGGCTAGGAAATAGGTTAACTACAAATCTTGGCAGGGTAGTAAAGCAGGGTGGGATAGTTGATTTCTGTCTTTGTGATCAATGCTGACAATTTTTAACGTTTCTTCCCTTTAGAAAAAGAAGGTCACTTTAAGTCCTAAGCCTCATATTCAGGGGCAATACAGCATGTTATTGGGTTCATGCAGTGCACGTTGTTCCACAGTATAAGGCTCCGAATACTCACAGCATACATGAAGTCTGTAACATGAAAGACTGTACTTACACAATAGAGCGTGTGTTTGGTGGCTTCTGACCATAGTACGTGTATGGAGCTGTTAAGCCACATAGCTGACATGTGAACTCTCCTGTAGGCTGAACTTCTTTGGGAGCATCCATCTTTAAGTTCCCTACAAGAAACAAAAATCTTTTAGCTCCAGAATGCAATACTGGGAACATACCTGCGAGAAGACTAGACTGATGTGGGACATCTGGCTATGCAAATTAAAATCCAGTGGAAAATTGACTATTGCAAACCTTGATTGGCAAACCTTTTCTCCCAAATCAATTTGGTTTCCCATGTCCCAGTTAAATTTCCAAATTCCTTAGACAGGTTTAGAAATTGCAGCCTGGGAGCTTAACTATAAAGTTCATCTATTAATTTGGAACTTGATCCATAAAAGAATTTAGGTAACGAAGTATATGGCTGTGATCTGGAAAACCCTTTGCTCAGCCAAGGCCTACGCTCCCTAAGCACTTCCCAAGAAACAACTCCTTATCTGCCATGCAGAATCCCAATCCAGTTCTGCAATGCCTGTCTCCTCCCACAAACAGCACCTGGAGCTGTGAAAGGGTTTGGGACCCTGCTCAGGAGGCAGGTACCAGAAAGGTTGGTGTTGCAATGATTTACTATGTCTGTTTCTTTGCTGGTTCACCTTTGAATAGAGTTTCGGGAGCTTAACCCTGCCTCCCTGTTCTTATCTGGCTTCCTATGGAAATGAGGCTGATGTAATCACCCTCTGCCTAGATAGAGTGTTACCCCATTCAAGCCACACAGGACAGAGGAGGAGGTACCTTCAGAATAGTTTAGGCCCTATAACTTTTATGAAAATAGGCAGAAGAGGGAGACTCTGCTATATCCTCATGGAGGATACCCATGTATTTCTACAAATCAGAGAATCTGCACATGGGAAAGCTATTGTCCATCTGTCTGAAAGATTTCAGACACCCATTACAAAGGTGTTGCTATCAGTCATGAGATATCAAATGTAGGAAGCCATGCTTCATCAGCTTTGGTGCTTACAAGATGACTTGTTTAAGATCTTGGTCACTGATTTACATTTGTGAGCTTATCCTTCACTGATACCACTTTAGTTGAGAGTAACACACTGAGGTTTTCAGAAAGCATGGTGTGGCAAGTATGCTTTTAGGACTGATTTTGGTACGTATGATCAGATCAAACACAGCTAACCATATGCATCCCCAAAAACTGCACCAAGCCATGAATGAAATGTGATTGCTTGTTTGCAAATTGGATATCTTCTCTCACCTGCACCATTCACTCAAACAGACACGTTCACCTTGCAGTTAGCAAGAAAACTCAAGCTTTTAGATAAAACCCCTCACACTTTTCATGACATGCAGTTTTCTGCTGCAAGCCTGTTGCCTGTCAGCTTTTTTAAGTGAAGCGGAGCTGACATCAAGCTGTTAGGAAGGTGAGCACTAGGGACTCTGATTTGGGCAATATCTCAGCTGTTAGGTTGTGTGTGCTCACAACTGAGCAGACATACAGCTTGCCAAAGGACAGTCGGTTATTCCCACTCTTTTAGCTTTGCAGCCATACCCTTCCCCTGCAGAGCTGATTCAGTTCACTAAGGCCGTGTCTCTATTTATGTTTTAGGTCAGTTCAGGGGTTCTCTTTGGGAACAAGTTGACTGACTGTCCTCCCTTACCCCACTTGGTTTGCATTGTGGAGCAGTCTTAAAGTACACAAACCAGTTAGTGTCAGATGAAACTAAACGGAAAAATGTGCTCCAGAGGCACATCTAATACACTCCAAACTGAATGCCCAACTAATGGCCATTCAGTCTACAGGCTAGTCTGAAACATACTGAAACATAGACAGTGGGCACCTGGTAGGCAACATCAAACACCTTGGTCTATGGTTTCACTCTTACTGCATCACACCAGTTACTAATGTGGTAACAAATGAAAGAACCACCTTCCTCCCCGCCCCTTGCTTTAGGGAACTAAATTGGCTTGCAGAGGAATCCGACAATTGCTAATAGTAGTAAGAGGTAAGAGGCAAAACCGCACAGCCAGGAGAAAGGGAGGGCTGAGATGAGGGACCTGTATTTCCCTCTTTCAATGACAGTAAGCTGCTATTTCTGCTCACCCTATGTGGTGAAACTGAATCCTTGGAGACATATGCTGCTAAGGTGAATTAGGGGCAAGGTGAAGCAGAGCTGTGACTACTTGTCATCTAATGTTCCAGAAGAACAGGGAGCCCCAGGATCCTCAGAGGTTACCGAGGCTTCATAACAGACACCCAGTTCAGAAAGTCCTAGCCTGTTAAATCCCGACACTTAATTTTGGGAATAATCTCCCTTGCCCCATCATTCCTTTACCACCAGCCTTTCCACTGCCATTCTTGGCATTTCAGTAGTACAGGCAGTTCTTCAAACGTAACACAAATGGGACTAGGTACCGGTAATAAATAATAATAAATCCAACTTGTGAATATCTCAGGCAACTACAATTTTTTCTGAAAGTGATGTAACTCTTGGATAGCGTGTATTTTCCCTACCTCACAGGGATGCTTGAGACAATTAACTAAAGCGCTTTCAGATTTTTCAGTTAGATATAAGGCATGTACATGCTACCTATTTCTCCCTGTATATTAAAACAGATTATTCAAATTACACACCAGCTCAACTAAGAAGTCTGCTTTTTGAACCTTGCGTTTTGGGTTTACCAGGTAAGTCCCCCAAACATACCTAAACGTACCTTCTCTGTAGGTAGTCAGTAGCAACACCAAGACACCCACCTGTGTGAATGAGATTCAGTCCCAAACATTGCATGCAGTTTTTTAAAACCAATCTTTTTTAAAAAGGAAAAATAACGTAGAGTATGGAAAGTCGCTTGAATCAAATATAGAAGACCCTCATGGTGATCTTTTCTTTAAAATAAAGCAAATAACTAAGAACAACAACAAAAAAAGGAGTATTTATGGCAGTGAAGATCATAGACTTTGGAATGAATGTGTCCTGATTCCAAGTCAAAATAACAGCCCTGGGTTCAGAGCAGAAGTACTTTAGATATAGAAACACCTGCTCTCTTACAGACCATTGGTATGTAGAACAGAATCTGTTCAGTGACTACCACTGGGAAGGAATGATGTCTATGTACAAACAGATTTTTGGCTATGCCAGTTGAAAAGCATATGATCCTGCCTGTAAGGCACAGATGAATTTATGATGCCTTCCATTTTACTCCCAGATACTCCCATTGGTATCAGCTGTACCAAGTTTTATTTCACTGGGAACATCATTTGCCCTGAGAGTTTGTCTACACAGCAGCACTTGGGAAAGTTAAGGTCAGTAATTCAAGGTGTGAGGTTAGCAAGCGTACAGATTTCAGAGTGAATGCTCCTATTCAGAAGTTTGCTATATAACAAAGTAAAGCCATTTTCCTTCTGAAGAAAGCAATTTAATGGCAGATGTAATAAGCTTTTATTTTATGCATGTGCTTCACACCTTTAGTCTAAGCCACCAAGCAGACAAGATGCACTCTCTCACAAAGCTTCTGGTACTTCCAAAAAGCTTGTCTACAATTAAAAGAACCACATCTTTATGTCAGATAGCAAATGTACAGAAGCAATTCTGGGATAAAACCACAGTCGAGACAGACAAAGTAAGCTCATTGGTTTGGCCCTATATACCATCTTAGCAAGAGGCCCCATATGACAACTACGACAAGGTGTCTGCCTCCCCTCCAAGCGGAGATATGAAGCATGAACGGCAACTCATTTCTCTCTAGCATACCAACAACAGGATGAAGTATCTCTTGAGGAGATAAAAGTCTGGGGCACTAATCCCTGCATAACCATTACAGGCAGATTTGTGACCTCGAATGACTCAAATCATCACCAGCGCTAACGCTGGCTTTTTCTCCTTTCCTTGAAAATTTTTGAAGCAGCACCATGTCCCAGTAACATGTCAAATATCTGTCTGGCTGGTATGTACTGAAGAAGTCTTTTAGAACAGCTAGTTTAGACCTGAATTCTGCCCAAGCGTTTGCCATTTTGGCTGGAAGCCGCAAGGTTTCACACACACTTACTTTAAGCACATGCGTAGCTCTTCTGAAAAGAACACGGCTACCCACACACGCTTGATTATGAAGCAAACACTGAACCAGCACGCTCAGCAGAAACTTGCCAAGTCAAGCCCAGAATGCTGCAGGACATGTGTGCGGTTGGCCCACGTGTCATGGTGAAAGGTAAAGCACACAGATTTGAATGCCATACTAAGGAAATAATCGCAGTAAAAGAAAGGCGCAGGTTAGAGAGCAGTGCTGTAAGAGTGCTTCTCCATGCTGTGACTGATACATGATATGGATGTGGGGAAACGGCTCTCAGTGCAGTTCTCTAGGGACTCCTAAAAACTTCAGGACAGTTCTGCTTGAAGCATTCTGCTAACAGGCCTGGAAGGCATGCCAGAAATAATAAATCACCATTAAATTGTCAGGGTCAGTGGCAAAGTAGTGGCACAGATAAGTAATCTCATTTTCTTTGCTTCAAACCTCATTAGCACGAGTCTTTACAATGCATAGGTTAAGCCCCTCTTGATATTCCACAGGAGACTCATGTATTTCTGAGTCACTGATAAACTAGAGAAACTATATAAGAAACAAACTGCCTAGAAACAGACATAGACTTTGATTTGAAAGGGTGTCAGATAAACCAATATTGACCAATTAAACCCTTGTTTCTTTTTCCTGCCAAGATTTTCCTGCAGTATCCACTGCTGATGACGATGACCTATTAAAATATTCACAGCTTGATTCTCTATGGGAAGGAGTGCTCTCTAATAGAAGGGTAGGAGCCACTGAGTTCATAGCCTGGCAAATGCCAAGTTATTTTGCAGTCTTTGGTGTGATATAAATTTAAATACACTTCAGCACCAGGAATGCTCTCACCCCCTTCAGAAAAATGATCTGTTGCCTAATTGCTCAGGTAATAGATGAAACAGCAGAACGTTCTTAGTTCCTAATTAATCACCAGCTGAACAACTCTCTCCCTCCAGTTCCTTCATGTTACTGCCCTGAAGGCTTGTTTAGGTCACCTGTTGGCTGCCTCCCTGCTCTTCCTTTGAGGTCACTTACCTTGGGTTCATCGTAACAAATTAGCCCAGGAATGCAATTTCACCAAGCGTGGCCATTTGGAACTTTTACCCTTATTACTTCTCCCAAAGATCATCTGATTGAATTAAACCATGACTTGTTGCAGCAACTTCTCCCTTCAGGCCAGGGGGACTGTGCTGGTATCACTATGCTCGCTCTGCTCTGAAGGAACTGAGATCACTGCAGCACACAGGCTTCCCTCTAGGTATGGGTGATATAGCTGGCCCCAAGCTCTGCTTTTTAACAACAGCTTGTGTGGAGTCCCTGTGGCTGTATGATAAACAGCCTGGGCGGTCATAGATGTGAAAGCAAGCACATTTTCTGAACGGTTGTAGGGAATGTTTGAACAGGGTGTGTCAGGAGAAAGAGAGGACACAAGCAAATCAAACCCCTTCATTAGGTAAAAAAGGCTTTATGAACACAAGATGAATCTCAAAAAGGCATCTATTGATGCATGATTTAACAAAACTGAGATACCAACACTTAAAAAAAAAAAAAATCTAGCCCAAGTACTCCTTACTGGAATATGGCAGGCAGCCAGCTCTGAATTAGACAGCATTTAATAAAGCAAAATCTCAAATTAGGTGAGAATTTAACAGCTTCAGACTGGAACGCTGCAACAAGGCACTGATTAACCGGTATGTACCACTGACCTCTAGTGGACACGTAGGACCTGTACAGCGCGAGTGACTGGCAGTATCACTGTTAGCGGCTGCAGGGGAATCTCGTTTCAGCACTTCAGCTGTTCAGTTACTCAGTTGTTAAAAGCCCAGCTAAGTGGATCACACAGTAAGAGTGAATGATAGAATAAAATAAAAGCAAGTTGCCCAAGCATGTATAGTACAGGTCATCTCCATGTCTGGTTGCAGCGGCACAGCAAATGGCGGCTCTTTTTGCTGTGTAACAGAACAGACAATCCTGACAGAGAAAGCAGAACTACAGTGTCATTAGCTCTTCCTTTCCTTTCCCCCCACATTAATCATAGAATGGTTTATGTTGGAAGGGACCTTGAAGACCATCTAGTTCCAACTCCCCTGACATAAGCAGGAACACCTCCCACTAGATCAGGTTGTTCAAAGCCCCATCCAGCCTGGTCTTAAACACTTCCAGGGATGGAGCTTCCACAACTTCTCTGGGCAACCTGTTCCAGTGCCTTAACATGCTCAGAGTGGGAAAGAAAAAAAAAAATAAAAAATCTACGGTCATATCTGGTTCTCCACTCGATCCCCTTCGTTTCTGTTTCTTCTCCTTCTCTTCTAACAGGCTTTCCTAAGCAGAGTACAAAGCTTAGCATGTCATCATCCATGATACCATTCTAACATTCTATACATAAAATGGCTTAGAAATTAAAGGAAGGCAAAGCAAGCTTGTTGCTCTTCTCACAGCACAATTATAGGGACTTACTGGAGAGAAGGTAACACAGGTGATCTAAACACTGAAGTGAACATCAGTCTGGATTAGTTATTCCTTGCCAAAATGAGGAAACCAGACCAGAGGTCTGATTTCATTAAATCTCCCTTCTGGTATAGCCACAATAAATAAGCACGCTGTGGCCAAGGCTACCCCTGCCCTGAACTGGTTTTATCTTCCTTCCAAACTGTAGCTCCCTATATAGCTTTGTTAGATTAATATCCATAGTGGGGAAGAATAACACAGTAAGGTTCTATTAATATATAAATGATCATGATTCCTTCTAAGTTGTCCTTTAAGAAAAGTTATGGAGGGCCACACATACACCGTTGAAAGTATCAGCTTAGTTAAGCACAATCTAAACTTAGTGTAACAGTTTCCAACAGAGTCTAAAAATAGGAACACCAAGTTTTTGTGGAAATACACGAGGAGAGCCTAACACAGTGTTTTGGGAAATAAGACACTGCAACTTGACATAATCCTGAAAGAAATAAATATAGCTTCAGTGATTTATCTCCCTACAGAAAGCAAAATTGGTACTGTAAGGAAATACTAAGCCTCCACTACATGGGGTTGAATGTTCCAATGTCTTTGCTGTGACAGCCAGTACCCACTTTTCCCTGTGACCAGCAAGATATTCAGTGTTAGCATACTTGAAAAGGAGAATTCCTTACAGTAAAATGGGACTGAGGCTTTCAGTTTGTTAGGACTGAGCTCAAGTTGAGGACTGCATAAAGAAGTGAAGAAAAACCTTAAAAAAAAAGAACATACAAAACTACTGGAGGGATGGGCGCATATAGGGTAAAGATTGTCACCTTCAAGAAAGGCTGAGAATAAAGGCTTGTACCTACTACATATACACTTTCTCATGCACATAACACCAGGGGTGTGCCCATTTCCGCTGAAAGATGTCTTCCTCAAGTTTTGTTATCTCAGCTACTGTGAACAATGAGCACGAGAAAACACCAACAGGTCAGCGACCAAGTCTGGATTAAGTGTGAAGCCACATGATTACCCTCCCTCCGTAGGCAGAGAGACCATTTCTAGCATCACTGAGATACAGAGATATTTATTGGGGTTCTCAGAGCTGATTCAGAAAGAAACTGTGGTACCCCATTTCTCACACATCTTGCGAACTTCCTACCTCCCCCTTATTTTTCAAGGGGAGTTGAGTAACTGCTTGCTTCCATGGCTCTACAGTCCTTTAAGTCCAAAGCTGTGTTCCCAACACCACCTTGCTCAAGTGCAACCTCATATTGGAAATACCTACATATGAGAGGAAACCAGGGTTTGCCCTAAGTTCCCTAGGCTCCTTAAAGCTCCTTTGTGTACAGCCAACAGCAACGCCCTCGCACAGCTCTGAACTTCCCTGGAATCCTCTCCCCAGTCCCCTTCAAGGCTGCATCTCGCAGCTCCAACCTCAACTCACAAACTTCCTCAAAAAAAATCAATCTGTGGCCACTACATTCTATTAAACAAAGAACAGACTTTATATTCAAGCCCCTAAGTAAAATAAAAAAAAAAAAAACAGAATCGAGCTTTGGCTCTAGATCTAGATAGTGCCTCCCATTAAGCAGTTGTCCTGGTCAGCAGGCTTCTTTCAGGAGGCTCATGCTCTCTCTCTCTCAACTAGACACTTCTCACATTTACTTCTACAGTTTGAAGGGGAAGGTCCCTCCACTCAGCATAAATTGTGCTCCATGGCGTCGGGCACCCTTGGGGGTGGGAAGTGCAGATTTGAGAACTTTCCCGCTCGGAGCAAAGCAGGGGATTGGGCACTGCGCTCCCACCTCCGCAGCAAGGCTTCGCCTGCTCGCTGTCTGTTGTGATGGAGAAGCCCTGTGCTTTGCCTCTGCAGCGACGGATGAGCCAGGCTGGGTCCTGCCCTAAGCAGGGCTGCTGCCACCCGTCTTCCAGGCTGGTAAGGAGATAGAAAAAAACATTTTCAGGTCCCAGACACGCTGCCTGCTGAAGAGAGGTTAAAGATCCGTTCACCCCCACGTCCCTTCACTAGTGACAATATTATCTACTAGCGGGAACTGTCCCCGGGGAGCTCGGGTCTCCCGCGCCGCCCCTACACCGGGGCCCGGCCGCCGACAGGGCCCGGCCGCCGACAGGGCCCGGCCCTCAGCCCTGCGCGCCACATTTCCGGGGGAAAGAGGCGGGAAGGCCGCGGCCCGGCTCAGCCGGAGCAAACCGATTTCTGCCCGCCCGGACTGCGCGACACCCACCCGGGCGGCGGCGGCGACGACTACCCCCCCGCCCAACACACGCGTGGCGAGAGGCTTTCCGCTTTCCCGCGCGGAGGCGGCGGCGGTAGCGGCAGGGCCCGGCGCCGCTCCGCCTCAAAGGGGCAGCTCCCCCGAGCGCCGGCGGCAGGTAGCGCCGTGCGCATGCGCGGGGTCCCGTCCTCCCCTCCGCCCCCCCCGCCGCCTCTCTGGGCCCTTTCCCGGGTAGGTGAGAGCGGTCGGGGCCGCTGCCGGGCACCGGGACCGCATCGCGGTGGGGGACGGGCCGATCCCGAAAGACGCCGTTGTTCAGGGGGGAGTGGGTGGGGGGAAAGGCGTTTTGGCT
>VZSZ01008968.1:64394-122225 GCA_013398815.1 Ibidorhyncha struthersii | reverse complement strand
GTGGGCGACACTGTAAGGCGCCCCGTAAACTCGCTGCATTGCGAAGAGCATGGGGGATCCAAAATAAAAATAAAAAGAAAAAATTATTTTGTGGTCTGTTTGTATTCGAAGTGAACTGCCTGGAGGATGCCCCCGCCTTTATGAATAGGACTTAGGCGTTTTGACCAAGTTGCCCAGTCTTCCCAGTTGACTTGGATGGTGTTCCCTTACAGCAGGTGACACAGTGACCATTCTGCAGGTACGGTTTTACAATACAGAATTCTACTGTACCCGCTCCCCCTCGAGGCTGTATAATGGGATTTTATAGTCCACGGTTAATGGCTTCTGAAGGGACGCTGTAACAGTCTTCTGCGTGCAAATGCAACGCAGTGTTGCGAAGGTTTATTTTTAATTGCCAAGTCGCACCCTGCTAACTCGTTCTGGTTTTGGTGTTGTTTTGGGTTTTTTTTTATTTTATTTTTTATTTCTTATGCTCTGAGTAGGAAGGATTTGTCAGCGTTTTCAGATCTCGGGCCATTTTTGCTCTTGCGCTAGCATGTGCTCGGGCAGAGGCGAGAGTCCTGCTCAGGCTCCCGAGCTCACTCCTTAGGAATCGCATCTGTGGAACGGGCGGCAGTTCCCCTCTGTGCTGGCTCTGGCTGGCACGGAGTCAGGAATGCCACGAGATAAAAGGTCACACTTAGCAAGAAAACTGCAGCGAGGGAACTTTTCTGAGAGTAACTTTTCCTCAGAGAATGGCTGGGCATCCATCTGTGGGTGGTGAGTGACTGCTTTTGCATCACTTGTTGTTTTGGGTTTTTGCCTCCTTCACTTTTTTTAAACTGTCCTTACCTTGACCCACAAGTTTTTTTCTCACTTTTGCCCTTTGATGTTCTTCTCCCCATGCTGCTGGGAGGGGAGTGAGTGAGCAGCCAGGTGGGGGCTCACCTNGCTGGTGTCGCCCCCCCCCCCCGTGACAGCCAAGTACCACTGAAACTGATGCAAAATAGTCTGGAGAAAGTCTGAGCACAATCACTAGTAAAGGGTTCAATGATAAAAAATTCTTAAAATAATTTATTTATGAGCATTTATTTGAAATGCAAGTATTACAGAGTAAAGGTGGTCTTGAACACAAAATATTTTTTCTCATATGACAAGATAAACCATTTTTTTTCCACTTATTTTTCTGTTCTTGAGCCCTAAAAGTCGCTGATGTCTTCTCTCAGGCTGCCCATACACTGTGAAAAAGATCAGGCTCTCTGGTTTTGGTTGTTTTACGGATCAGAAGATAAAATATCTTTCTGAGGCTTTGCAATATAAAAGTAACCACTTGTGCTTCATCAGATGGTTCTTCATATACGTGTTTTTTCATATCTCCATAGGCAGACATAATAACAGCTTGGAAGAGATTGATCAGGACACAGATCATCACCAACATGAAAGAGGCTAGGAAAAGACCACCCAGCAACCTGTTGGATGAAAATGCGGTATCTCTGAAAGCTGAGACACAGTAAGAGAATACAGTCTGAGCTGAGTGAATCATGCTATTGTAATTCCATTCATGCTGCCCAAACACAAGGTAGCCAAAAGCCATAAATACAAAGAAGTACACCACCACCACGAGGGCCATTGAAGAGATTCCAGGAAGGGCTGCCAAGATTGATCTTTGTGCCAGGCGCACGTCATAAAAGAATTGACAGTATTTTAGAGTTTTCAAAACTACAAGAAATGCTAAAAAGCCCATAGTAATCCTTAAAATCTCATCTAAATGAGAAACTGCGTGAAAATAAATGAAATCATTTGGGTGAAGTAAGTAAAACTTCACTATATCTGCTCCAACCTTAAACTTTATGACCTTTAAAAAAACAGAAAGGAGGAATGCTGATTTTAAGCCAAAGTTGATTATATTGGAAATGTTTTTAATATACTCTTTTTTTTCTTGGCCTATGATGTAAAGCTCATCTGCAATGTAAATGAACAGAAAGGCGAGAACAATTACGAACACAAACATTTGAGCTTTAGTTTGCTGATGAAAAATGGGGAGTGCGAAAGAGTGTACTGACAAACTTGGTTTTATGATCCCAAAATGAGACATTTCAAATATGACTGAGATGGTGCAAAAGAGATTTGCATCCGAGTTAAATGTAGTTAGTTCAATGATCGCAGCCCATGTCTTTTCATCAAGCCACTGGCTCTGTTGTAGAGCATCCAGCCTTGTCATTGAATTAGGTCTTCCTTCTTCAGGGAAAAAGTAAAACGTGTATCCTGCTGGTCCATATGTGTGCAAATCACCATATGAATAATACATCCACGGAGTCCTGTTTCGCTCGTAAGTGAACCCACCATAACTGCTGGCATCCTTGGGAACAGACTGGTTGGCAACCTTTGTCCAAGTGCCAGCATAGTCACCTTTCTCTTGGATGTCACTGCCATATTTGTGAAGACAGTGGCTTTTACTGATCACAAAGTTATTTACAAAGCGGTGAGGATGGAAACATTTTTTCTCAGTACCTTTAGCCCGCACTTGCCTCATCCTAGGCAAACCAATGATTTTGGACCAGCTCTTGGGAAGAAAGGTTGGCTGAATGTCATTGTGGATCAAAGGCAAGAACAAGTCTTTCACCCACACGTAGATATGTTCTAGCTTATCAACACTGGAGAGTCGTGGGGAGAATTGGTTATGGATGAATTGGTTGTAGCGGAAACTGTTGGTGTTCTCAGTGGAATAGGCAAAATTTAATAGCAGTATTAAAAAGACAAGGTGACTGATGAAACCTTTTATGAAAATAAATGCCTTGACTTTAATTTTTGCCCTTTGCAGCATGTTTGCAATTTCATCAGCTTCTAAAGGCTTATACTGCTTGGTGTCTCTGACTTTAGCAAGTTTCAAGTGCCTCTCTCTCATCTCATCGGCACTCATCAATTCTTTAGCCAACGTAATCTCAGAAAAATTTTCCTGAGTTAACCATGTGATGTTTTCACAGCATTTTGGACGAATTGTACTCATAGCTGAGAAAAAGCTGATTTTTAGAATTGAAAGGAAAAACACGTTCTCAATAAAGGAGGTTGCAGATGCTAAAAGCCACTCTAGTGAAGTCTGATAGCCATAAGACAAACCATATACCACAATGAAAAATGACGATAGCCCAGTGACAGCTATAACTAGTGCCCATGAGAGATAGACGCACCACCAACAAAAAACTACGTGTGGTCTCTTGCGAAAGGGCATGGAGGTAATGCTTAGTGGTTTCCTTTCTTTCTGAAAATTGCCCCTTTCTGCGTAATCATTACTGAAGTCTGAATTTGGCGGTGGCCTTCTCTGGCAGGCCTTAGCCATTGGAGGGGAATAGGTGGTTATCATCTGCTCCTCTGTTTCAATTACATTTGCATCTCTTTCAGAAAGTGTGCAATTACTCCAGTTTTGGGAAGCTCCCTTGCTTCTTGTCTTTCTGGAACATGGCGGGCTCTGTGAGTTGCTGGGACCAGGAAGGTTCTCCAAGGGAATAATATTCTTTGATTGTGCTGAAGTTTCTGAAAGGTACAATTTTTGCAAACGTTCCTTCCAGTTCTTAGGATTTCCAGACAGGAGGGGTGAATTTACCTTTGGGTCTGTCTGAGCCACACCATGAGGAGAAGGTTCCTTCCAGGAATACTTAAATAAGGCAATTATAATCATTTCCACAGGTATGGTAAGCAAAGCACATTCAATTCCTACTGTTATTGATTTCAGATACCTCAAGTGTATTGGAGATTCTTCATCCTTGTCAGTATCAAAGAACATAATGTTAACAAGCAAGTTTAATAATAAAATTGCTAAACACGAAGACAACCTTTGGAGCCTGTTGAAAGTGCCAGTGAGAACGTGAGCAAAAATCGAGAGCCACAGATGGTCCTCTGTCAGGCTGTTGGCAAGACTGATCAAAAAATAGTCGATTCTGGGCAGAGTTGTCTTGGGGTTTGTGACAGAAAATGTCCTTTCTAGTAAGTGATCGTCCTTGTCAAGAGAAAGCCATTTCCTGCACATAAAGAACCAGGTCTTCCTGGTGGACATATTCTCGACTTTGGCTCTGCTTAAGAACCAGCTTGGAGATAAGCCCTTATTATTGTGCCAGACCCTGAGGGAACAAATGTCTCCTAAGTCTTTCTTAGCAGTTAACAGAAAGCAATCAGTGCTTCCTTGTTGGAAAGACAGAAAATGTGGGTGCCGTAAACAATGGACGTCACTTGTGCCATTCTGGCCGATAAGCTGAAGAAAGACATCTGCTTTGGTTCCAGCTCCCCAGCGGCTGCCTGTGTATAAAGTGACCAAAAAGCTCACTTTATCAAAGGGGTCATTGTCTGGCAGAACTATAATCTTGTGTTTGCTGTCCCTGTCAGCCCTGTCTTTTCTCACGGCCCAGAGGGACAAAGGAAAGTAGACGGCAAAAATAAAGAGCACTGTTAAGAGTGTCACTGGGTTTTTAGGTATGTCTGCTATGAGGGTTTGTCCCAGATCTACTGTGTTGGGGGTAACTATTACTTTGGCTGCCAGGAATCTGATGTCAAACATGGATCCATTTGATATAGTGTGGGCTGACAGACTTCTGCGAGTCCGCTTCATATTGCAGACACAGTGTACCCTCTGCCAGTTGGTCAAGGAGCCAAGCCTGCACGTGTCTTCTCTCCACAGACTTCGAAGCCCATCCAGAAATAAGCACTGATCACTAAAAATGTGTACGCTCACCAGTCTCTGGGTTTGATACCTTACAATATACGATGTCAGCAAGACAATGGAGATTTTATGAGTGTCTGTACCGCTTCCTTGAGCTGTGGCTGTCAGCAATGACTCTGGGAGACAGATAATATAGGGAGCCTTAACGTTACAGTCAGCACTAATTGTCTCATTTTTGCTTGCAACTGTTGTCATGTTGTGAAAAGCAGCAAATGAGGCTATGGGATGAACATGAGTGACATTGGCGCCTGTAAATACTAGCACCTTGAACGTAACTTTTAATTTTGTCAGGATCTGGATGTATATGCTCTTGGTATTTCTGTTGACTTCAAAACTAAATCCTCCAGTTGTGTAAGCTTGTGTTTTATCAGGTCCTATTGATAACTGAAAAGTTGAAGATTCCTTATCTTTCCTAGCAATAGTAATTTCTGCTCCCTCAGGCACGATCCCCAGTAGATCCCCATTAGCCTTGGACTCTGCCATTTTGAACCCCAAGATCATTGTTCCAATTTCTGATGTGTAACCTAACCAAGGGAAGGGGTTCTCATCAAACTCAAAAAGGGCAGTGGAAATCACAGCATCATGGGGCAATCCTGAATAATTTCCCTTTTTTAGTGATGGATAAAAGCAATTCCTGCAGGTGTTTCTGGCAGAGAAAGCATTTGCAATGTCCCAGGTTTCGTCTTTCCTCAGAGTGATATTCCAGTGTTTTGTTTCCATTAGAGTTTCTGTTTCTCCAGGGACTTTGCCCTGGAAAACTATTTCCATTAAGTATTCCATGATGGAGAAAACTTGTTTAACTCCACTGACATTGACATTCCTGCGGTGCAGAAGAGCAGCTCTCAGGATGTTGAACAAGCATCTTAGTATTCCACTGGTCTGAATTTCTGCTTCCTCAGACCAGTGGCTCTCATTCCTCTGTATCTTCAGCATTCCTGTTACTTCTGTCAGTTTCTTAATGGCAAGGTCTTGTGATCTAATGTTCACTTCATCAGCTTCCTCTGTGACTTGAGAAAGAGAAGCAACTACTTGGTTGATTTCCATTGTGGTGTCAACTGAAATATTCAGGGTTGTTTTAATCAGGCTTTCCCGAAACGGAGCCTTAGGGAGCTGGAGAGTAGATGCAGCTTTAATATAGTTTAAGACTGAGGCTGCCAGATAAGCCAAATAACCCGCGCTAAAATAATCTCCAGTCTGGAGATAAGATGTCATTGGTGCGCTTAAACCACTCACTGATGCCAGCAGTTGGTGAAACACAACAGCTAGTGGTCGACTGTTAGCTGGGTTCTGTACGCGGACATATAAACTCACTTGGGTAAACGCCCCAAGGGAATTGTGGACTTGAACATAAAGTGTCAAGGTGTACTTCCGAGAGGGCACTCCAACTGGGAGAAAAGATGGAGGAGTTTTAGGCTGATAACCAAAGTACAGAATTGGGCCAAATGTATTTTCCTCCACAGAAGTTATTTTGGTAGTTTTGGGTACATTGGAAGCTACTATCACTTTATATGTCAGAGGTAAATTGCTGTCAGAAAATCCACTGCATTGAACAACAAATTTTGTCAGAAAGGCTGTACCCCAGTGTGGGTTGATGTTGCACTTGCCAGCCCGAGGAGGAGAGTTTACCTTAAATGCATGTCTGTAGATCGAGGACCTACCATCCCAGGTAGTAACTTTTAACAGAAGTATGTAGGATCGATGTGCAGTCTTTGTAAAAGTCAGAGCATGTATAGACAGGTAAGCCCTGGACCTCCCTGTTGAGGTTCTGGAAGACCAGTCAAAGCTAATTTCTGTAGAGTTTTCTGAAAAAAGGGACCAGTAGTAGACTGTCTGGCTGTTTGTTCTACAGTTTAGGCATTTTCCAGACAAGGTAAATCTTTCTGTTGGAATTAGAGTGCTACCACAGTTTTCAAGGCATGTCACGTCCAGAAGGGGTGGGGATCCGGGCTGCACATCTACAGTTTGGTCGGCGTAACTCCTCCTTCTGTCCTTTTGAATCACTAGTCGAAAGTAGTATACGGTGTTTCCTGGGAGAGATTCTGGTGGCATTACTTGAACTGGACCCGAGGATGTTAACCATTTCAAATCCCGCTGGGACGGATGGCATCTCTTTCCTGGGCTGACTGTCATGTTTTTATAGTCTGACACCTCTTTAGTGCAGTACCAAGTAAATGTAATTCCCTTTAGTCCTTCCTGTGAATCAGGATCGTAGGATGCAGAGCCATCAAGAGTCCAACTATCAGAAAAACCCACTGTGCGGAATGAGCCTCCTGCAATATTTGCCACTAGATCGGTTCTCTCAATCTGGATATAAACTTTATCTGAGCCCCTGAGGACTGTTGTGGTCCTAATTGGGGTTATCTCAACAGTGAAATAAAACAGATACAACCCATAATCTAAAGTAAAACTGGGAACAGTTAAGTGTATCATTTCTACACCATACATCGAAGAAGAGTTTATTGGGTTTGCCCAGTCCGGAGAAGTTGTTGTGTCCGGAACACGATAGATTCGCCACAAGGGCTTGGTAGATATACCAACATTGCAGTCTACTAGCAATCTAACAAAGAGGAAAAACGATGTCCCCCTTTTCCGGCGCAGGACAGAGGAGTGAAGAACAGGTCTCTTAATGTGCACGCTGTGTATGTAACAGGCTTCTTTCTGGCAAGACACCGGTACTTCTATGGTTTTTGCAGCGTAGTTATTGACTCTGACTCCTAAAAGAGCTGGTGTAAGTGCACTTCTGGTACAGTTCACTTTTGCCACAAAGCCCGTGTATTTATCTGGATCGAAGGGTAAAGCAGAGCGACGGACAAAACGTGTGGCATTTCTTACATGATCGTTGTATGTGTACGTGCTGTTCTGGAGAAGGTGGTCTTTTTGTGTTCCAAAAACCTGCAGATGGAAGATCCACTCACACTGTAGCATCGGATGTTGTGCAGGGATAAACCACACTAAGTAAGTAAAGCTCTGCAGGAAAGAAGGACGGACGCTGCTGAAAATGTGGACTTCAAGGTCTCTTTCTGCCAGAGACCTAAACAAAGCCCTCTTCTGATTGATATAAAGGTACATATTGAACTTGTACCACTGGAAGGCCACAAACTCTATGGAGAGTAAGTAGGAGAGCTCCTTGTGTTGGCAGAACACAGTGCGTGTGTTAGGGCCATCTGTGGAAATAGGGCTGTTGTTTTCTTTGGACGTGTAAAACGTTCTGTGGCTGTACCTGACAATGTAAGTGCTCCTGTCAGTCTTTCCCAGGCAAAGGTTGACATGGGTGGGAGTTTCTCTGCCTGCTGTTAGGCTCAGGGTACCATTGAGTAGATGTAGTTCTCCCATTAATTCCTCGAACCTCTTTCCATCAACATGAAAATAAATGCTAGCCACCACCACCTCACCTGGGCTCTGAGGTGTGGGAATGGCACAGAAGTTGCTCTGCAGAGTAAAGGAACTGTAGGAATGGAGCCAACCTCCTATAGCCTGTGTGTCCACCAGTCTGTAGGCCAGTGTCCTCGGCGTAAGGGGCTGAAGCCTCCAGGAGAGGCTAAGGGGCTGTTGAGGAACACTAAGGAGCTTGGAGCTGACACTGAGGACATGCAGCAAGTCTGGCTCTACCTTGAGAGAGAGGCTGAGGCTTATCTGAGGCATCTGCTCGATGCTGACTGTAGCAACATGGAGCCCGTGGTGCCTGTAGCGCACAGTCAAGCGGTAGCTGTAGTAGGTGGCACAGGTCTGCTGCAACTCGACTGTTGGGTAGACAGCAGGTGGTGGCATATCTTGGTGCTCACTGCTGGGAAGGAGCAGGGTAGAGGGGCTGCCTCCCTGGCTGCTGAAGCGGTACTGCCAGCTGGCACTCTTGAGGCGTGCACACCAGCCCAGATGTACTGGCTGCCACACGTGGATCAGGTGTGTCTGTGGCCAAAGCACGAACAGCCGCATATCCTGCCCAGACATGTCGATGCTTATGTTCTGGTGAAAGCACTCGGGTGCAGCACATGAAGCAGACGAGCACTGCACTGTAAGGAGGCTGGAGGCCACCAGTGGAGGGGTGCTTCCTGGTAGGAGGCCTGTCTGCAGCATGACTTGGCCTGACCAGCGTGATGTGTTCGTCACCCGGGCAGAGTTCAGGTACCAGAAGCAGCGTGGTGGGGGTGGTGGCCACCCCTCTTTCCTGTCCGCCTCTGGTCTTGCTCCTGGGGCGGGCTGGTAACGCAGGTTGATGGTGCTATTCCACAGGCATGAGACCTGGAGCTCGTTGTCCTGCCGTTGAGAGACTTGTCTGTGAGGGCCCCAGCAGGTGACCAACAGGGGTGGTGGCTGGAGACGTGGAGAGGAGACCCCCCAGCCTTGGAGCCCGCAGCCAAGCAGTTGAAGGAGGAGAAGATGGAGCGCTCTCATCGCGGTATGAGGTGAAGGCGAAGAGGCCGCACAGCCATCGGAGCGCGACCCGACGGAGGTTGACAGCTGGGGAGCCCCAACTGCTGGAGAAGGGCTCCAAGGAGACCGGCACCTGCTGCCTGCCCTCCTCCCCGGCACAGCTGGTAAGAGAGGTATTCAACTTTAGAAACAGCAGATCGTGTGCGGATATACCCGACACCACAAGAAACAAGGGTTTCGGGGCCAATAACCTACAGGAACCACCAACGTCGGGCAGCACCGCGGCCCCCCTCGGTAACAACGGCAGCGGCGCGCGGCGCTCGCCGGCGGCCCCGCCCGCTCCGACCCGGCCCCGGCTCCTCCTCCTGTGCCGACGGGAGGCGCGGAGCCGCCGGACGACGGCAGCGGAACGTCTGCGGGGGATTATGGCGCCGCTGAGGGACTGCAAGGTGAGGGCAGGTCTGAGGCGGAGCGGGTCGGCGGGGACGCGGCCGCCTTGCCTGTGTCCCCTGCCGGGCGCCCAAGGGGGGCGGCGGGTATGCGCCCTTCGGGCGGTGTCCTGCCGTGTGGGCCTTGGGGAGGCCCCGGGCCCGCCCGAGAGCCGGGCTGGGAAGGGGGGCTGCTGGATCTGTGGCGGGAGGAGCGCTGAGCTGAGTTGAGCCGAGCCGGCTGAGGCTGACGGGGGAGCCAAGCCCGGTGTGGTGAGGCCTCTGCTGGAGCTGGTCTCCTCTAACCCCCCCAGTAACGTTACACTCAAGGGTGGGTTTCAGGTGGGGTGAGGCTGCTGTTGGGATCTGAAAACGGGGACGAGTGGCTGCAGCCAGCCTTCCCTCCTGCGGGGGAAGCAAACTCGTGTCCGAACATTTCTGGGTCTTGTTCATGGTGCAGACTGGTCCCACAGGCACTCACCTGCCCTTTCTGTGGGCCTCAGAAGTGGGTCAGGCCT
Organism: Ibidorhyncha struthersii; assembly: GCA_013398815.1. Classification (NCBI taxonomy): domain Eukaryota; kingdom Metazoa; phylum Chordata; class Aves; order Charadriiformes; family Charadriidae; genus Ibidorhyncha; species Ibidorhyncha struthersii. The sequence continues at coordinate 112,218 of VZSZ01008968.1, read as the reverse complement.
TCTTGTGATTCTAAACCAACTTCAGGTCCAAGAGTTCAAAATCTGTCCGCAGGATCTGGTTACCAATGACTCCTTTGCATGCTTTCTTTGCAATGAAGTTCATTCTCTCTGTCACTCCTCTTGTTTTTTTGGTTAATTAGGCAGGGGGAGGTAAAAAAAGAAGTCTTGAAGATCTTCTGAGAGTGTCATAGGTTCATGAGGGCCAGAGCTCTGGAGAGCTGCCACTCGAGTAATGGAGGATGTGCTAAGAGCAACCCACAAAGAGCCGAAATTCCTCGGAGCCAGTTGGGATTCTAGCAGGAACAAAAATACAAATAAACAGTCACAAATCTCATCTTAAAGCAGGAGAAAGGGCAAGGCTTTGGTCTCACCAAGAGGCAGTAAGAAGAGCCAAGGCCGTGGTGCTTTCCTCCAAGAAGTGTCACAGAGAAGAGTCTTCAGTTCTGGGGTAAGAGAGGAAGGTTGTGGGAAATTAGTGTAACAGAACTCAAAGGCAGCCTCTGTGGAAATGGGAGGCGATAATTGTTTTACAAGCTCTCCAGGCTGATTTTTACTTGCTTGCACTCCCTCTCACGTGGATTTCTTCAGTTGCAATCTGATACCTGAGCACAGAGAAGCCCCAAAACATGAGTATCCCACGTAGTCTGGGCAGGACCACTTGTGCATGACCCAGAGGACAACAGGTGCTGGCTCTTCTGTGCTCCCCATAGCTCTTTGGTTGTAGGTTGGCAACAACAGATTAGGTTTAGGGCAGATCTTTTATGTCTTTTAGGAGTCAGCAGCTGTTACAGGGTGGTTCTTCCCTGCAGTCTCTTGTCCTGGTACGCTAACGGGAGAAGTAGTGGCATACATGACATAATGCAGCCTTGCTGCCATCCTCCTGTTGCCAGAGTGGGAGTCTTCCACTGAGGGGTGAGTTACCTGGGCTGTAGCCTTGGCAGAGCAGAGGCTTTCTAGGGTGGATGGAAACAGCATGCACCTCAACTAGAGCAGCAGTGAGCTTCGTGATGGATGCAGGCCTTTTTTTACTAACCCTGGCTGTTTTTTTTCTCATGCTTTTGCACAGACGTTTTCATTCCAATGAATCTTAGTATTAACAAATCTCAAAATGGAATGACGCTTTCTACCTGGCAAGTACCTCAAGCTGTTGTGTGAAATAGTCAGTGGACTGTGGAGTGTTAGCGTGGAGAACTGCTTCAAATGGAGCTTGTTTTTGACAACTGGTGACAAAAGTAGTTTGTGGGCTAATTTGCAGGGCACCTTGAAAATTAGCCTGTAAGTAGCAAGCCTAACTTTGCAACCCTCTTGACTTTTCTCTTTATGCTGTTTCTGGATACAGCATGCATTGTAAAGAAAATCTGTAATTTTGCATTCTGGTCTAGTCTTTCAGGCTTGTAATTGAACACACAAGTGCTTGAGCTGCTGGAATGTGAGCCTTTAATCCAATCACAGTGGCAAAGCTTTGGGATGCTATTAGAAAAGATGTCTTTGCCTGGTTACTTAAAATTTTTGACAGTTGGGTTATTAGAACCAGGAAACACCCTGAAGTGTAAAATGAGATGAAGTAAATTCTTGCAGCATCTGCAAGGACTAATCCCCCGTTAGGAGGAGTCTGAATCGGCTGCCCCAGGTCTTTTTTATATCTGTCCTGTATGTTCTGTGTACTGGAATAAAAGTGATGCTGAAGTGATTGGGGCAGCTCCTCAAATGTGTGTATGCTTAAGCAAGAATATTTGTGGTGTGCTGAATGTAAGTCTGTGCTTGAGAAGCCTACGGTTATTGAGGCAGTGGTGGGTGCAGTATAGGAATACTGAATGGAGAGTGTTTAGTAGAAATAAACCCATATGTTATTAAAAATATATTAGTAGGTTGCCAAGGGAAGCACCCTTGTGAGATGACAGGCTTTGTGATTGTGTGGCCATCCTGTGTGGGGGAAAAAGCCTGCAAGCAACTAGAGATTACGTGCCTGTTTGCTGTAGGCACCCACATTGTAGGCATTTTGAAATAGGCATTGGATTTCTATTTTGTTGCCTGAGTTACTTAAGACAGCAGTCATGGATACAGCCATGAACCAGGGTGCTATAGCTGCAGCAGCTTAATTCAACCATTGAGTAAACTGCACATCTGCCTAATAAACTCTTTTCATTCTCCAGCAGCTAGCCAGGAGCACCTCATTCACTGTTACATAGCTTGTGAAGAAACTATGGCAGCCTGATTGTGTTTTAACTTTATGAAATGCCCATGTTCTTCCTTTTTGTAAGGCTTGTGTACAAGTCTATGGTCCAAGTTCTTTGTTGGCTGAACTCCAGTGACTTGGTGGATTTGCTCTGTCAGGCTGTTTGGCCTACAAGTTACTTAAAGTATTGATTTCAGTTCTAAAAAACCAGGGCTTTATTTTACCATGTCTCTACTTCACACAAGGTGTGTTGGCAGCAGGGGACTAGCCAGAAGTTGAGTTCTAATGAATTAAGAATGGGTGTCTCATTATGAGATGCATAACCCATCAAGATCTTCTATTACACTTTATAATACGTTACTTCTCTATTTCCACTGTTAACCCCAATTTATTGAGTCTTCAGATGTGACTACAATGGCACAAAAGGTTTGTGTATCTGCTCACATTGTCCTTCCAGCTTTTTTTCTTTTTTTAAAAAAAGCATAGTTGATGAAAGTGTCGGAACACCATGAATTTGAAAATCTGTTGGCTTAGTCTTGAAAATGAGTGTGTAAAATGAGAAGGTTTTTATTTGTTTGTTGTGCAGGCCTGGCAGGATGCTGGACTTGTCCTGTCCACTACTAGCAATGAAGCCTGTAAACTATTTGATGCTGCACTCACACAGGTATGACCAAAAAGTGTAAGAAAATGCAATTTGAAGGGATTCATGCATGAAAGAGTCACTGCTGTAGTTGATGTTTCAATTTCTTACCAGCTGGGAGAGCCTTACAATCAGGCTGCTACAGGAGTTCAGCCGTTAGCAGGCAGCAGGAAACCCTCGTAAGCAGTGGGCTATGCCAGATGTTGCAGCTGTGGGGAAAACTTCAGCCAGTGTGCACATCCTGCTCAACATGGCAGAATCAACCAGTAGACATAAAACACATAGAAGTCCACAGTTATTAGTTCTGCTGGTTGCCAAACTACCTTAAAGAAAACAGTTTTTCTGTTTTCCTACTATGCTAACCCTATCCAAATCCAAAGTTTGTCTTTTACTCATTAGTCTTGCTTACTTTTGGATTTTACACGTGTGGGAGAGCGAAAAGAAGCCCAATATTATCAGGGATTCCTCGATGCTCTGTCTGTCTCTCTTACAGTATGCAACCTGGGCCAATAATGAAAGCCTTGGAGGTATTGAGGGGTGTCTCTCGAAGTTAAAAGCAGCAGATCCAAATTTTAGTAAGTATAACATTTAGTTCTTAGCATGGAAAGTGCTGGATAATACCTTGTGTCTTGGTGTTTAATTTATTTTGTTTAGGCAAGTGGGAAGCATTGGGATATAAAATTCTGTAAAACTTCTTCAGAGTCTAGAGCAGGCTGGGGTGGTTTTGTGGTGGTTTTTTTTTCTTTTAATTTCAAGTCTTTTTAAATGGCTATCATGAAAAGCCTGTAAAAACTTTAGGCTTATGAGACTTCCTGGACCCCTGTGAGTACAAGTCTTGTTTCAAACAAGCAAACCAACCCCCCTCGTGTTTATGTAGAGATGAATTACCTGCAATGCTGTGCAGCTCAAGTTGTAATGTGCTATTTTCTGTAGCAATGGGACATGTAATTGCTAATGGTTTGGAACTGATTGGCACTGGAAGTTCAGTGCGGCTTAACAAAGAGCTGGACAGTGCAATGAAAACGATGATGATGCTTTCAAAATCACAGCCACTGACTGAACGGGAGAAGCTTCATGTCTCAGCACTGGACATGTTTGCCAGCGGGTAAGTTCACTGTCATCCCATTTAAAGGACTGTAAAGAATTTTAGCCACTGCAGGTGGAAGAGATAGCTGGTAGTAGTGTTGCCTGACATTAGCTGACATTTAGCAAAGGATCATCGTGAGGTGTCAGTCATTCTTGAATTTATCTCTCCAAACTGTAAGCACCATGACTAGTTAGTGAGCAGCACCATAGGACGGGAAGTGCTCTATTGCCACTGCCTCTTATAATTAAGCACTCCATGTTTTAAACCTGTCATAGATCCATCAGTGGAATATGTTGTTTAGAACTTGGAAAGTAAGTATTTAACTCCAGTAAGGTCCGATATAATATAACACAGACTTGGATCCACAGAAGCAAAGCTACAAACAGACTTTCCTTCTCTCTGTGTCAAAAACTATTTCCTCTGTAAACCAGGGAGATAGCAGAGAGTCAGAAGTGCTGTAGAGGCTCACTGTTCCATTCAATATGATGACTTTATGTGCACTGCGGAAGGTATGGCCTAATGATTCACTTTCGTCATTTGTTTGTCAAACAAACGGATGAGCATGGATTTGCCTCACATACTTAGCAAAGGTAAACAGGAAGCTACTAAAGCCCTGTTACTATGGGTTTGATTCCCACTAGAGGAAGGGGAAGGTGTCTCTGTACATGTGAAGTTATATTAATTATGGTAGGTCTCTGTAAAAACTGTTCAACCCCATAGGAAAATCTTTAAATTTATGCTTTAAGCTTATTTTATTTTCCTGGTGTGTTACAGTGACTTGTTGTAACCCAAGGACATTTCTTTCAAAAGATTTCTCAGAAGGCGCTTGGTGAAGATAATGCCGTTACTACTTTAAAAAAGACTAAGAAATCCCTTCAAGGAAAAAAAAATGAAGTCATTTGATGTTGAATTTTCTATTTTTCAGAATAGCATGAGTTTAGAACTAGCAGTTCTAAAGGCAGGTATGTGTGGCATCTCTTAGCAATCAAATTAATTTTTTATTTCTAGCCAGCTTCCAAAAGCTTGTGATCTGTGGGAACAGATTCTGCAGAGCCACCCAACTGACCTGCTAGCCCTCAAATTTTCCCAAGACACTTATTTCTACCTGGGATATCAAATACAGATGCGAGATTCTGTTGCCCAGGTTTATCCTTTCTGGACACCTGATATTCCACTAAGCAGGTGGGTCATGCTTCATTTTGAAAATTGCTCTTTATTTGGTGTGCACGTACTTTGTGTTTTTTAAATTCAGGATCTGTTGGAAACAAACATGTAGACAAAGTCAAGGGCCTAGAAGTGAATCAAACCTGACCACAGCTAGAACATCTCTCCTGTATGTTGGACATACAGTTGACACTGTTGTTGTGGGTTTTTTCTTAAGCATGCTGTGGCTCAATTAGTAAACTTTTCCGTCAGATACGGCACATGACATGTAACAAACCGGATAAAATCATGTTGTCACTGAGGGTAGTGGCAAAACTCCTTTGGGCTTTTATGTGTCCAGTTTTTCACTTGGGGCTCACATTGTGGGTGATAAGAGTACATCAGTGGAAGGAAGAAAGGAGTTGTAACTGAGAATACCAAAGTGTAGTTCTGAAATAAAACTTTGTGATATACCATAACAGCTGGTGCAGCAAAGACTGACAGGAAGGCAGAATTTTTTAAAAATTTCTTTAGTTCAGTCCTGAAAGTTTTGGTTTCCCGAAGTTAATTCAGGATAATCTGAATCTACTGTGACTAGTGAATAGTTAATAAAAACTAACTTGGGTTAATTTTAAAAAAAATGTTAAGACCTGTTAAATTATTTGAAAGCTTTTAACTTTATATAGAAATTAACATTAAATTATAAGTCAAGACATACATTGAGAGATAGATGAATAGGCGATCCACAGGCAGCCCTACCTTTCTAAATATTTTATGAATGTTGCTGTAGACCCATGCACTGTATCTCCATATCCAGCACAATGTTTTCTCCTTTTTTTTCTTCCACAAATAGCACAGATAATACAAACTAAATGCTAACATGATAATGAAGCTCACTGAGGTACCCCACAACCTCATGGCACAGAGGATAGTGTCTGGAGTCTAATTTTTCCAGCTGTGTTACCTCAACTCAGAAAAATCTAAACCCCAGAGTTTTTTTTAATTACAATATGCTGGTTTCATTTGTTGGGGAAGTAAGACAACTTAGCAGTTTTGAGTGCATTTTTATAAACTTTTCTGGACACAATGCTACAAAAGTGCAGGTTGTTGTCCATTTAATTGTAAAGCAACAGGAAACACCCATATGCCAAGCATTTCTTGAAGTATAAAAACCTGGCAAGTACCCCTTGTCCTCAGAGGCATGTAGAGTTACACATGAATTGATATGTTGACAAAAAGAAATAACCAACTTTTCTTCATCTCGATCCATGAAATGAATCAGTCGCAACATATCACACACATTTTAGTAGTTCCTTTGCCTCAGGAGTTTAAGACCAAAACCCCAATAGATGTTCGGAGAAACAGAAACTTATCCTATGGTATTTTGCAGTCTATGGATCTCAAATAGAACAGCAGTTAATCATAGAATTGTTTTGGTTGGAAGAGACCTTCAGGATCATTGAGTCCAACCGTTGACCTAGTACTGCCAAGTCCACCACTAAACCATGTCCCTCAGCACCACGTCTACGCTTTTTTTAAATACCTCCAGGGATGGCAACTCAGCCACTTTCCTGGGCAGCCTGTTCCAGTGCTTGACAACCCTTTTGGTGAAGAAATTTTTCCTAATATCCAATCTAAACCTCCCCTGGCGCAACTTGAGGCCATTTCCTCTTGTCTTACCACTTGTTAAATATTTCTTAAAATGACTGCACCAGGTATGTGTGTAAGAGCATATAACATCCCTAATTTTCCTTTACATTGGCATTTATGGCTTAATGGGGATGCTTTGCAGCCAGTTTTAAAGGGCCACGTCACATGAAAGTGCTCGGCTATAGTTTTACGGGCACTGGAGCAAGTGCAGAAGGCTACACTTAGGTGTTGCTTTTGAGACGTTGAGATAACTTTGGTGACAGCACTGTCTTCTAGCATTTGAATTCTGCATCTTGCAACTGTTATGGAGGTCAGCAGTTTGTTCTGTGCAACTCTTAATTCTAGCTTATCTAAAGATAGAAATCTCAGTTCTCAAAACACTGGTGGTGTGCATCTTGTTACTGTTTTCCATGCTGGTGTCTCTGGGTGTCTCATTTCCTATGAGAACTAGCTAGTTGTTCTGTATTCTGCAAACTTGCACCCTTGTTGTAACTTGCATTGGAATGACTGTTTTGAGTTAAATGCTTTTATAATAGGTTTTTCAGTCCTAGCTTAAATCTAGTTCTAAACAGATGATGTACTGTTTTTGCCCTTTTGCTTAGCTATGTGAAGGGCTACTACTCTTTTGGACTCATGGAAACAAACTTTTTCGACCGCGCTGAGGAGCTTGCCCGTGAGGTAAACTGCCTGTTATTACTGCTAATAGGTTTTAGAATTCTTAAACCTGGTCTCTGCCTCTGGGTGGTGGTTTGTGCAAATGCCATGAACTGACTCTCTCCACCATCCCAGTTGTTAGTAGAAGTAGCAGAGAAAGCTCAACACAGAAATGCTCACAGAATTTTGTAAGAGACTACTGATAACAATTCCTTAGAAAGATTCCCACATCTATGCCATCAGTTTCATCTTGACTGTATTTCCTTCGCTTGCTTATGAGGATGCCTTGTCAGATCGTGTCAAAACACCTGTATAAAATCTCTATATTATCCCATCTGCGTTTTCCCCCATGTATAATTGGCTGTTTACTCCTATTAAAGAATGTTGGATTGGTTTAATGTAATCTGCTCTTGACAATCCATCCTGTTTGGGTTCCCTCTCCCTTTTTTCCCAGATGCTTCTTCCTTGATTATTGAACAATTAACTCCACAATGTTCCTGGGGGTCAATTTTAGCTGGCCTGTTTCATTTTCATGAAGATAGTAATTATACTTGACTTTCTCCAGTCCTCAGGATTATCCCTGTCATCCAGGAGCCTCAGATACAATTAATTTCTAATGGGTGTTTTTGCCAAACTTCTGTTACATCAAATTGCTGAAAGTGACAACGAAGACTGAACATTAACGCTTAACATTCACGAGGTTAATGGCTAACCTCGCAAAACATGTAAAACCTAGCGGGTGGTGTTGGAGCAAGAATTTGCTGAATGCTCAGAGCTGGCCATGTTCTTGTAGAGGAAATGATTACCTGCAAGGCACTATGTCATGGAATACATCATGCCTATGCACGCAGTTCTTTCATGGCTGGTACTGATGCATGTCTGTGAAATAAAACATCATTTGATAATCTTCATTGAAGCCTGCATTTTAAAGTGTTTTGCAGGTGTTCATCTCTTTGCTTGGGAAGTGAAGTCAGCCAATAAATATTTCCTTCCTTCTCTGTCCAAATCACTTCCTGGCTGTGGTTAGTTGGAATGGTACAGGGATGTACTTAACATGCAGCAAGTAAAAAGTAGTCTGTGGTTTCTATATTGGCCATGATAAATATTGTTATTTTCAGGTTTGCAATTTTCATCATGTTTTCCCCTTTTTCACTCATAGGCTTTAGCTATAAATCAGACAGATGCATGGTCTGTACATACTATAGCTCACATAAATGAAATGAAAGCAGAGGTGAAGAAAGGGTTAGAATTTATGAAGGAAACAGAAGCCAACTGGAAGGTAAGCATTCTTGTAGCATCTCTGAAAAAGCTCCTTCTATGCCTTCTTTATCTCCTCCAGCGGAATTGTTGATTCCTCTGCCTGCATTTCCTTCCTATCTGCAGACATGTTACAAGCAATGAAAATTTTACATATTAGAAGAAAATGTCACTTGAGGTGCTGTTACTATCCGTGCTGCTTTGGAAGCAAGAGGCAGAAAAAAATGGCATATTATGAGGGACACATAGTGCTGTAGAGCACTTCAAGCCATCATTACTATGACTGCTCCGATTCCACGAGCACGAAACATGTCAGTAGGGTGGGATTCACACAGTCTATCCTCTCACACTGCCTTACTTTAGCTAGGAATATTGTAATAAATACTGCTTTTCAACAAGTGTGTGGTTTGTACATGTATGTGTGCATACATGCACGCACACACACTCCCTAGTTTCTTTTTCCTGGTGGAGCTGATTAGGAATTTTACATCTCATGAAGACATGGCCATTGCAGACATGTGAAACATCAGATGTGAAAATTGTGATTTATTGATGTATGATTTATATATATGTGATTTATTGTGGTGTTTATAAAACTAAAGTGACCAGTGATATTTTCACAAGATTTTTGCTTAGACTGAGATGAGCCCTGAGGGTCAGTTGAGTAGCCTGGCTAAACCTCTTCACAGGGACCTAAGATGGTGTGTGAAATGACACAGTCAAATCAAAGGTTTTAGAAGACTCATGAAAGATTTGTTTGCTTCTGGATAGGGAAGGACTTTTAGAGGTCAATTGCAAAGAAAAGCGAAATTATGCTTTTGTCTCTTTTCTAGTGTACTGAAGTTGCTTTATATATCCAACAAATTTGAGTATCTTGCTGAGTATTGAACAGCTTAATTAGTCAGTTGTATGATCCTTTGCTGTAATTTTTATTTGTGTTGGACAGTATGTGTTTTCCCAATTATTAAACATGTCATATTCAGAGCAGAAGGCTGAGAGGTTTGAATTTCTTAGAACCTGGCAGAGTCTATTTCAGAGTCATCTAAGGTGACCATTCCACCTCACCCAAGAAGCAGGGCTGGATAATGGAGGCTAGACGGACTGTTTTATTCTGCACTTGTGTTTTTAAGTTAATCATTCAGATACCAAGCTTGGAAGTGTGGGCAGAAAACCCTTGCTTGAGGTTCATATCTGTCATTTCTCAGAAAGCATTTTGTCCTTTGACCAATTAGTTTTAATGAAACAGTGACACAGAGGGTTGACAGTTTGGGTGATGCCTTAAAAACCCCCAATCACTGACTTTTGGATTGATTTTTGAACTCTTTCTTAAAATAGTTGCATGCCTCTGTCATACCCTCTATCCAACTAAAATAAAGTAATAAAGCGCAAGCTCAGTAAGTAGAATTGTCCTATATACCTTCATGCTTGACCCACTATAGTTAAGGTTTTTAACAGCTGACATTGTCATAACTCTTTTGTGCAATATTTTTCATCTTAGCCATCATGAACACGGGGTGTTAAAATGTAAGGTAAAAAAAGCAGGTCATTGTAAGGGCTTTAATAAAGTTGCTTGTATTTTGCCTGGTGATTTGAACTTTTTAGATTTTATTTAATGACCAGCATCGTCTGTGTGTACTGCCACAGTATCAGGACTCCTGTGTTGCTTTTAATTCATCTTTCTTCTTCCCAGTAAGAGTGGCAAAGATTTGGTACAGGTTTTCTTTACAGAGTACTTTATTTTTTTGTTTCTCCACCCTCCCCAAAAAATCAGATGCCATTTGTTTTATATGTATGTTTCAGCACAAAATCAGAAGGGGCAAATTATTTTCCCAGAGGAAACCTCTTTGCCAGTGCTGTTTATTATTAAATAGGAATGTTTTTTCTCATGAGCTGTTGGAGTGAGTTCCCATAGCCTGCTTTTATTTATTTATTTAGTAACCTGCAGGCTTACTTTTCCTGTAGCAATTTAATCTTATTCAGAACTCAAAATCAGCAGCAGAAAAAGGGTTTTGTTTTATTCAGTGAGGTAATCCCATGTTCTTGTTTGTATGACATTTGGAATGGTAGTATGGTAGTAAACTCGATATTATCAGGTTTATGCTAATTGGTTTGTGGTTTAATATTAAACAAGTAAAGATTACCAGAATGTTTATCTTAGCACCATAAAGTTTTGACTTTTGCTGGGAACCTTTGTGCTTCCTGAAAGTGGGTGTTACAGTTGTGGATATTTTCATGAACATGCTTTTTTCACTTGTGAGAACATTAAGTTTAACTACAACACTGGGAGAGAATGGGAAGAGAGGGATGAATCTTTCTGGTATTTTAATATTCACCAAAGGATTATGGAATTATATTCCTGTTTGTCTATTCTCAATGCAGTCACAAAAGTGAACTGCAATGACATTCTCTTGAAGTGTAGACTAGGGAAGGGTATTTCAAGTTCTGGTGCCAGCTGAAAAGGACAGTGCAAAGTTGGTACGGTCCAGCAAATATTCATCTGATCTGACGAACTGCCAGTGTGTTTGGTATCTAGAGCAGCTTCTGTAGTCCATGGTAAAACATGTTTAAGAAGTGATTCCTCTCTGTCTGAGCTGGATGTCTAGACGGGTGGGATGAATGGCCCACATAAGGTGGGTATCTCTCTCCCCACTGGTTACTTTAGACAAGGCGCCTAAATTTTAGATGAGTCAAATCTTACTCTTGTTAGAGATGTGGGGTTTTTTTTCCTGAGGAAAAAAAGAAAAGCGCTGCAGAAGGGTGAATTCTGAGGCATCCAATTGAAATTCTTCTCCGGAAAATGATGTGGAGGAAACTTTGTTTTTGAGGTGTTTCCGGGCTGCAAGGAGCAAATGTATCAATTGAGAAGATATCCTAGCCAACTGATTTTAAGTTCTTGTCTCTTCTGTCTCATGAAGTACTCAGTTTTGCTGAAGGAGGAAACAGAAATCTGACTAGATATGTTTAAATGGAAAGTTATTTTGTAAATAATATTTTCTCTACTTTCTTTTTTTTTTTTTTCCAGAGCAGTGACATGCTTGCTTGCCATAATTACTGGCACTGGGCTTTATACTTTATTGAAAAGGTATGAGATATTTTCATATAGGTGTTTTATGGTCCAGATAGGTCGTTTGTCTAATGCTATTTGAAAGGCAGACCTAACATGTATAGGGTTTTTTTTCAGCTATTTAAAAAGATGTTTTTATAAAATAGCACAATGCCATTTTTACAAGCTAGTCCTTTATTACAATTATTTTGAGAAGTTCTAATTACGTTGGTCAAAGTTCCAGGATCTTTGTTAGAATGTTGAAAAATTGCTGTGAGAGTATTGCATGTTTGAGGATCAAATAGTCTTACTAATTACACTTAGCACAGTTATTTGATAGAAAGATGAACTTGGTTCTCTAATTTTCAGACAAAAATTAGACAAAATTATCTTAAAATTTAATACTAATTTGCTGGCCCAAAAATTTGCTGACTATAAGAAAGAGGCAGTGAGCTCTAAATTTGGTCACCAATGTTATCAATTATTAATGCCTCTAATTCTTATTATTGAAGCGCTTTAAAAATAGTGCCCCATTTTACCCGATCTGTCAGATTGCATTGCAGAATTTCCTTGGATTTAATAATGCTTAGCACTTGCGGGGTTCAATTCTGTAGGGAGACACATGTGACATCATTGAGAAGGCAGTGTGCTTGAAAACAGCAGCTTGCTTGTGTTCAGTATTATTAATGTAGAAGGAACATAATTCTCCATAGTAGTCTAATAGCTTGTTTATTTTACCACCTTCTATCTGTACAACTTTTTTGTAGCCTGCTTAAAATTATTTTTCTTCCTACCTCTTTGCATACACTATGGAATGCACTAATTTTTGCAAAAATCCCTGAAAGGAACATTAGAATGAGAGGTAATATACCTTGTCTGTCTCCTTCATGTGTAACTTACACCAGTATTGGTACCTATTATTAAGTGAAACCTAAACGTAATGATTATTTTGCCTAGTAAATCCTGGTTTATCTTAGGCTTTGTTCTTTCTTTTAATACCTCGGGGTTTCTTTGACTCGGTTTGTTTTGATCAAGTCGTGAGGCACTTGTGAAGTAATATTATGACATCTATTAATTGTATGTATGTCTTTGGTTACTACCAGTCACTTGTGGTTACTGTATCTAAATGTTAATCATGCAGTTCTTGTTTGCTTTTACAGGCTGAATATGAAGCTGCTTTGACAATTTATGACAATCATGTGAGTAGGGGCCTTTTTTTCTTTACTGAGAATGTGCTTAATACTATGATACGTCCTTTCTTCCCTTTGTATGAATTGAAACCTATCATGGCATGCCAAATATATATATATTATTTACATCTGTTGTTACATTTTTTTAGGGAAACCTTATATCAACTCATAAAGTGCCCAAGACTTGCATGTTATATAGTTCCAAGTGTTTCTTACACTTGTGCTTGAATGAGCTACAGTGGCACTGTTGTTACTGTTTTCCATTCTGTCCGTGTTTCTTATTCATGCTCTGTGATTACAGATTGCTCCCCAGTGTCTGTTGAGTGGAAGCATGCTGGATGTAGTAGATAACTGTTCAATGCTCTACAGGCTTCATCTGGAAGGTAGGCTATCCACCTGCCATTCTTTTTTAAACCATAAGGGGAACACCTTTTGCCTCCCCCCCTTCCCCTGCCTTGCATGTTGGAGAAGTATGTAAAGATACTTACAGAGCAAGCTTGGTCAGTGTTAGAGGAGAAATCTACTGTTACAGAAGAAAATTCTGCTCTTGAGAAAAGCCTCAATGTAAAATTCCTGCTAATGTGCATAACATTTATTCTTCCCAAGAATTTTTTTTTGCATGCTAGTGTGGTATTTCATTCAGCTCAAGCTAGCATAGGTCATATATTTCTCTTTTGACAAATTCACTTCTATTGCCCCTGGAGATTTGAGGCTGGACAAACAAGTACATAAGCCTCTCAAAAGCTGTAGAGTTTCCTTGAAGTAAATTTGAAGTTAGATACTTAACTATTTTGATACAGATTGAAATAGCTAGTACATGGATATTAGCCTCTGACTTTTGTGTGCTCTCCTATGTTCTCCTTAACTTTTTAAAGCTAGTGTTTATACACTAGAGTTCATGAAGGGCGGAGAATATTATTTTCACAGTACTCTGCTGAAACGCTAATGATGCGTTAGGTTTGTTTATGAAACCCATCTTGTCACTCTCTATAATTTGATTGCTACAGGCCGTTCCTTATGAACATTATCTCCAAGAAGACATGAGTAATCTCATAATAAAGCCAGAATTTCACATAATGCAATTTAGAATATTGGTTATAACTTATGGACAGTCAATAAACTCTTTGCCCAAATATGGCAGGCTGCAGCTGAGCATTACTCTATAAATTTTGCCGCTATAAATTTTGCCACGTCATGGAATGTTTTCTTGAATTCAGTAGGAATGCTATTTATGCTGGGTGACTGAAAGTGTATTGCAAAGTCATGCTTTTTTATGTGGCATTTTTATTGAGAAAAATATTTTTACTCTTAGGTGTAAAGCTTGGAGACAGGTGGAACAATATTCTCGAGCTTACAAAGAAGCACACCAAAGATCACATTCTTCTGTTCAATGATGTACACATCTTGATGTCCTCACTTGGAGCCAAAGACCACAAAGCTACTGATGAGCTTTTAACAACTCTTCAGGAACTTGCCAAGTAAGCAAGTGAATTGAAGTATTGTATTCAATAAATACTCTGTCCTCTGAACTTCAGGATGATAATGTCTCTGGCTTGCTGAAGCAACATGCTCTTCTCTGCTTTAGCATGTCACAGGGACATGTCTGGTTTTGGTAGGCCAATCTCCAGTTAGGAGATCCCTATAATTACTTATTTTTTGAATTGATGACTAGAGGGGTTTCTAAACTTGTTAAGCAGAAATCTCTTATGTTTGAGGTCATGGACACTAATTGAACACTTGCTGTGTGTTTTCCTTTCGGTGGATTCACACTAAGCTATCTTACATACAGTGAAGAATTTCACCCTTATATTAGTAAGGTCATTCCACAATATATGTCACCTATTTATGGTGGTTCTTTTTTTGCTCTGGTTTAAAAGGTTCTTTAATAATAGAGCATTAGTTCGTAGGGATATTGTAATAGCTACTGTTTGATGTGTTGTGAAGTACCTCTGCAGGAAATTGAATTTGAAGTTCTGCCAAAGTAATTCTGGAAAATGTTTTGCTTTCACATTCAATTATTTGCAAAATTTCAGTATTTAAATATTTTATCTAAACAATGTTTTTTTCATGTTCCCTTATGTATTAAAAAACTCTACATTGCCATGATTTTTTTTTGAAGGGGTTGATATATGGATGCTTTAAATGCAATTTCTTCCCCCTGACACCCTGTTTTTCCTCTGTTTCAGCATCTGTTGCTTCCCTTGCCTTAAAAAAGGAAGGAGAACCTGAAATTGTCACTACCTGTTCCTAACTATAATGCCCATCAATCAAAAATAATAAAAAATAATTGTAATTTTTAAGAGCACTCAAAAAACAAATAACTGTCAAATCAAGCCTAAGCATGTCTGATTTGACTAAAGTAGGAAATGGCAAATATATATAAGTATATAAATATATGTAAGTATATATAAAACTGCACATGCACACCACCTTAGGGAGGTTTTAATGAACACATGCTACTTATCCTTTCACCCAGTGCTTACTTTTGCCAATGTGTTCAGCCTTTTGTAGTAATTACGCTGTACGTTTTTAGCTGTAGTCTGAAGTGTTATAAAGCTTAATTTTATTATTTGAGAAAACAGAGTGTGGGATGAAGGGATTATATTAATGATTGGTTTAATGGATTAATTTATGTGTATCATGAGTATGTAATAGTTAAATGATACCTAAGGTGCATTTTGTATTTGTTTAAAAAGTAGTCATAAAACTTTGGCACAAACAACAGCATTCTTGGCTTTTCATTACTATTTTTCCCTAGCCTTTGAAATTTAAAGTTGACAGGAATTTTTTTATGAAGTATTCCATGGCGCTCTCTGGTGGTTGGTATCACATGCTTATTTTCATGGATGGAAATGTTAGTTAATGCAGGGGTATATGTTGTTCTTCATGAATTAATTCTTCAGATCAGTTGCAAGAGAAAGCAAAGCCAAAAATCAGTCTTCCATCTCTGTGTATTTTCTCAGAGAGCTGGAACAAATGTTTAAATGAAGAATTGTTTTCATCATTTTCATCATTAACTGTCTCAACCTGCATAGTTAGAATGTGTATCTGTTGGGCACTTCTAACTCTCCAAGATGCCATATTTTATTTAAGGAATGACAAACACATAGGGCAACACTGCATACTGAAAAATCAACATTGACGTAGTGGAAGAAATGGGAAATTTGTAATACTGACTCAAGAAGGAGAGCACAGAGTATGCTCGGTGTTTGGTAAATTTAAGGTACTAGTGTGGGAGTGTTACTTTCAGCTGTTGCAAGCACTCAAAACAGAAGCTAGTGACTAAGGTTCCTAAATGTTAAAGATTTAATTGCAAAATTTACAGAAAAATCTGTTCTAAACAACAGATGGAATTTATAGCATTGAACTTTGCACTGTACTCTCAGGAATAATTTATATTGCTTGGGATAGAAAGTCCTCCTCTCCTCGTATTGCCAGCCAGCCTTTTGGCACTGAAATGGCACTACCTCCAAGACCTGATCGCTGGAAGCTCCTTCTGTAGCAGTGGAAAACCATATTTCCACATTGTCCCATGCAGGTACTCAGGTATTGCCTTATAGACCAAAGAGCTACAGTTTGGTTACTTGTATTTTTTTTTAATTTTTTCTAATATTGGCAAGGATGCCTGCTAGAATGTATACTTTCTTCTGCAGGGATATTGTCATGCTGTGTGCCTCTTCCACTCTTAGATGAGTTAGGATACAAGCAGTAAAAAAATAACAAACAAGAAAAAAAACCCCAAACCTTAGAGCTGGCTAAAATCCATTGCATATACAGTTTATACTACAAAGATGGTGAGGCACTTTTTCTAGCCAAAACTGTGTATTGCAAAGGCAGGAGGGGTTGTGCTTGTGCCTTTTGCAGATACATTGAGAAGAATGAAAACATTGATTGATGAGTAACAGAAAGGTGAAAGTAACACCAAAAGATATTACCTAAATAAAGCACCTTGAAACAGCAGGCTTTGTATGGTAAAAAAAAAATTCTATCTGTAGGCAATGACAGACTGGCACTGAAATATGCATATTTATAATTTGACTTACAGGAGTTAACTACTTTCTTGTTCTATAGAGCACCTTGTGAAGACCACGAGCTTTCCCTGGCTCCAAGTTTGGGGTTGCCACTGTGCCAGGCTTTTGTAGAGTTTGAAAATGGAAATTGTGATAAAGCTGTAGACCTGCTGTACCCAATCCGTTATCAACTAATCCAAGTAGGAGGCAGTAATGCCCAGGTAAAGGACTTTTTGGTACATCTTAATCCTCTTTCAGTAGCCTCCATTAGGCACTTACATTATTAATACCACTTCATTCTTAGAAAGTGAAAAGCTAAACTGTGCTTGTGACTGAATCCTGTTTGCAAACACTTATTAGCAGCATTAGCTACTTAATTTTTTCATTTATGTTTCCTTCCTCAGTGGTTTTAATAATTTGGTAAACACGACATTGTAACGAGCAGTATTTTATAAGTTACTTATTACTTTGTATTTTTGCTAACTTTTTTTTTCAGAGAGATGTTTTCAGCCAGTTACTGATTCATGCTGCTTTAAATTCTAAATCACAAGCCAAACAAAACCTTGCAAGGTGAGTATTTTTCCTGATAAATATTTGTGGAAGTAGTATTGTTACTAAAAGTAAGAAGTAGCGAGTATACTCAAACGACTAAATTAAGGCTAAAATTATGTGCAAGCATTTGTGTTAAATGTAGCAACATTTAACTAGAATAAAAAGTAATAACTTCCAGTTCCAAAAGTACACTTACAGTCTGTATGAATGATCTGTATTTGTTCAAATGGTTCTGTCTTAAAACGTGGCCTCCTTCCTGTTCATCAGTGTACTTAATGGACTGCTAAATGTCTGTGAACTGCTGAAAAATCAAGTATGTCCTAATGATGACATCTGCTTTCTTGGGAAGTAATATGTACAGAGCCTGATATCTGAGCTTGCCTTAGTACAAATCACAAGAGCCTTGTTTGGCAGAAATCGTAGATGTTGTTCACTGACCCATATTGAGTTCTGTTGAAATGTATTGACTGGGTCTGCCTGCGCACTCTAAAGACTGGATCCCGGGGACAGTATGAAGCCTTGCATGTTCACCTCCTGAGGTCTCTTTGAAATATATAAAAATTAGATAAAATGTCAGGATTATTCTTCTGTGCACTCTGATCTCTGGGTGCTCATGTTCAGTCTCTATCAGTGCTGAAAAGAACGCTGTTCTGCCTAAACTTACTGCCAAGGCCAAGTAAGGGAAATATGCACCTCAAGAGCAGGTCTTTAGGTACTGTTTTCCTCCTCTTACAAGAGTACTGCTGGTGATCTTAGGGGAAAACCGATGTTGTACTCATGACCCTCTTCCCATTTCTCTCCTACCTCTCCTCTTTTCCCAGGTGTCTCCTGAGAGAACGTGATGCGATGAGACCAAATTCACCAATGACGGAGCGACTTATTAGGAAGGCAGCAGCTGTTCATTCAATGGCATAAGTCTTTCCTCTCTGCTTCAGCTGAAATAGCAATAAGCTTACCAAAGTCTGGCTGCAGACAGTGGAGGGGTGCTATGCTGTAAAACGTGCTAGACGTTCACAGTAGGTAAGAGCACCCTATGAATCAGAGATATGATGAAAAAAAATATAGATATACAGCTGTTGCGTTTCAGGAGGTTGTATCTTAAATGATTCCACAAGGAAAGAAGAAGATAACTTGCTGATAATGCACAGCTTTCTGAAGCATCCTGGGACACTGCTTTTCTGGTATATTTTCCTGAAAGTTCCCTCTGACCCCGATTATATACAGTACAGTAACAGTGCCTGGATTTCAGTCATTCATTGGCCCACTTTGTTACTTTGTTAATATGTTAAATAATCAGTAAACTGCTCAGGTAATTCAAATGGACCTTTTAAACATAGCTAATGGGAAAGTATGTGGCTAGAGAAAATACAGGCATAAACTGAATTCCCTATCAAGCTTCCAGTCCATTCAGCCATGGACAGACTCTGGCATTACAGATCTGTCTGTGTTCAGGAACTCTTTCCAGGTGCATATTTTTAAGCTTCCTCTCATAAAACGTTAAACTTTTCCTTTCAATATCGCACCTCAGAGGTTTCTGAAATTACTCAGTGAATGAAACCAGACAAGAGGGATAGTAGCTGACTATGACTGTTCTAACATGGGTACTCCTTTGGCACTTTTAAATCTTTCAGAAAAAAAGAAAAAGCTTGGATTTCAGCTAAAACAGTACCATCTCTGAATGGTAGTTTGAACTGGCATCTCTGTGCTTGCCTGAGTTTTTGGAAAGTCACTACCGTCTCAATAGCAGGAGTCCCTACATGTTAGAAAAGTAGATTTTAAAACTGATGTTAAAGCGTGCACTTTATAGAGGTATCTCCGAGCAGGCGAAGACTGGAAGGGAGCTTCCGCTGTAGAAAGAGAGCTAAGGGAAGCTGACACAAAGCTTTGTCCCGGCACAAGTGATGTAACAAGCTTTGGTGCTGGAAATGAGGCATGATACGAGCTGTGTGCCTCTGTGAAGTTCTGGTGCCTCTGGATTCCTGCAGTGTAGCAGAGCTAACAGATTGTCTTGCAGCACTAATCCAGAAATCCCTAGTGAAGGGAAAGATGATATTTCAAACCAAAACTGAACTAATGCCTCTTCTTCTTCCCAAATGGAAATGCCACAGTCTTTGATTGCCCAAGCCCTGGCTTTGGTACCACAGCTGCAAACTCTCCTGGGCATACACGTGCCTGTCCCCTCCTTCCTGTCCAGCTCGGGCTCTCCCCCATGTCCCACAGCAGCCCCATCCCACATACAGTTTCCTTTGGATCTAAAAAACCACTTTGATAGCTGGCCCTGCACTGTCCCTGGAGTTCTGCATAGGGGAATAAGACGTGGAAATGCCTTGCTGCCACCCTACTTTCCCCAGCCCTCCCTTGAGGAAAAAATAATTTAATTTGAAATCAATGATAATTTGTGAAACCAGATAAGGGTGTTGCATCCTTGCCTGCAGCCTTTTGAATCCTGTGGAGAGTCATAGTTCCCTGTTCTTCAGCTTCGTCACTGCTTGAGCTGTCCAGCCGTGGCTGTGATTGGCTCACTCTATGCTAAAGTTATACTACATTTTTAGTATTATTTTTAAACAGTGCATTTCAAGCAATGACTTAAGCCAGACGATTTTTTACTCAAGGAGTGTAACAAATCTTATTAGGGAACAGCAGCCTGGGAAATCTGCTGGCTGTTTATGAAGCGTGTAGTTTATGTGATCCTTTGTTACCCAAATTTAAGAATGACATTTGTAGTACTTTTGATACAATGTGATTGAGAGTTTTGTCTGCTTTGCATCAATAAATTCGAAGATATACTCAGTTGAGCAGCAAGTATATGACTTCTTTGCATGTATGGATGAAGCTTTTAAATGGGTTATTCAGCTTAATTTCATAAAGCAGCAACAGTATGCATCCTCTCTGCTTCCATGAATGTGACTGCTTTTTCAGTCAACTAGTACTACACATTTTGGCCATAAATGAGAACTTCTGGTTTTCTGCCTTATCTTCCCCTTACTTTTATCTAATAATTCTGTCTCGCTTTACCATACTATGCTGAATCATTTTCAATTACCATTATGGTAAATAATTAACAAGCAGTTAGCTCAGTGGGAATAACAATAGGAGAGGAAGAACAAGCAGAGGAAGAAGCTGACCAAGGACCATGCTGACTCCTAAAAGCTCCTCTTCTTATATCTAAGCAGAGCAGTTGAAAAGCAGTTGATATGAACTTTGTATCTGCTACTTACAAGAGAGATACTGGTTTTGCACAGGCTGTGCATACTTGCTTTTGTTCTGTCTTTGCCACTCCCTTTCAAGTTAGCAGGGCATCTGCCCCAGCCTCCATGGCACTTCTTTTTCTGCATTAAGAGAGGCAGAGGTGAAGTCCTTTGTGCTATGCATCAGAATTTGAGCCTGGGCAGTAACTCCCCTGCCAACATGACATCAGGAAACATCTACTTTTAACTTTGATGGTATTTTTCACGATCCCCAGAGTGGCTGCAAGGGCAATACCCCCGACTTCACAAGCCTTTTCTGAACTGCTTTCTTAGTCATCTGTGCTGAGACCACGTACACCATCAGCTTAGTTACCTCTACTGCTTATTCAGCATTAGCTGTTTCTTGTAGCTGAGTGCAATAAAACAGGGAGCTGGTGATGTTCTGTTAGACTTCACTAGTCAGAGCAGTATTTGCAACAATTCTGTTAACATCAAGGAAGCTGAAACAAAAGGTTATTTAGAAAGTCTTTGCTGGAGTGAGTCTAGGTTTGGAACCTGTTAAAAGAATTGTTAGAGCTGTTTGGTTTAGACTGTTAGTGCTGTTAAGCTGTACTAACACCTACAGTGATGATTTGTGGTAGGTATGGGAGACTGCTGTGAAAGCACAGCTGTCATCCATCGCCTAAGGCCTTGCCTAGGCTCCTGCCACTCAACCCCAAAGCCCTCCAGTACTACAGCCTCTTGGTTTTGTTGGTGAAGAAAACGCATCACAGCATCAGTGGTATCATGACCAACTAGCACAGCAAGCACATTGGTTTTGAGTCTTTTTTTTTGTTTGCAAATCAAGACCAGATTTATTAACCCAGGGTGAAGCACATTTTTTTAAACAAGTTTTCAACCTGTTTTTTCCTGATAAAGGCATACACATATAGATCTTTTCAAATACAAAATAAAGGCTTCAGTCAGCTGCAGAAACCTCTGCAAGCGATGGCTTCTTTAACATCTCTGCATGCATAGCTACTGACCAAGACCTTTAGAATGGACATTGTGCCTACCTGTATACACCCAGCACGCAGTCTTAAAGTCCACAACAACTGTTGGCAACAGTGAATGGGCTTGTTCCAAGGCCTCAAGTCTTTTTCCAGGAAATAGTATTGCGTTTGTCTTGCAGACTCCCAGCCACAGCTGCCTTGTCTTTGAGATACAAGAACCCAAAGAGCAGCCATGCCACAGGGCTGCATATTCACAGCTTCCACGTCTTCAGAACTGTTGCCAACATAGCATCTTTTTTTGCAGAGGCTTGAATGTGCCAGGAAGCAAAACAAAGCCCCAGAGCCTCGTAGGGGCTAGGAAACTGTGCTGACGCTGTTCCATTTCACAGATACCTCAAAACACACTCCGTTTTTAATAGTTCAGGGGTTTTGGGTGGGGCAGAGGGAGGAGACACGAGTAACAGAGCTGCTGACTGCTAGGATTGCATCTGGCTTGTGCATTGTTGTAAGCAAACTAGGTGGTTGGCACCCCGGCTGACAAGGATAGACTAAAAAAATTATATTCTGAAGTAATATGGAACAAACTTGTTAAGAATTCTTTTTTTCAAATAAATACTTACAAGGATGCTGCTCATAACACGTTTTGTGATACTATTCTATAAACTCTGTCCTGAGACATGAGAAATATTTATTCACTCAGTTTAAAGACAGGAACCAAAAGAAGGTACCCAGAAGTCAGGGAGCAGCAGTATCTGTGCTTATGATAGCCCCTATAATGCTGTGCCTAAAAGAAGGTAGATTACTAAATACAGAATGCGCCCTATGCAAATGCATTTTTAGCCTTTTCTGAACAAGCTTGCTCTGCACCTATTGAATTCCCTGAAAGCCATTAATCAGATTATAATATAAGACTAGTGAATGAGGCAGATACAGCAGGGCAGTCAATAACCTGCTTTTGGCCAGTCCAGAAGTCCAAGAAATGCATCAGCAGTGACAAATCAAAGTGCTATTATCACACATAGGCTATTTCAGACAAAAATATGCCCCAAACCTGGCAGTTTTAGGATTGCCAGTAAAAACGCAAATGTGGTTTCTGCTCAGAGTCACTAGGAACAACAAAAATTACTGCCAAAATTCTGTTGGTTATCATGAAAAAACGCTTGGATTTGGTTTTGCCTTGAAGCAGGCTTGTTGCAGCAGCACCTGGAACCATACTTCAGCCCAGTGGCTATGCAGCTGCCACACAAGGCATTATGCCTTTCCTCTCACTCACTACACCTTTTACCAAGCTCAAAGGGCAAAGGATTACTGTCAGCCTGTGGCAAGCACGGCCTTTCTCTTGCAAGGTGTTCTTCTTGGCATCAGTTAGGAAGAAGCTGAGGTGCCAGGAGGTGGGAGAACCATTTTTTTCCCTTTATGCTCCATCCTCCTGCATTCAGACTATGTTTTTTTCTAGTTTTCTTCCCTTTTCAGCTCAGTTAACCAGACTGAAGTTCTTGTCTTCCTTCCTTCCCCAGAGCAGCTCTCATCTACAGTCCAATCCCAAATCAATTAAATGGCCAATATCCTGTGCATGGGGGAGTTGTACCCCACCCAGCAGCATTTCCTGCCAGAACGATGGAAGTGCAGTTTTGACAATGTGAAGCACAGCACTGGAGTTCGCGTTTCTTCCCTCGTCCTTCCTCTATGTTTTGTGATTTGGACTGATTTTAAGTTGTCAGCATCTCACTGGCATTCTCCATCAACCTGCCCGTCAGCTTACAGGGGTGGGGGAAAGTGCAGCACTGTGACAGGTGCTTAGTTCAGATTCTTTAAAAGTTACTCATCTAGATATTCAAAAAAGCACATCCTTAGAATAATCAATACCCGACTACTTCTACATATTAAAACCAGTAGTTCTGCTACTACTTCACCTTATTCTTTCTGCTTTTTTTAGGACTCTAACAACTGCTCAGAGCAGCTGTTTAACTGCCAAACTACCACAGCACATAATAAGGGTATCTTAGAAAGTTCATTTACAGAAATATACTTAATGAATCAGACCATATTCTGTCCTTCATACTTAGCGAAGCATCCACACTAAAATGCAAAACTACATCCACGCAATTCCCTGGTTTAGAAACACAGGTGAAAGGAAGACACAGAGCACATGTATTAAGTGATTAGTTCACTAGGTCTGTTTAGTTGTGCCATAAGTTTACGTATGGAGACAAACTGCACAATAAGAAGAAAAAAAAAATGAGTAAACCCACACTTTATTTGCAGATATGGCAAAACTCAATGATTAAACACATTTTATTTGCAAATATGGCAAAACTCAATGATTCAGGAACTCTACAGGCGAACAAAAGTGAAAGAGATCTTAAAAAGCGGTAAAATCTTCCCCTTTTAATGCATTACTGCCATGTTTTCCTTTAGTTCTAAGTAATTTTAGTAAGATTTCCTAGTTTCATATATTTCTCTGTCCTTTTGGTAACTTGGAAACTTTGAGTGGTACATGTGGCTGTCAAATTTGTATCGAAGATGCAAATAACTGAGAGGCTATTCGTGTTACTGTAAAACTTACCTGAAAGCAAAAATTACTCCTCCTCTGTCCTCAGCCAGCTTCCCTCGTAACAGCTAAAATGCCTGAATAAGACATCTTCGTACAGAGGATCTTCAGTTCGATTAGCTTACAAACTCCAATTAAAATTCAGTAGAAACTCTATGAGAGTTTGTGTATTTTCTTTTGGGGACAATAAAAAGCACGTAACTTAAAAGGCTTAATTACCTTTAGTAGGGTTGTACATCACTGATGAAGACAAAGCCAGTGTACCAAAAAACAGACCCAGGGAAGCAGTATCCAGGATGACCCACAGCGACCTCAAAACACAAAGAGGAACTACACTTGTCAGCGAGTTCTCAGTGAGTTGCCCAATGCAGTGTGAGCAACAAAACACATACACGAAGCATCTTAGGACAGCAGTGCTACCACTGGCCTCTAGACAACATAACTGGTCTCTTCCAGTCATGTCATATTTCTGAAAAAACGAAAATTAGTGTATACAAATAATAGGACAGAAAATATCAGTGCTTCTTAAGATGTTTCTCCTGTCCTATAGCATTTGCTAAACAAATGTTCACACTGAGAAAATACATGGTTGCTTCACTTGAAAGCCTGTGTCATTCTGACACAATATCATGGTTTCAGCTAGGACAGAGTTAACTATCTTACTAGCAGCTGATGTGGGGCTCTGTTTTGGGTTTGGGATGAGAAACAGCACTAGTGGTTTTGGTTGTTGCCAGGCAGTCAAGGCCTCTTCTGCTCCTTATACTGCCCCGCCAGCAAGCAGGCTGGGAGGGGTACAGCCTGGACAGCTGATCCCAACTGACCAAAGGGATATTCCATATGACGTGACATCATGGTTGGTGTATAAAGCCTTCTTCGGAAGAAGAAGGAAGCGGGGAGAATGTTCGGAGTGATGGCATTTTGTCCTCCCAAGTAACCATTATGCATGATGGAGCTCCGCTTTCCTGGAGATGGCTGAACACCTGCCTGCCCATGGGAATTGGTGAATGAATCCCTTGTTTTGCTTTGCTTGCGTGCACGGCTTTTGCTTTACTTGTTAAACTGTCTTTATCTCAACCCACGAGTTTTCTCATTTTTACTTTTCCGATTCTGTCCCCCATCCCACTGCAGGGGGGGAGTGAGTGAGCAGCTGCGTGGTCCTAAGTTGCCGGCTGGAGTTAAACCACAACACACAGCCTCTATATAGTTACGGCCATTAGTTGCAGCCAAACCACCACATTTTAGTACCTGCTTATTCATAAGTTGTTACTTTCACAGTTTCACTGGAGCTCTATTTTTTCTATAGGTCACAGAGCAAGTTACTGCAGATCTGCAAAAAGAATTTGATCCAACAGTTTTCTGATCCAAGCAGTAACTGCCATCATACAGATGAAACTCCTCCACTTGAGAACTTACATGGATTTAGAATAAGCTTTTTATTTTTTATTTTTTACCATTTTAAACTTGAAACTAGTATCAGCATTCAAACAGAACTTTGAAAACTAAGTCAAGTCATTCTTCCGTACACTGACTTGTTTAGAAATGTGGTAGACAGGAAGATCCAGAACAGCCATATTCTGGACTGAAAAGAATCTTTGACTACTAAAAACTTGAAAATTTGCTTAAAAACTACTGAATTTTCCCCCTAACTGAACCGTTCGCAAAAAGAAATCCTCTCTATTCTATTTCTAAGAAAGTGTGTTTACAATTATTTGCCCACAGAAGTGGTAACATTCTATTTCCCATCCCATGATTCTGATTTTTCTGCTATGGTTATCCAAACGTCTGTGCTTCATTTAAAAGAGACAAGACAAGGCAATTAGTCTCAACAAATGTAACATCTGTTTTGCCAGCCCTCCTCAATACAGAAATTCTTTGGATTAACCTTCCAAGGGATTGTATTAAAAAGAAAGAAGTCACCAAGTATGAGATCACCTACGATACGGAAAATAAGATGAGTGATACAAACAGCTCTGATTCCTCTAAGATATAATACATTTTTCTTCCTCCTTGTAGTCTATCATATACTCTGGGTAAATCTGGTGTTTTTCAAAGACAACAAAAATGGAGGGATTTAATTCATTGTCCACACAGCTGTCATAAAACCGAAGCCCACCAATAGACTTTGGTGGGGGGCGAACATAGGCTGCATTGCCTTTAACATAATCTCCAACCAATACACGAGCCACGAACATGATGTTTGTTTTCACTGCAGGCTGACAGTATGCATGCGAATAGGAAGCATCTCTAGCAAAGTAACTTCCTGGAAAATGATAGGAAAACATGGTTATAAGGAATACGTATAAAGTGACAGTGAAAACTGAGCATCCCCTTGTTTCTAAGAGGTATTTGGACCCAACTTTCAGGTCTTCTCTTACTCAGTTTACTTAATACCATAGAAATTTTTACAAGAGAAGGGATTTTACCGTATCTCCATTCAGAATTTGCTATTTAAGGAATAATGTTTAAAACCCCAAAAACATATAAAAACACTACAGGTATGCGTGTTAGGACGAGAGGGATAAACAAGAAAACACGAGGAACTTCCACGATCATACTGAGGGAAAGCACAACCTTCTTGCTCCCTGCCATGAAGATTAGCGGCCATTTCTCTGGAAAGTTCAAATTATGACCTCGAGCCTTCAAAAGATCCCACCTACAGCGACAGAGGCTTTGTCAAATCCCTACATTAATTCTCTTAAGATCTCGTGAAAAGACTTACCCCTGCACAAAGCAAATTCTTGTCCTCTCCAGAGGGAAGGAAGACCGTAAAACCAATTCCTACCTCTTTTTTTAAGCCTCTATAGTTAAAGACTTCAAAACTCTGATTGCTCTAGTATCAGGGGAGTCTAAGTAGATGTCTAACACACAGAGTCACTTCCTACGTACCCTTTCCATATTTAGTTCCATTGGTTCCACAAATTCTCCAGTCAAAGTTGTGAACGCAGATGGCTTCCATGAAGGAGATCTGGGTTCCATGGAACAGGAGCCTTTCATTCACTTCCTTCCCTCCATTTTCCCTTTTCATCTGGTCCTTTTGCCTAACAGAAAAATGCAGGGGAAGAGAGTGTCAGCCATGGAAAAAAAGGGAGAAAAGGCTTTAAAAAAAAAAAAAAAAAATCATATACATGTAAGTATCAGCTGGATGATATTTCCAGTCTGCTTTCTTCTCTCTCAGCTTGGAAGATGAAGCAGACTAGCAGTATGATGAAGAAGATGAGCAATATACTGATACTACTGCCCAGCAATTCCAGATAGTTCTGGCTTTCTTCCATGAATTTAAGTAAGCATTGACACTATTACAGTCCCCACTGTACCAACCTTTTGTTCCTCTGTAGGGTCCTACACATTCTGCTTTAATGTCTCTTGTCCCTTCCCACCCCCAAACTCTGCAGAGCGGAGGTTGTACTAACCACAGAGCCTCCGTGCTCCAGCAGTGGGTAAAAGCTGGAGGCAGCTTGTTCTTCACTCCCCTAGTGAACTCAAACTGCCATACACCCTGAGCTCCTGCCCCTCGGTGAGATCAGTGCAGCTGAGGAGACAGAGCCAGAAGGAGAAACTGTGCCTTCTTTCACCGCTGAAGACCTTACTGATTTAGGCCAGAGTCAGACTGAGTATCAAAGACCAGTATCAAAGAGGAATCGCAATGGAAGGCTCAACTAATATCTCCTATCACTATTTCACAGCATCCAGACATCCCACAGGTTTTCAGAAGCTGTTAAAGCAGACAAGACAGTAATATTCTTCAGAAGTAATCAGCTACAAAGTAAATGGAGTCAGGGAGAGGGGAGAATCTTTCCAAATTGTAAACTGCGTAGACGAGAAGAGCAATGGACTGAAATTTGTTCATTGAGAACTGGGTAATGTTAAACTCTGCCTGGTTAGTTTAATTATCTCATTGGAGGAGAGTAAAAAGTACGCACTGTTACATGTTTTGAAGTGTCTTAAGTTTTGCTACATGGTTTTATGAAACTATGAGCTGATAGCTTCCTGGGTTCAGTCACTCTGCAGGTGAAAGTACTTATTTGAGAAGTACTTTTCTTCTACATTACCATTCCATACAGTCCTTGAATATTTCCATTAAGTATCAATGCTTTTGTTTTAAACTAGGCAACTGTTCTATGCAACAGCTTAATCTGCTACCAAATTAACCTGAACATGGTTGTCTGTTGTCACTGGCACCGGGTCAAACCTGTTGGTATCTAGCTTGGCCTAAGTACCCGGAGTTCAGTATCACTAATGCAGATGCTGAAAACCAGGAAAGAGCTCTGTAACTCAGCGATCATTAAGTTAAAGCACAAGGATTATTTCACAGTGAATACTGACTGCATTCAGTAAAGGTACTCAAACTCTTGAAAAAGCCTTAAATAAATCCGACTGGAAAAAAAAAAAAGGCCCAAGCACCCTTTACCCTTGCCCACTTCTTTTTTAGCAAGTATTTTTTACAGTCTAATGGACTGTTACATTTGTAACAGACAGAAGGCAAGTGCAGCAGGCAGTTAAGTGTTCAATCCTGGCAACAATACGCTATTCCACATCACTGTGGTTATCCTCATCCCAATTTTGCATTGTTCATGTCTTTCTGTCCATCCCCCACCCTCATCTTCCAAGGAGCCATGCAAATGGAACCTCCCTCCGGGAGCACAGCATTCTCTGGAAGGTCTTAGACACTTAATGTCACTCCTGAAACTGTCCCTAAAAAGGAAATGCCAGTCACGCTAAGGCACAGGTGTTAACATCTTTCCTTTCCCAGGACGTAGATACAGGACACCAGTTCTTGGAGACTCCCTCCCCATAAGGATGAGGAAACAAATACTGACCACTGAAACACTTTCCAGAGGGATGGATTCTGAATCCTCCGTATTTTAAGGACATTGTAGCCTTTCATAGTCTGTTGAAACAGCTGCTTTATTTCGTTGTATTCAGAGGTTGTATTACTGAGCTCCACTGTCTATAAAATATAAACCAAAGCAAAACAAGACATGAGGCTTCAGTTAGCCCATAACATGCAGAAGCCTAATTACAACAGATACACTTTCAGAAGGGTCCCCAAACTACACTTATGAAGGTTAATTTAATGCTTTAGACCATGACTGTGTGAATAATTAGGACAGAGACTTAATATGTAAATCTGTACGTCACTCCTGCTTTGCAAGGACACCTCACCTCTCTTCAGGAAGGATGCTGAAAGCAAAAAGATCAATTATGCTTATATGTTGACACTTGTAACTTTACATCTCAATGAAACAGAAATTTCAAAAAGGAAACTTGACTGATTATTCCAGATAATATTAGTTTTATATATAAAGAAAGAAATATTTTAGACAACAGTACCATTTGTAACCAGACATTTAAGGGAGCTTCAGCTATTAAAGCTGAAACAAACAAAATACATACAACCCCCCAGCATCAGAGCTCCTTAACTTTTCAAAGTTAAAACTTGGAAAGTTGCACTTAAATCTAGACTTAAGAAAAAAAGCTACATTTCTAAACAAAAGAGAACAATTAAGATTCTAATAGAAATGTTACAGTAAATACCTGCTTAAGCAAATACATCTCCTCCTTCCTAAAGGAAACAAAGTCTATTTATCCATCCATCAAGAAATGCACGTTTTTCCCAAAGACAAGTTAGTGCAAAACATAATGAAAACATGATTTAAGCTCTTCTGCTTGTCATGCATAATTTTTCCATTTTTTCCTTCAACATAATCTGTATCTTTATCTTCTAGAATAAACGCTTATCTTCCGTAAACTTGACTGAAAATGCATAACGCTGCCAGACTGATGTCACTTGGTAATGCTTTCCACGTTACCACTGCCTAAGCCAAATGGGGACTCAAGATGACTTCAAGTGAAATGCCCAACATCCCAGGTATCAAAGTTGTGTTTTAAGCAGGAAAGCTGCAGTCATCCTAGGAGGTAATATGAAATCAACATCTTAACCTGTCAGGCAAAAGCTCCGCATTTTAGAAGGCTGAGTTTAGAGAGGAGATAAAATAGGACTTGTATTTCACACCTGCATATAAATAAAGAAGTGTTTTTCTGGACACCGTGTCCAGCTTTTGCATTAAGTATTTACTGACGAAGAGGCCTATCATAGGAAGGTCTTCTAAGGATTAAGAATAAAGTCAGCTGCACAAGGAAGGATTATTTCTTTGAATTTATTAAAAAACTTTTACAAGGTTGAATGAAATTTACCATGTCTTAATACAAGAGTATTTTCCAAAGCTTCTTTACGACAACATATAAAACAATTCAGATAGGTATTTATTATCTGCATGCTCTGTGACACCACAGTTTAAGTTGCTCACCATCACCTACAAGATGAAAATTATGTCACTATATTTCAGTACTACATCTTTTATTTATACATAATCAATTCTTACTTAGACTACAAATATGCTTTTGCTATGTTGCATCTTTTACTGAGGAACTGTAACTCTTCTGGGTTACAGAGAAGGGGGGTCAGCCATGTGGTACAAGGCCTCATCCTGTAAGAAAGGTACTTCAATTATTTCATCACGATGGCCTCCAAGCAACAGCGCCAGTTCTCTTTTTCATGAAAACTTTGTGGGATAGTCCTTATTTCCACAAGGACGCCAGCCCTGCTAATAAAGGGTTAACACCACATTGCTATTGCAGGTGGATACTTCTTAGCAGTGTAACTTCTTTAGCTCCTTTCATCTTCAGACCTAAAAAGACAAATCCTAGAGAGGATAAGCATTTGCTAACCCGCTGTCAAGGAGTGGAGTTTCTGAGGCAGAGAAGGAATCATTGCCCTGACAGTAATTGATAGCGTATGACTGCACAAGAACAGTACTCTGGCATATCCAACCTGGACCTCTGGTTAACTTAGGTTTTGGAAGCAGCATAGTTTGTACTGGTGGCAGTGACCCAACTAGAACTAATGTCTATAAAGTACACAGGCAGACTGTTTATGTTGCATCAGCTGCCATTCCTGTTACAGCACAGCAGTCTTTGGCGTGTGTCAGAATTCAGCAACACAGCAGCCACACAAGGACTAATCCTGACATAAAAATACATTCATTGCACATATTGCTCAGCTGTACATTACAGAAACAATTTAAAACCAAGCACGAAGTTCCACGACAATATCAGTTCCTTTTTTTCGGCCTTTAAAAGGTTTCCAAACTACAAATTCAACTTTGTCAAACACAGACAAAAGAGAGCCACATCAATTGGTGTTTCCAATTTCCATTGTGCATTGCATACACTCTACTTTCTATAGAACTATGATTCTAAATAATTTACAGATTAAGACACAGCAACACTCAAAAAATAAGCAATGTTACCAAAACAGAGCTGCTCTTTAAGCAAAGATGACTTTCTCCCTATCTCATATAGGTGTTCCTTTTTAAAATGGATCACTTCCAGAGCAGCAAATTTTGCCAGGACTATTTGTCAATGTCTGAAGAGAAGGGAATTCATTCGTAACTGTCAGATGTTATGATGGTCACCACATGCATGCAGAATCCCAGCCAGTCCCAATATTACCTACTGCAAAAATACAAGCTTAGGGTCCCACAGAAATATTTAATCTAGCCCAGGCTTTCCCTTTTAGTACCAATAGGTACTGTGGGCTTTGTCACTTTTTAGGGGCAGAATTTCCTCCTCCTTTCCTATGAAAGGCACTCAGTTTACAAGTTAAGAAATGGTTTTCTTAGGTGCCAACTCAGCAAGCAAACCGAGCTCTAGGAAACGAGATGATCCTTCTATTTCATGCATCTCCACAAGTACCACCAGCGATAACATGGATCCGCATATTGCATTCCAAAGCCTCTCACACACACCTCAGTGACTCCAGAAACACCACCAGGACCCAACTAAAACTCAGACTGAAGTTTTCAGAGTAAATAAGGGAAGTAGTTAAGTACATACAACTCAGAGACCTAAAGAGCTACCTGTCCTCCTGGCATTCTTTTGAAAAATTTAAGCTTACGTTAATCAGTTAAGCTACCCATAACCCAAAGGAAGAGCTGATTAGCTGTATCCTTTATTATTTTGACAGAGCTCAAAATATCACAGGCCCAAATCTTCAGAAGGTCTGGCTGCCAGATTCCCACACAAACTCATTACTAGTTCATTCAGCAGGAGCTGGACACCTGACATTTTTACAATCTTGAAAATTAGTTTTTTTTGCTAATTATGAAAAACAGCTATTTAAAGGGAGCTAATGTACAGAGCAGTTGACTTAAAATTTACCCACGGATTTTTCATCAGAACTGTATTTAGATGAATTTGCTATATATGCACATGGCCAGATACTGGTGTTACACTGAGTAAGGCATAATCCAACACAAGAGGGTAGTCAGGGTACAATGAAACATTCAGCACAAGGCAGAATAACAGAAACCAGCCCAGGGAAACTGAGACACATGATATTTCTGGTTCTCATGCCACTGCCAATGTAACTACATTATGGAAAATAAAATACAGAGTGAGAACAGCAATGGAGCTCTCCGTCAACTGAAAGCAGCCAGAAAGAATTCTGGAAATACAATTATTACTTCTCTCCTGTTCCTGGCCATGACAATATCTGTGCCAGCGCAATTTGGTCAGTATCATACAAGATTCTGTGACAGAGTCAACAAAAAAACCCTCTTATGCTTCACATTATGCTCCTTAATCAGGGTCAAAACCACTAGATAAAAAGGACAAGTGTAACATTGAAAAGCCTTTTTTCTAGCATACTGTAGTACTTCCACAGCCTGTGTTGCTCTTCCAGAAGGTCTGCTTCCTAAAACCAACAGACCTAGCAATTTAAAAAACACCTGCACATTTTTGGTCTTGGTAGACCAAACAGGAACATAGACTTTGGGCTGACAGGGGTTTGTTTTGTTGAAGAGATCACCGCAACTGTTTTTTTGATATTATTAGCTGTAACTCTTATTTCTGCCATTCCTTGAGGCCATGGTCTGTGTTCAGACCTGTGATGTATGTGACAATACTGGGTGACTTGAAAGAGCATATAGAGATTTTCTTTCCTACATGTCCACTCCAAACTTTATCCACCAACAGCCATGACGGTATTATTATTGGATGGCTTTTTAGCAGCCTACACAGAAAGGGTTTGGTCTTGCTGTGGCGGTGGGCTCTCCCTGCTCCCCCGCTTCCGCAACTCCTGCTCAAGCCATAACTGTCATTGACAGTTGTGATGGGTTGCACCTGGACTTTGGGGGATGGATGGCAACATAGCCAAATGCTGTCTGGAATAGGGACCTAGATGTCTCACTGGTATGCAAATATGACTATCGGTCAATTATCTTACTTTATAAATAGTGAACAGCCCAGGGCCCGTTGAGCTGTCCTGAATGGCAGCAGGCTGCACACCAGGATTTCCCCTTGAGTAGGGATGCCGTTCAAGGTTACTTCTCGAGGTTAAGAAATTCCTTGCTGCAACAGATCCTTTCCTTTTTATAGCATGCTAAACTTTGAATTTTTAGCTAAGTGATATAAAGGATTGGTTGTCCATATTTAATCCTTTAGACATAAACCGTTGACCAAGTCTGGGACTAGGATTGGATCCAGCCACGCCTAGACTCCTCTCCGAGAAGGAGTTTAGAAAGCAAGGGGGTCCTGTCTGAACCTCGTGACCCAACGGGAGGGTCTCCCTGACCGTTCTGTCTGACCCTGTGCTCTATGCAGTAAATAAGCAAGTGTACCTTGCCATCGAGTCTTGTTAAAACACTGTCACATTTACTATCAAACTTTGTTAAATCCCTGTTTTATATAAATAAATATTTTGCTGCTTCTCTCTTACGGGTGAAGTGAATCACTCCATCCACAACAAAAGCCCAGCTTCTAGTGAAGAAATATGAACTTCATAAAAGCCCCTTGCTTAACTGGTCCACTAAGTCACCAAAGTAAGCCATTTTGTTATTTTTAACAGTGAAATTTTTGTTCTTGAATTTGGTGAGCTTTGGTTTTGCATGTAGATAGATGCCTAAAATGCAGATGAAGTTCATGTGAATTTGGCACCTTTTTCAAATGCTCTTGGGAAATCACCTAGATCTTCAGCACACACACCCAAAAAATCACTCCTGTCCCTTTTTAGCATCTACCCAGTTACAATTGCTTCAGTTAAGCAGCATCCTCCTTTGAACCATGCCTTTCCACCAGGATTGGGGGTGGGGGTGGGGAAGATACCTTGTATCCCAAGTCAGGTAGTGCAGATTGATCCCAGTGGATAGGACAGGCTTGATTTGGAATAGAAGAATCCCTCTGGCTGTTTACAAACAGACAGAAAATGAGGTGTTAGTAATTCTAGTACTGCTCTCCATGTTCAGATTGGAAGCATCCCCTTTGGCCAATTCCTACACTTAAAAATAAACAAAATAAACCACAAAAACTGTGAAACGGCCTCAGTCTGTGAGCTGGGCTTTGCATGCTGCCATTCAGTTGTCATAGTCCTCTCTCACTTGCTTCTTTAAGAAACAACTGTCCATCACCAGTCCTACGGTTGTGGTACCTGGAGTAACGTGTACCCCAGAAACCAGGTGATGCACCAAGTTTGTGATATAGCTTCTGTTCAGTCAAATGGATACGTTTTCTTCTAGCGACAGCTGCGTTCTTTGCACAATTTTGCCTTATAATTACTTCTGAAATATGAAAACCCAACAACTTAAAAAGCATCACTTACCCTTTCTTTATCTTCTGCACTTCTTCAGAAGACACAAATTTTGGTCGTCTGCAGACTTGTCTTTGAGTTTTATAAGAGATGTTTGTCTGGGTCATTTCTTGAGGAGACAAAGAGAAGGAAAAAGAAAAAGTCATGAACAAGTCTACAAGATGGGGTTATTAATGCATGACAGTCATTCATTAATGAAAAGTGGCATAGTCACTGTCAATTCTATCTGCTGAAGAATAGTTGCATAAAGCCTATGTGAGCTTCCTGTCCTTCCCGTAATACTGTCATTTAACCTGTGCCTATCTTGATCGCTCCTTTAAGTCATTCACACTCTTTAAATGTTGCTCCAACAACACAGAAAGATGCTTCGTTTAACTCAAAGTTTACTATGACTTTATGCAAAGACTATGTATC
Organism: Ibidorhyncha struthersii; assembly: GCA_013398815.1. Taxonomy (NCBI): domain Eukaryota; kingdom Metazoa; phylum Chordata; class Aves; order Charadriiformes; family Charadriidae; genus Ibidorhyncha; species Ibidorhyncha struthersii. The sequence goes on along the minus strand of VZSZ01008968.1, from coordinate 77,026 downwards.
TTTATATTTTTGATTCTATGAGAAGCTGGATAGTGTCAAGGAGTAAGGGGGAAGGCTGCTTTTGTAAGGAATTTTCTCTGGGCCATCACTACCTCACTTTTCCTTCCAATGAGTAAATCTGGTAATGTTAATAAAAGAAATCATAGCTTCCAAAAGCTGGGACAGCTTGGAAGTTAGTCTTTGTAAAGCGCTGCATAGTTGTAAATGAAAATCTTTAAAATTAGTACCTTTAAAATTGAGCTGGTAATTATGCAAGCCAGCCTGAAAAGGTATGGTGGCATCTGGATCTGCTAGATACAAATTCTCAATAATAGCAGAAGATGGTGCATTCACACTACTCCCTTCTCCCTTTGGGGGAAAAAGAGAAAAAAAAGAGAGAGAAGAGTGATGAGTAAACACAGTCAGGACTAAACCCTGGATAACTAGTTTGGGTAGAGGCAAAGAGTAGGATGAAAAGGAATCTACTCAGAACTATTGTGGCCTAAAATGTGATTACCAAACATTCATAACATGCACACAAATACATAATTAGCAATGACAGACACGCATGTATCCCATTAAAATTTCTGTAACAAGTTGCACTGGTTTTGGCTGGGATAGAGTTAAATTTCTTCATAGTAGCTTATATGGTGCTGTGTTTTGGATTTGTGCTGAAAACAGTGTTGATAACACAGGGATGTTTTCATTATTGTTGAGCAGTGCTTACACAGAGTCAAGGCCTCTTCTGCTTCTCACAACACCCCACCACTGAGTAGGATGGGGGTGCACAAGAAGTTGGGAGGGGACACAGCCAGGACAGCTGACCCCAACTGACCAAAGAGATATTCTGTGCCATTTGACATCATGGTCGGTATGCAAAGCTGAGGGAAGAAGAAGGAAGGGGGGGGAATGTTCGGAGCGATGGTGTTTTTCTTCCCAAGTAACCTTTATGCATGATGGAGCTCTGCTTTCCTGGAGATGGCTGAACACCTGCCTGCCCATGGGAAGCAGGGAATGAATTCCTTGGTTTGCTTTGCTTGCGTGCCTGGCTTTTGCTTTACCTATTAAACTGTCTTTATCTCAGCCCACAAGTTTTCTCACTTTTACCCTTCTGACTCTCTTCCCCATCCCACTGCGGGGTGACTGAGCGAGCGGCTGTGTGGTACTTAGTTGCTAGCTGGGTGTCACAGGTGCGCTTGACTCCTTGACCAAACTAGCATTAGTTTGGTTCAGGCTCCAAAGGACGTAGGAGCCTGAACTAGCCTCCTTGTAAGGCCTAGGCCATGACCGGACCATGAACTTCTCCAGTTCCAACCTGTTCCCTGAAAACCCACACAGGAACACAGTGACATGGTGAGCATTGATGCGTATAAACTTGGAAACTGGAACACTGATCATGTGATTAACAAATGAATAGCAGGTGGTTCTTCCAAGACTAATTTGTCAAGGAACAAAGAAAGTTGTGGGTACAAGGAGTCTCACGCTTACCTTTTCCACCGCACAGAACTTGACTACAAGCCAACCACTTTATTCCATAAATACGACAGCCTGAGTGAGCTTTTTTTGAGCTCCCCCTGCTAAGGGGCAGGCTGCACAGCAGTGATCTCCCCGTGAACTTGGATGCCTCTCAGGGTTACTCCTTGAGGCTGAGAGACCCCCTACCAGCTGCAGATCTTTGGTAAGCAACCAATATTGTACATAACCTTGTATTATAGCGTACTAAGGTTTTGTATTGGTAACTTTATTATTACTATATCCTCAGTGCAGTAAGTAATAGAGTGAACCTTGCCAGCAGACTTTGTTAAGTCTCACTTTTACAACATCCTACTTTAATAAAACTACTTTTGCTGCTACCTTTGGCAATTTTTAAACAGTCTAAAGTCTCCTCCATCACAAACTGGCATAGTTGGCAGATTCTAAATCTGCTCTGCTACACCAGGGTTAACCACAATGCAAGTATAACCCTCTAACACACAAAACAATGTAAAATACGAGGGTATGCCGATGGAGATGCTTTCCATTCAAGCTGCTTACTGAAATCAAGACCCACCATTAAGAGTCACTATATCCATCATTCTTTCCCTGCCTACTTTTCCACATCCCTGGATCACGTTTGTGTTCTGCCATTTGTGCAGCTATACTGTAAATCAGATGGGGAAAACTCATCTGCCTTGGGGGAAGGACAGATTCCTTATTTATTTCTTTTCCTGCATTTTTCAGATAGATCACTCTCAAAGAGGATTTGGCGACCCAAGGAAAAAGGTAACATTTGATCTGAGAGAGCAGAGCAATCCTTGCATGTCCGAGGAAGCAGGACAAGGCTCAGAAGAGAGGCAAGACCAGTTCCTGAATAATTTAAAAGGCAATACATCTCAAGGACAGTGTATACATGTGAAATCTGCATAGAAGCCATGGACAACTCCAAAAGGGGATCTGACGAGAGAAACCAGCATGCATCATCAAAAACAGTCTGATCAACACAAGCTGCAAAAAAGGATTTTTGCTTTCCTGCATTTGCCAACAAGGTCTTTGTCAGGAAAGCAGTTATAACAAATCATCCAGGCACAAAGATAGACAGTCATTCATATTGAACCTCGCTGCAAGGAGATAAGGTGTGTTCCCTTCTCTCCAGCATGTCATGATTTTATCGCATCTGTTATGAAAACCTGTAGCTTCACTGCCTTACTTGACACTGTAAAATTCAAGCACAAGTATTTGCTTAATTAACCTTGCCAAGTAAAGGGGAATGAGGGGAAGAGGCTCCACACATTTCTTCAGAAGTGATTCAAAGCACAGGATGTGGACTCACCTGTTCTCCATATTCAATCCACTGGCCTCGGTCATTCTTCCAATACCAAATCCACTGTGTAGTCAACACAAATGTGGGTTTTGTGACTGATGACGGCGTAGAGAGGCGTCGAACTGAAGAAGAACGGCAGGTCATTGTTTGGAAATTAATGTTCTTCTCTGCCATGCTGTAAGGACAAATTCAAGTTTATTGCATAAACAGTATATATTTTATCCTCTAGTCCTCAGTTTAAGATGGTACAATTCTCTTTAATTTGACTGCCTAAACTTAAGACTAAATAAGAGCATTTCCCACAGCACGCATGGCAGCTCTGAAAACTGTTTCCAATCTTCAGAAGTAAACTATGGCCTCTGAGACACTGAATGCCATCTCAGTCAATAGCCAGATGTTGTACTGCCAGCTTTAACAGACAGTCTGAGGCTATATGTAAAATGTGGCAAAAGGTATTTCTGCAGTAAGAAAGAATGATTACAGTTTTTCTCAGTACAAAAAATAGAAGTCAGTAAGTACCTGACTGAGTTTGCCAGCAAACACCTGCAGCTTATCAACTTTGCTCTTATTCTGTGGTTACAGAGGATACAATCACAGCTGTGAGTTCTGCAAATAGCATTCATCAGTGGAGCCACCTGGACTCTTACTCCTAGGAGGCTCAAAAAATTAACTCTCAGGCAGAAAGACTTTGGAAAGCAGCCTCCTTTTTGGAATCTTGCTTGGGATTTGCACCATCCAGCAGCCTAGTCAAGCTGCAAATCAAAATCATCTGCTGTCTGAAGAGGCATGGGCCAAAATGATTATACCATTTTATTGAGAATAAACTTGGGGCCCCCTGCAAATCCAGCTGGCTTACAGTGGGGCTTTCAAAAAGGAGTTAAAGGGAAAAAGTGCTCTCAAAAAAAAAAAAGAAAAGAAAAAGATATGGGCTGCTTACACAAAGGGCATTTCATAAAATTCCTCTAGGCACATTATAGCTATTATTATAGGTACCAGCTGTATTAGGAAAGGAATAGCCATACAGAAGGGACATCACTGAACTGCTGTTAAAAGGCCCGACTTTATTATAAATAAATTATAATTCATGATCTAAAATACTAGTATTCGAAGTACTAAATTCCACCCACTTCTTCTTACCCTGTATAGAATTTTAAATGCAAGATATTTTTAAATGCAAGATTTTTCCAATCTAGGAGATTCTGTGATTCTGTTCATGTAGATATAGTGCTCAGGGACATGGTTCAGTGGTGGGCTTGTCAGTGTTAGATTAATGATTGGACTAGATGATCTTACAGGTCTTTTCCAATCTAGGAGATTCTGTGATTCGTGTAGATATTGTTGTGTTATTTTCAGAAGACAAAAATGGGGTGATATCTCCATGCAATCACTTTTACTTTTCTTATTAAAAGAAAAATTCTCATTTGTACATCCTCCCAGATGCTGAGAAGTTGAGAATCAGAAGTTATGGAAGTCAGACATCTTTAGGAAGAAAACGAGTTTTTCCTCAGGGGCTCAACCACTAATCAAGCAGTCCAGTATCATTATACCTGCTGTTTTTTGGGTCACAATAGGCCTTTTCAATTTCCTCCATCATGGGAAGGTCATTCCAGGTGATCCCGCTATATACCTGCCATCGATATGGCAAATGGTAATGAACAAATCTGCATTTATCTGTAATGAGATCAGATATAGTCAAGAGCTCTGCAATCGTAACACAGAGAGCAAGACAAGAAAAGAAAAAAAAAAAAGCAGCAGCATTTTTTACACTCTGCCTTTATCTAACTGGGTTTGGTATGAGCAGTAAAGAGAGAGTGCTGAAAATAGAAATATGTTTGAACAATAGGGGTGTGTGTTTCTCCAGTCTTATCTAGAAAAGCAACATGAGCTCTTATACTGCCAAATACATTTCAAAGAAACCACAGCGTTCTCTTTGCTGAGAAATGACACCGGCAGCTGGGTGAGCAGGGCCACGCATAGGAAGCATGTGTCTATGTGTCACACCACTATGTTTCTCAGCTGTAAAAAGTCTAGTCTACACATCCAATAAGCACTCCGATATATTTGACTCTCTTTCCCTTAGTCCCCTAGAGCTTATGGGTGGTTACCAAGGCCTGAATGCATTATTTTTTTTAGGCCCAGCCCAATGAATGAGGCAGCATAAAGGACTGCAATACTCCACAGAACATCCCCCAAGAGGGACCCTACACTCCCCCCTGAACAGGCAGCACACTGCCCTACTAACAAGACTGATAGGCACTGTTGGAATTGTTGCTTTGCCTCTCAGAAAATGGGAAGCAGCAACTTTTAACTGCCCTGCATGCAAGACCGGCCACAGTGCCATATACCCTTCACACAGGAAGACTTCTGTGGTTTTTTTGAAGTCATCTAGGTTCTCAATGCATGTACATCTGCATGTTTGAGTTCAGACCCGCTTAACACCCCTGCATGTGTGTGTGCTCCTGGATACCAGCAGAAGCTGACCTCCAGACCTCCCTGCTGGGGGAAGCTGGCGTGGAAGCACTCCACATCTGAGTATGGACCAAACCTCTTATTTACAAGTTTTGAGCCAAACGCAGCATTGCAAAGCACGCTAACTCTCCAACCATTATTTGAGTTCAGGTGTTTGATGGTCACACTATAGCTGCTTTGAGCCTGACCTGAGGCCCAGAAGTTCATAAACTTAAGCCTCAAGCCTGGTCTGAGAAATGTGATACAAGGCTAGAAAAGCTGCTGCACAGACAAAGCCAAAAGGAGTTTCACCATTCCTGACCCCTGACGTATCTGACCACAGAACATATGGAAACTAACCCCAGTTATGAAGACAACAGTGTCATTCACTCCTTTCTTCCTTCTTTTTGTTAACAGGGTTGGAGTGCACCCTGTGTTGAGAGTACTGCGTTTAAATGAACTTGAAAAACCACACTTGTTCTCTCTTGGCTAGATTTCATTTCTGTGATCCACAACATACCCATAAAAGGGATAATTCACAAAGGACAGCAAAGTACTGTCTCTCTTCAAAGTAATGGTTAAGAAGAGGTATTATCAAGCCCTAAAGTAACTTACTCATCTGCCTCTCAGAAAAGGAGCTTCTGATGGGAGGACTGCATCTTTACCAGAACACAAACCCACTACAGAAATGCTAAACACACACAAACATCTCAGACCACACAGTTATCAGGCAACTTATTGTCCACATCCTAAGCAAAAGCAAACACAGTGTGATCTAATTTAAGTGGATCTTTTACCAAGACCAGGACATGAGAAAAGGAGTAGTCCTTTAGAAAGTGACCGGACAAGTTCATTGAAAGAAAATCTCATGGTACCTCCTCATAACCAAGGAAGACAATAACCTGGGGGTTAGGCAACTATTCAGGGACAGCCCCCAAATACAATTGTTTATACTTATATTTTCCCCCAGACCCTTGTTATGGGCCACTGCCAAACAGACAATGGACTAGATTTATCTTTAGCTCAGCTGGTACAACTACTCTGTTTTCTTAAGATGTTTTAACACCTCAGATCGCTTTTTAAAAGTCTTAATGGGGAAGAATATGGCTATAATCTGATGTATATAGGATACAGCAGGAATAAAGGATGACATATTGTTACCAGTTCTCAATGATGACAGTATAACACTGGCTCTTACACTGATCTAATAGTTACAGAAAGTGTAACATTTAACACTTGAAGGGTTTTTGCCACAGAAACGTACCCAAAGGCTGACACCATCAACACGACTGAAATAGGCCATAGGATGGATCATCTAGAGAAGAAAGGGTTTAAGTGTATCCACGTGACTTTCCTCTGATTATGTCTGTAATTCTGACAATGTTTATTAGTGACTTGGAAACAAAGTAAGTGAGAAGGCACAATCACCACTGCCACTCCATATGCCACCACTAGTCTGAGCCATTGAGCAGGGAGTGCCTCTGCAGCTGTTGCTCTCTGAAGATAACATTACTTATATAAAGCTTACCTTTATTTTTGCAGTACTTCCAGACATGGAACACGCATATCTCATCACAATTATCTTCTTTGTTATCCTTCAAAGCTTTAGCAGAGGAATCATCTTTTTTATCTACAGGAAAGAACACATCAGTCCTTATTTGCCCTACCAAATTACAACTCTAAGAGAAAGACATTGCATTTGGTATTTCATCCCAGAAAAAACAAGGAGTTGACTGCAGTAGGCATGTTAAGCACTTTCAGGATCTGACTATCTCCTGTACAGCCCACTGCATGAGTCAGGGCTTTATGACTGACCAATAAACCCCTACAATGGAAGAAGTCTCAGTGGAGATGGGCAAGGGCAATGTCATGAAACTCGGAAAGTAACACAGGGCGTGACTGACCACGGCTGTTGGAAGGAAGCTGACTTTGTCTCAACAAAAAGGGGACCAGAGGGTGGCCTTTGCTGTAGATAAATGGCTATGTCAGCTGAGTGGATCAACTGCTGGTGTAAATGTTTCTTTCTGAGTTCATTAAAAGAGCACAAGCGTGCGTCTGAGTTAGCCAGACCCGCATGGGGGCAGTGAATAGGGAGCTCAGCCCAACACAGGAGCATAAAAAACTAAACAACTAGCAAAAGAATTTCAAAGACAGAAACGAGCTTGAGCTGGCTTCAATCCACGTATTCCTTCTCAGGGACTGGGGACACCCAGCATCATGATGGTTATCATATTATATGGACCTGTAATGGGAATCATGTTGGTATTGTGATTGTACTGTGTACCGCAATCGCTGTATTTTGGTAAGTGTAACTTAACATTTGTATTGTGTTTGCAGTGTATTTTGCATCTCTCTGCTACATCAGAAATATTGTACTGGGCCTGACTAGGATAGTTAATTTTCTTCACAGCAGCTCATATGAAGCTGTGTTTTAGTTTTTTTGACCAAAACAATGCTGATGATAACACATGATGCCCTAGCTTTTCCTGAACAGTGTTTGCACACCATCAAGGCCTTCTCTGTTTCTCACCCTGCCTCCCCAGTGAATAGACTGAGGGCGCACAAAGAAATGTTGCACAGCATATAACATTGTGCTCAGCAATAAAAAGGAAAAGAAGGACTTTTATGAGAGTTAGCTATCTTTTGCTCAAGAACTGGCATCAGCCTATCCATGGGAGGTGGTGAGTGATTGCCTTTGCATCGCTTGTTTTGCTTTGTTTTCTTCTTTCTTCTTGCACTTCCCCTTCCCCCCCCGCCCCCCCCCATCCACCTTGACCCTCGAGTTTTCTTGCTTTTATTCTTTCTTTCTTCTTCCCCTGTCCCACTGAGGGTCGGGGGGGAAGTGAGCGAGTGGCTGTGTGGTGCCTAGCTGCCCACCGGGGTTAACCTACACCACCTGTGTAAAAATCAACTATCTTCAAATAAGTAAAACTGATATTAAACATTACACCCTCCATGTGTGGAACATCTAAAAGAATCTAAAAGTTCAGAGAACATTGGACTCTGACAGGCTTTAAAGCCAAGGCCCTTCTGCCCAGGAGATTTATGTGTTCCTATTCACTCACTGGTAGGTATATCAAGACAACCACTCTACTAACAAAGCTACATCCATTCCCTGGGGACAGCAGGCAAGGAAAGATACCACACGCACAGGTACAACTCTCTCTCTTTCCCAGGAAGGAAGCAACGTGTACAGAACAGTAGAGAGATCAATCCCAGACTACTCCCCATTGTGCTGCACAATGCTTGGGGTGAAATATCAACACTCCTCTGCAGGCCGTCCGGTACTGTGGCTTTCAGCATACCATATCATAAGCGCATAAGCTACACTCTGACTACCGCAGGGAGCTGTAAGCCTGTGTGAAACCAAATCCCAATGAGAACCACTCATCTCAAGACTAGAGGAGTAGAAACAATCCATACCTTCATCTTTACCTCCAGCTCCTGTTGGCAACTGGTGTTGGCTCTGACCAGGTACATTGCTACTGGGACCTGCATGAGAAGACTGACTGAACAGCACTGCTGGACCAGAACCTCAGCTAGTTTTGTCTGTTGAGGATTATATCCACCACACATATAATTTTTGACTGGCACTCCACTGCTGATACAACAGATCAGCAATAACAGTCACAAATCCCAGCTAGTCACAATTATCAGCAGCGACTCAATAGCAATTTTGCATGCAGTATTTTAGGCAACAGTAATTCAGCTCTCCCTTCCACACGACTCAGCCATGACTTACTTAATTCCTGAAAGCAGACCAATGGCANCACTTTTACAATCTGATGCTCCAGCCAGCGCTCGCATCCGCACCAGGTCTGCACTGCAGCATCGCGACTTGGCTCCTTTAAGAGATTACTAAAAGAGATGTTAGTACATTGAAGAAATTCAGGGGAAAAAAAAAAAAAGAGGGGAAATAGGAAAGCTGGTTCCACATGGAAGCCGTTGGTACTTATCCAGATATTTACGTTCTGAAGGTGGTACATGCAGTGTGGAGCCTACTGTTTGCAAAGGTATCCTCTGTTCTTTACTCCTTCTATCTGCCGTTTTTTTCAATAAATTTTCTCTTGGTTTGTAGTTGTGTACTGAAAGCACAGAAAGGATGATGGGGTTTAGCTGGGAGGTAAGGCAAGAATGGCTTCTACCTCTATCAAACTCAGAATCCTACTTAAACCCAGTGTTTCTTACAACTTACTTTTCCCCTTCTTCAATTCCTTGTTGAATTCCGCATGCTTGTGATCATATATAGTCTGGATGTTTGAAGCTATGCTTGCATCAATACCTCCAGTTTCCAACACTCCCAATGCATGGGTACCCAAGAGGTTATGGGACCTCTTGCATGGAAAAAATCTACATTCCCCTTGGAGAAAGTGTCGACAAATATGAAGCTTTTTGCAGTTGTTTTGCTGGCTGCAGGCATCATCCTTTCTGTTGTAAAATTGGCAGACCTAGAAATGGCGAGGATAGATACAACACAAAATGAAAAAGCGCATTAGAATCAGTAATATTTTTTTCTTTGTTCTGTAGGCATGCAGCTTTAACAGCAGAAAAGCAGTGACTAAAAGGCATGTGTTCATTGTGATTTCTTTTAATTCGCACAGATTTCTTGCATGGAAGAGCAGGCATTTTCAGGTGACTCATGCATTTTGAGTTTTGAAGTTGTGCAGAGGTTTTTTTTACCAGAAAAAGAAAAGCCAATCCAACAAGAATTCATTTTTGGCAATCCTAAGCAAGACAGTTGCATAACAACTGACTCTTTTACAGTTATTTTATTAGAAAAACCCTCAAAACCCAAACAAAAACTCCAAAACAAAACCATAACAAAGAACAAAATTCTCCATAAAAACATGTATACTATGTCAAGTGAGGTATTATTTCATGGAGCTGAAACTGCATTTGCACTTCCTATTTGTAAAGCTTATTCTGCATTGAAGATTTGGGCATCTAAAAATGGTAAGAAGAATGCTTCGACATTAGAGTGCATATGGAAAAAGCAACGCACTTCTTTATTCCTCTGCTCAGCAAAAAAAGAGTCATGCAGTGAACTGGACCCAGGGAACAAATCACACACCAAAAACTCCTTCATATCGCCCACCAAGCACCACAGCAACACTTCCATTTCTGCAGCACAGAGAAGCAGCCCGTAACACAAAAGCTGCTCTGAGGAAGACACATGCCTGTCTGGCAGGCAGCCCCAATATCACAACAGAACTGTCACAGATCTCCTCCCAACCCCCATGCCAAGCAACAGAGACAGTTTCTATGCTGTGTTGCACCTGAATAGATATAGATTTATATATCAACTAGGGAATTGGAGACTGCTGGGCAGTGTTTAAAAGACTGAAAAATCAGGCCAGTTTCAACTGCAAAACAACTCTTTACTGGATTCATACTCATCAACAATACCCACTGCCAAAGGCAAGTTCCTCATCGCCATCAGTTAGTATAACTTACAGAACAATTAGCCTTCACAAAGGCACTCTAAATTAGGGAGGAGCATACAAAGCCACAGAACTGATACAATTTCAGTGAGCACTGATGGTTACCATCCTTGATAGTTCTTAGCCTCTGAGGGAAGCAGAAACCAAAGTGGGATGTCTTCTTTATTCCTCATCTTCCCTTTGTCATTGTGGATACTTTATGCTTTTCTACCCCTAACACCCCAAAGAATGCTCTCATTTGCTTTTGACATCTTATTTTGGGGGTCTGGACTTGTTCTGTTTGGCTTGTTCTACTGGATTATTCTGCTTCCATCACATACCCTTCCTGCCTTCTCTGCAGGATTTTAGTTTTACCAGATATCTTGCAGATTTTACTTCACGTTTTCCTGTACCCTGTTTATGCAACTGTATCACAACTTCCCATTTACCCCCTTGCAATTAAGCCTACTATTTATATATTTAAGCTTAGGTGCATCACAAAACGCTTTCAGTAGTGTTACAATCCATTGGGTGCCCATGGCAAGGTGCTGGCAGCAGGGGTGACCTCTGTGAGAAGAAGCCTGGATGAAAAGAAGGTTATCAGAAGTAGTCAACATGGATTCACTAAGGGGAAGTCGTGTCTGACTAATCTGATAGCATTCTATGATGAGGTCACTAGATGGGTGGATGAGGGGAGGGCAGTGGATGTTGTCTACCTTGACTTTGGCAAGGCTTTCGACACTGTCTCCCACATCATCCTCACTGGCAAGCTTAGGAAGTGTGGGCTAGATGGATGGACAGTGGGGTGGATTGAGAACTGGCTAGCAGATAGAGCTCAGAGGGTTGTGGTTAGTGGTGCAGAGTCTAGTTGGAGGTCGGTAACAAGTGGTGTCCCTCAAGGGTCAGTACTGGGTCCAGTCCTGTTCAATATATTCATCGATGATCTGGACGAAGGGATAGAGTGTACCGTCAGCAAGTTTGCTGATGACACTAAACTAGGAGGAGTGGCTGATACGCCAGAAGGCTGTGCTGCCTTACAGCGTGACCTGGATAGGCTGGAGAGTTGGGCAGAGAGGAACTTAATGAAATTCAACAAGGGTAAATGTAGGGTACTGCATCTGGGGAGGAATAACCCCATGCATCAGTACAGGTTGGGGGCCGACCTCCTGGAGAGCAGCTCTGTGGAAAGGGACCTGGGAGTCCTGGTGGACAACAGGATGACCATGAGCCAGCAATGTGCCCTGGCGGCCAAGAGGGCCAATGGCATCCTGGGGTGCATCAAAAGGAGTGTGGCCAGCAGGTCGAGGGAGGTCATCCTCCCCCTCTACTCTGCCCTGGTGAGGCCGCATCTGGAATACTGCGTCCAGTTCTGGGCTCCCCAGTTCAAGAAGGACAGGGATCTGCTGGAGAGGGTCCAGCAAAGGGCTACAAAGATGATTAGGGGATTGGAACATCTTTCATATGAGGAGAGGCTGAGGGATTTGGGTCTCTTTAGTCTGGAGAAAAGAAGATTGAGGGGGGATCTTGTTAATGCTTTCAAATACTTGAAGGGAGGATGCCAGGGGGATGGGAGCAGTCTTTTTTCAGTGGTGCCCATTGATAGGACGAGGGGTAATGGGCACAAGCTTGAACATAGGAAGTTCCATCTTAACATGAGGAGGAACTTCTTTACTTTGAGGGTGGTGGAGCACTGGAACAGGCTGCCCAGAGAGGTTGTGGAGTCTCCCACTCTGGAGACATTCAAAACCCGCCTGGACGCTGTCCTGTGCAACCTGTTGTAGGTGACCCTGCTCTGGCGGGGGGGTTGGACTAGATGATCTCCAGAGGTCCCTTCCAACCCTGACTATTCTGTGATTCTGTGAAGCTGGGGGCTGCCCCAGGCCGGACACAGCTGGCTCCAACAGACCCACCGCAGGACACAGCTGAGCCTGTCAGCCAAGCTGGTGGAACCTCTAGGAAAGCCTATTTAGGAAAGGGCAATATGC
>VZSZ01008968.1:0-56941 GCA_013398815.1 Ibidorhyncha struthersii | reverse complement strand
TATTGCCTGTTACTTGGGAGAAGAGACCGACCCCAATCTCGCTACAGCCTCCTTTCAGGTAGCTGTAGGGAGCGATAAAGTCTCCCCTCAGCCTCCTTTTCTCCAGACTAAGCCGCAGTTCCCTCAGCCACTCCTCATACACTTGTCGTCTGGGCCCCCCACCAGCTTTGCTGCCATAATGTGAGGAGTGATTGAAAGGGGGGGGTGGTGGTGGTCTTTTTTCTTTTTTTTTTTTTTTTTTTTTTTTTTAATGCCAGGTTCATTGCTGTTTCTGATTTTTGGATTTGGCGATGAGCTGCCGCTAGGATGGAATTCTATATATAATATTGTCATTGGTCCCTATACATGAAGTATGGGTCCCAGCTAGTCCCTCCCAGAGCCTGTATGTAGAGCAGAGCACCAGCATCTGCTGAAGGATTTCCTCACGTCCCTGCTAACTTCTGCTCTCTGTACCTATATATAACGCTAACACAAATGTAGTACAGAGCATTAAGCCTGTAACATAGGAGAAAAACTGAGCATGCCCAAATAATTCCAGTATTTATGTAGCAATGCCATTACCAGGTTGGCAGTGAGCTGCTGATCGAGGCTGATTGCAGAGTGGTGTCCTGGGCAGGAGGTGCGAAGCGAGAAGAGACCGATTCTGGTTAATGCTGAAGTAGGGCTTGGGCGGGTCTGTGGGACTGGGGAGAAGCACAGCAAATACTAAATCAGAAAGACAGGGAGAGGGCTGAGTACTAAATCCATTTCGGATGAGTTTTCATACTCAAAGTCTTCAGCAATGCAAGTTTAAGAAACAGTAAGTATCAACCACTCCCTCCGGATCAGGAAGTTAACCTCGAAAATAAAGTGAATGTGTTGCCTGGTGCTAATGCCCGACTTGAAAGGTATGTGAAACTACACAGTCGCAGTCACGATCACGGTTCAGGTCCTAGAAAGAGAACCACCTCAAGGAATAGGACCAAGGTGGTACAGTCTGATTTTGCTTTTTCTTTGCTGAAGGGAAGATTACAGAAGGATCTTATTCATTGGGCGTATTTCCCTCTTGCTATGGTACTGAACAAATGATGTAATTTTAAAAATGCAATAGAAAAGGAAAGGTAGAAGGAAGAGTTTTCCACATCAGTTTAACTTCAGAAAAGTAAATTGATAATTCTGAGCTGTTTTATGTTTTAGGCATGCATACGTGCATTCTCAGGTTGTCAAGGATGATAAAACTCAGATCCCCACTTGATGTAGTTTCAAGACTGACTGGTAAGGTAGAAAATGATTCAAACAGTGAGTCAGCAATGTATTGCCAACTTGAAACAGTAGATAACAATCATGGCAAACGTTTCAGTCATTTGCTTATATTTATTTGTCTTCTGTTTTTCAGCCTGTTCCAGTGAAAACATTCATTTGTGCATTAATTCACTCAGAAATCTGAGCTATGTGGGCAGAAGAGCTTTACTGGGTAGTTTGTTGGAACAGTATTAACAGCACGGATCAGGAAAGTGAAGCACTGCAAGCAGATAGAAGCTGCAAATACAGTCTTGGCAAGCATGTTGTATTCTACACTTAAATACACTTAAGAGGGGTTTTGGATGAGTCCTGAGAGAAAGCAAACACAGAAACTTACTGGGTATATTCTGTTTGTTGGTATAATATTTTGCAAATACAAATGCCCAAATACTTGACTTCCTTACCAGCTTCAAACAGAACCCATTTATGTGAAACAACACAACTGGGTGAGGCAGAAGGGATCACTGTATCGAGGAGTCCCAAATCAGTATTCTTTTCACAGGGCAGTGAGTGATTGCAGCCCTAAATATCAAGCCATTTGCCAAAAGTTAGAAACCACTGAAAAAGTGGCTAGGTTGATGTAAGCTCTTGCTGCTGCTGAAAGTGTAATCCCTGTACGCCTTCCTCTCTGCTGTCTTCTACTTCCAGCTGTAGTATCTCCTTGTTTGCCCTGGCTCTGGTATTTACCCAAATCCTTAGTTAGCTGAATCATCTGTCAGAGATTGAAACTGAAATATCGATTGGTATGAGCGAAGTAAGAATGGAAATGGGTGTGTAAGCACCAGAAGAAACAGCAGAACAAAGGTTAAAAGAATGGCCTGTGGTGATAAACAAAGACAGAGTTTAAGGCTGTAAAATTGAGAAATACGTTGTTTCTCTCTAACCAGGAAGACCTGCACTCTGTAGCAGACTTGGCTGCAAGAGACCCTACCATCTGACAGCTGGACACAGCAGGAAGATACAGCACGTCACAAATGCCATTTCTTTTCCTATTAGTCCAACTGGAAGCACACCACAGCCTCAGAAACTCAAAATGAAGAAACGTAGAAAATGGGCAGACTTGTTGCCTGAAGTGTGTGGAGGCATAAGTAGCCAGACTGTGAAGCACAAAGGTCCTGCTGTAGCAACTGCCGGGTTCCACTAGCTTTCATATCCACTATTGGGCATTAAAGACCCATCAAAGGCAGTTTGCCACTGCCAGTGAAGAATAACTCAAGAGATGACCTAAGGGTGTGATAGTTGGTGCCCATCTTCCCTTGCGTTTGCACACAAGCATGGGTCCTAGCCAGACCCATCGGGCACATGCGCCTCAGTGCTTGTGAGTATGGGGTTTGGCAGTGTGAATGAAGTTGAATAAATTGAATGAAAGTGGGGGAACTGAGTGAAATGAGTGCATACCGAAACGCAACTTCTGCAGCTTAACTGGAGGCAGATGGATATCGAAAAAAATTTCGCCTTGCCTGATGTATCTGCAGTCCGAAGTAGCAGTACGCTATGCTCAATCCTGTGGAAGTGCTCTGCTGTGTGTGAAAAAGAGGCTATTCCTGCTCTAAATAGCCTGCGCAGCCCAGCTTGCCTGGTAGCTCTGACCACATCAGCAGTTCTGTCCCACTGGGGATGGCTATAGTACGCAGAAACACCCTTGGAACGGTGCTGCCAACCTGATTTCCCCTCTTTTCCAGCATGCGGCTAGTTCGGTTTTGCTCATCAGCAGCCCCATTCTACTTTTTGAGACTCCTCTTGCGGGTCTCAGCTTTGGCTCACCTTATATTTTCTCCCACGCAACCAGCTGTTATACTGGCTCTGGTTTCCCCAGACTGCTTCAGATAGCATTTTGCAGAAAATGCTGGGACCTTTGTTTTCCTGTCCCTCCCCCATTTCTTACACAAACCTCCCCCAGTTCTGTACTGTCTGCTTAATCAGCTAACCGCTGGGTATGCATTTGCTTGAGGTTTTCAAAATAATTTTGATGTTTTTGCTCTGTGGAGACTGTTAGGTTATGTCATAAAAGCTCATCTGGTGGGAGGTAGGAGCTCTCCTCTCACCTGAAAAGCCTGCCCACCCCTCCACCCCCCACAATAGCTGCAATCCATTCAGACCGAGTTTGTCCCCAGCATGGGGACTGGGCTGGGGCTGACACTAGTTTCACTGTAAATCGTAACCGTGACCTTGTGCAAGTCCCTTGCTGGAGTGGGTCGGGGTGTGTGGCTGGCTGGGCCAGGGACAACCCTCCCAGGCGCCCCTGGATGGGAGCTCGACCGCAGGGACCTGTCCAGGGCAAAGGAAAATGAGTGGGATGGAAAAGGGGTGGGATGCAGGGGATCACACAAGAGATTATGAAATTAGTATGAGAAATTTAGGGGAGGATCAAGTGTGGGAAAATAAAGGGGTAGCCAGCGACTGGAGTGAGTGCGGGTGCGTGAGTGTCTGACAGACCAGCTGGTGCACCGGTGAAGTGGTCTGGGAGCTGGGGGTGAGTGGATCTCTAAGGACCAGCTCTGGGTGTGAGAGGACCTGTTTGTCTCTAGGGGTGAGAGCACAGGGGGGGCAGCTATGGGACCTGGAGAATCCTGGCCAGCTCTGTCTGTGTGTGTGTTTGTATGTGTGTGTGATGGTCTGTACTGGATCAACAAGGCTGTGGCCTGGGGGCTTGTATGTGCGGGTGCCAGTAACTAGGGAAAGTGGAATCCAGGGACAGCGACTGGGCAGACTGAGTGTCTGAGCCCAGCTGCTGGAGGGATCCACCTTGTACGTATGTACAGCGAGTTTGCAGATGACGCCAAACTGAGTGGTGCAGTTGACACACCTGAGGGACAGGGTGCCGTCCAGAGGGACCTGGACAAGCTCGGGAAGCGGGCCCCTGTGAACCTCACGGGGTTCAACGAGGCCAAGTGCAGGGTCCTGCACCTGGGTCAGGGCAACCGCTGGTATCAATACAGGCTGGTGGATAGAGGGATTGAGAACAACCCTGCCAAGAAGGACTTGAGGGTACTGGTGGCTGAAAAGATGGACGTGACCTGGCAATGTACACTCACAGCCCGGAAAGCCAACCGTATCCTGGGCTGTGAAGCACATTCTTCTGAAATGTTCTTCTGAAACACTTCTTCTGAAAAGAAGTGTTGCAGCAGGTCGAGGGAGGTGATTCTGCCCCTCTACTTTGCTCTCATTAGACCCCACCTGGAGTACTAAGTCCATATCTGGAGCCCTCAGCACAGGAAAGGCATGGATCTGTTGCAGCAGGTCCAGAGGAGGGCTACAAAAATGATCAGAGGGGTGGAACACCCCTCCTGTGAGGACAGACTGAGAGAGTCAGGGTTGTTCAGCCTGGAGAAGAGAAAGCTCTGGGGGAACTTTATTGTGGCCTTTCAGTACTTAAAGGGGGCTTGTAGGAAAGACAGGGACAAACTTTTCAGCAGGGCCTGTAGCAATATGACAAGGGATAATGTTTTTAAACTAAAAGCGGGTAGATTTTGACTAGATATAAGGAAGATTTTCTTTTACGCTGAGGGTGCTGAAACACTGGCACAGGTTACCCAGAGAGGTGGTAGATGGGCCATCCCTGGAGACGTGCAAGGTCAGGTTGGACGGGGCTCTGAGCAACCTGATCTAGTTGAAGATGTCCCTGCTCATTGCAGGGGAGGTGGACTAGATGACCTTTAAAAGTCCCTTCCAACCCAACCTATTCTAAGATTCAATGATTCTATGATATATGTATTCCCCTCAGTGGATTATATGATATATATATTCACAGCTAGAGGCCGTTGGTGCTGTCTATGTTCATGTGAGTGCTCTGAGTGTCTGTGATTTGTGGGGCCGGCTATGTATATGTGTATGTATGTGGTGTATGCATGCCCCCTGTATGCATGTGCCTGCTGGGAATGCATTTTCAGTCTCACTGCTAGTTGGACCTGGGGACAGGGAGCTGCAGCAGCCTTGCCTCTGTTGGGCTGTTGCCTCCGGCATGAGATGTTTTCCTCTACCAGAAACAATTCCACTAGTTTTAGCTTCCAGAGATAACTGTAGAGGCTTTTGTTTCTGTGGGTTTTAAATCTGTGCTGGGGAAATGACTTTCCTTAAAACCAGAACGGCACTGTGACATTTTACCTCATTACATGAATGTATTCCTAACAGATTTTTTTTTTTTTCTGAGAAGTTACTTCTCTACAGAGGAAATATAAGCTCTGTGCATAAGGCTGGCTGTGACTCTGTGTTAAAGCTGTACCAGCATAGGGTTTTTAAACAGAAATACACAGACTGATGTGAGTGCAGCAGGAATGGAAATATGTGTATGTAAAAGCACCAGAAGAAACAGCAGAATGGCCTATATTGCCAATGAAGAGCAGTGTTCTCAGGACACAGCTCCCGTGACTGTCCTGGGACAGACAATACTGTCCAGTTTAACTCCACAGATGGGCTCCTATAGCAAGCCTCTGCTCTTCATTTTTTTCATTAGCAAAAGGGTCTTTCCTGAAGCCCAAACCCTGTTTCCTCCTCTGTTCTGTAGTCCCCCAGCTGCCTTCCCTTAACCATGGCAAAGGGAACAATTGCTACAAAGACAGATTAGGAAGTAATCTAGGACAGTAGCTGGAAAGAAAACGGAAGGCAAACCCTAATCCCGCTCATCCTGGCTGACATGGAAGCTGTCTTCCAAATATGCTTAAAGTGGTAAAGGTGGTTGTGACTTTGTAGACAATTGCTGGTTTTCCTGCAGTTACATATCTATAAGGACATCAATAAATAAATATAGGCACTTAATAACTCCCAGTAAATAAATGTGTCACTTGTGAGCTTCATGCAGTCACCTGCAGAGAAATGTATTTTTTTCCTGCTGCTCAGCTAGCTAAATGTATTCTGTTATGTGGCATTTTCCATCTTCTTCAGAATCATCAGTGTATGGCAGCAACTAGACCTCAAGGTTACTGCAACCTGAAGAGAATCGAGGACACAAGGGTTAGTGTGTTTGGAGAACAGCACAACAGAGGAGACTCTCACACTTCTGTAGAAGCAGCACAGTTTGGGGCTCAGCTCTGAAGCCTGTACACAAGTGCACACAGCATGGGGAACAAACAGGAGGAGTTAGAAGTCCATGTGTAGTTGCAGAGTTGATGTCATTGGGATTAGAGACACGGTGGGATGGCTCTCCTGACTGGAGCATTGCAACTGGTGGATAGAAGCTTTTTGGAAAAGACAGGGTAGGAAACCAAAGAGGAGGCTCTACACCTGCTGTACACCAACACGGAAGAACTGGTTGAAGATGTGAAGGTCAAGAGCAGCCTTTTCTGCACTGTGGAGTTCAAGATCCCGAGAGGACTGAGCAATACAAACAGCAGAATTACAACCCGGGACTTCCCAAGAGCAGATATAGGTCTGTTCAGGGACCTGCTTGGCAGAATCCCATGTGTAACTGCCCTGGAGGGCAAAGAAGCCCAGGAGAACTGGTTGATCATCAAGGACAACATCCTCAGAACCCAAGAATCGTCCATTACAGCGTACAGAAAGTTGAGCAGGCATGGCAGAAGGCCAGCATGGTTGAATGTGGAGCTCCAGACTGAGCCAAAATGGGAAAAGGAAGCACACAGAAGGTGGAAGCAGGGACAGGTTATTTGGGAGTAGTACAAGCATGTAAAAGCGTGATTATCAATGCCAAAGCTCAGCTGGAGCTGGAATTAGTAAGGGAGGTGAAGGGCAGCAGGAAGGGTTTCTGTAAAAACATTGGTAGCAAAAGAAAGGCCAAGAAGAGTGTGCACACACTGGTCAATGGGCAAGGAGACACAGAGAAAAGGGGTAAGGAAAAAGCCAAGGTTCACGATGCTTTTTTTTTTTTTTTGCCTCAGTTTGCAGTGGTAGGGTTTGCCCTCAGGTCTCCCAAGTCCCTAAGCCTCCTATCAGAGTCCATGGGCATGAAGCAATACCCACAGCAGAGGAAGACGAAATTGGGGATTACATAACCCACTTGGACATATAGGACACCATATGGACCGGAGTGGGTGGGTCCGAGGGTGCTGAAGGAGCAGCCCAACATGATTGTGAGGCTGCTTTCTGTCCTCTTCAAAAGGTCATGGCAGTTGGGGGAGACTCCTGGTCACTGGAAAACAGCAAATACCACACCCATCTGCAAGAAGGTAGCAAGGAGGATCATGCAGGTCAGTCAGCCTCACCTTGGTCCATGGAAAGGTTGTGGACCAAATCCTCATAGAAGCTGTTTCCAGACACGAGAAGGCCAATAAAGTGACTGGTAGCAGTCAGCATAGATTTACCAAGGGTAAAGCATGCTGACCAACCTCATTGCTTTCTCTGACAAGGTGACTGACCCTATGGACAAGGGGAAGCCAGTGGATGTCGTATACCTTGGCTTTAGCAAGGCCTTTGACACAGCCTCCCATAGTTTCTGTATAAACAAGCACGGGCTGGATAAGGGAATGATAACATGGGTGGAAACTTGATTGGCCTACTGATGTCAGAGGTGTGATCAGTGGTGCAAAGTCCAGCCAGCAGCCAGCATAATAGTGGAGTCCCACGGGGACTGTGACTGACCAATAAACTCCTACAATGGAAGAAGTCTCAGTGGAGATGGGCAAGGGCAATGTCATGAAACTCGGAAAGTAACACAGGGCGTGACTGACCACGGCTGTTGGAAGGAAGCTGACTTTGTCTCAACAAAAAGGGGACCAGAGCCTTTGCTGTAGATAAATAGCTATGTCAGCTGAGTTGATCAACTGGTGGTGTAAATGTTTCTTTCTGAGTTCATTAAAAGAGCACAAGCGTGCGTCTGAGTTAGCCAGACCCGCATGGGGGCAGTGAATAGGGAGCTCAGCCCAACACAGGAGCATAAAAAACTAAACAACTAGCAAAAGAATTTCAAAGACAGAAACGAGCTTGAGCTGGCTTCAATCCACGTATTCCTTCTCAGGGACTGGGGACACCCAGCATCATGATGGTGATCATACTATACGGACCTGTAATGGGAATCATGTTGGTACTGTGATTGGACTGTGTACTGCAATCGCTGTATTTTGCTACATGTAACTTTCATTTGTATTGTATTGTGTTTTTGGTATATTTTGTATCTCCCTGCTAAATCAGAAATCCCATGTAATATCAACTATCTTCAGATAAGTAGAATCATAGAATCATAGAATGGTTTCATTGGAAGGGACCTTAAAGATCACCTAGTTCCAACCCCCCTGACATGGGCAGAGACACCTCCCACTAGACCAGGTTGCTCAAAGCCCCTTCCAACCTGGCTTTAAATGCTTCCAGGGATGGAGCATCCACAGCTTCCCTCAGCAACCTGTTCCAGTGTCTAATCACACTCACAGTAAAGAATTTTTTTCCTAAAATCTAATCTAAATCTGTCATTTTTCAGTTTAAAACTGTTACCCCTCATCCTATGATGACACTCCCTGATAAAGAACCCCTCCCCAGCTCTCCTGTGGGCCCCCTTTAGGTACTGGAAGGCCGCTATAAGGTCTCCCCGGAGCCTTCTCTTCTCCAGGCTGAACAACCCCAACTCTCTCAGCCTGTCCTCATAGGAGAGGTGCTCCAGCCCTCGGATCATCTTCGTGGCCCTCGTCTGGACTGGTTCCAGCAGGTTCATGTCCTTCTTATGTTGGGTGCCCCAGAGCTGGATGCAGTACTCCAGGTGGGGTCTCACGAGAGCAGAGTAGAAGGGGAGAATCACCTCCCTCGATCTGTTGGCCATGCTTCTTTTGATGCAGCCCAGGATACAATTGGCCTTCTGTGCTGTGAGCGCACATTGCTGGATAAATCAAAAAAATAAATTTTATATTAAACATTACACCCTCTACACATAGAATATCTAAAAGCCCCTGATCAGAGAGAATTAGACTCTGACAGGGATCAATACTGGGATGGTAATGCTTAAAGTCTTCATTAAAAACCTTGATGATAGGGTGAGGGGCGGTACATCCAGAATGGGTGAGGGCTGAATGTTGTTGTAACACTAAAGGGTCTCTGTTTATGGGCATCTGCAATTTAGAGACCTCAGTGTGTTCTTCAGTTAATTGCATATTTTCTGCAAGTCCTGTTAGGTAGGCATACCGTTTTCTGATAGCTGGGTTCTGTGCAACTACTTCTGGGAGACCACTCCCCTTTAGGATTGCTTTTAGTAAATTAAATGGTCCTCTAGTTTGCACACGTTGTCCCTGATGTATTTTCTCAACTTTTTTTAACTACTCAGACTAAGGATAAATGTCCCTTTTCCCATTCAGAGTATCGTTGTTCTGTTTCTTTAAATGCGGTTGACCTAAACAATAAAGGTCTTTTTGACCCCTCAGGGCCAGTTTGGAACAGGTTACAGTAAGCATCGTGTTCTGCAAAACCCCATTCAGCTATAATAGGGTCGCAGAAGTGCACTGGTCCCAGCGACCGGTATGTTTTTAATTCTTCAATTAGAGTTTTCACTGCCTCCTTACGTTTTAATTTCCACACCTAGGATTTGCCTTTTCCATAAGAATGAGTATAATGGATAGGAAATGATAGAAAATCCAGGCACATGCTTCCTCCAGTATCCTAAATTTCACATTAATTGTTGGAACTCCTTCCTTGATTGGGGCATTTTCAGCTCTTTGATTTTTTTTCTTAAGGTATCTGGAGAAACCACAGCACTGCCTGTCATCCAACAAGTACCTAAAAATTTTACTTCTTTACTTTGTCCCTGACATTTTCCAGGTGGAATTTCTGCTCTACTTAGTGCTTGCCACACTGCTGCTGTCACTTCCACCACCATCCTGGGGGAAGTTCCTCCAATCAGAATATCAGCTATACATTGGTACAGTTTCATATCTTGAGGGGTGAGACCATCTGTAAAAGTTCAGCAAGCGTGGCATAAGCAATCATGGGCGAATGTTTATACCCCTGTGGGCATCTGTTAAAGGTATATTGTATTCCCTCCCAAGTGAAAGCAAACGTGTCTTTATCCTCCTCCTTCAAGGGAACCATAAATAACATATCTTTTACACCTAGCACGGCCATCCATGGGTGTGCAGCTGCTTGCAAAGTAGCTGTTAAATTTGCAATGTTTGGTACAGCAGCTGTTAGCAGGGCTGTAGCAGCATTTAGGTGCCGATCATCAGCTGTTAAACACCACCTCCGATCTGGTTTCTGAGCTGGCCAGACAGGCGAGTTATACGGGGAGTGGGTTCTGGAGACAATTTCTTGTTTCTTCAAATCAGCTTCAAATCAGAAATTCCATTCAGTGCCACCGCAGAAATCAGATAGTGTGGTAGGTTATTGATCGTAGCATCAGGGAGTGCGGGGCTGTACAGAGCACCTGCACTGTGGTTACCTGGTGTCTGCCTGGGTTAGGGTTGGTGTTTGAGCCAAGGGACCACACGCTGCCCTTCAGCAGGCACCAGGTTCAGCTGTTAAAAACATCGAAACTGAAAGCATTTTCATGATGACCTTTAATTGCAAAGTGAGTAGACAACATAGGTTTCTTCCCGGGGAGCCATAAATTGATTTTGGCACACAACAGTCGCTCTGTTCACACTGGTAATTTTAACTCTTTGCCATCCAGACTGCACGCCCAGCTTCTCAACATCTTTTTGTGTTAGTATTGAAATTTGTGCTCCCATATCTATTAAAAACTTCACTAATTGTCCTCAAGGACCAACTGGAATTATTAGTATGTGTGAGCCATCATCACTTATCCACTGATAAGCCTCCACTTTCTGGACAGGCAGGCCCAGTTGTCTTCCGGACATCACTTGGTTTTTGACTTCATGTCCTGCAATTCCTCCCTAGATGGGAGAAAGGGATTATCTCCCTTCAAAGAAGTTGAAATACTGTCCTTGCTTTAACTCTTATCTCGTTTCTGGAATGCTTCAGTCAGACGCAAGGTAATGCCAGTAGGCTGACCTTGAATCACGGCTCTGGGAATGTCTAGGGCCAATGCTTTCCTCCATAATTCATTCTTCTGTTGTCAAGACTCTGTTTGCAAGTTTTTAAACTTGTTTCCCTTTGATTTAATTTCTGTTCCCTGTTTCATGGGTCTTACTTTGTGATCCCCTCCCCAGGATTTCTGGTTTTGTTTTTCAGCTGGTGCATTGTTTCAGCCCATTCCCTGGCTGTAGTTAACAGTGCCGTGCATTAATTCTGCCCATGTAGGGAGTTGCTTGGGAGCATTATTGCCCTGTTTATTATATTCAGTATCTCTTTTAATCTCATCTCGTTTTGCAACTAGATGGGGTGTAAGAATGCCAGGCCTCCTCTAGTCAGTGGTTTTAACATTGCAAAATCTACTGTAGCAGATAGTGGGACATCGTGGTGTCCTCGTTCATGCATGGCTTGTATGCAAGTGGCTTTTGTGATGGCTGCAGATGGATCACTTAGAGATTTAATGGGAATTTAATGGGAATTATGGAGGGTTCACCCCGCTCCATGGTGTTGATTCCTCCAGCCCAATAAGCTACTTGGCTGGTAATTGAATGATGTGTATCTGTCAGATCAGGTCCTAAATTTACGAAAACTTCCAGACCCCAATAGCTGCTTGCTTCATCCTCACTCAACGTGATTTGGTTGCCACTGGTTAAGCATACTCGCCGCAAGTATTCAGCTTCAGTTTCACCTGGGTTTCTGCTATTACATCTCTTGCAAATTTGTCAATTGCAACAGATCCCAGGGGATGGTTCGTGTAGTATGTCGTGGATCACGGGATCACGGAATCACGGAATTTTCAGAATTGGAATTGACCTCTAGAGATCATCTAGTCCAACTCCCCTGCTAAAGCAGGATTGCCTAGACCACATTACTCAGGACTGCATCCAGGCGGGTCTTGAAAATCTCCAGAGACGAGACTCCACAAGCTCCCTGGGCAGCCTGTTCCAGTGCTCTGTCTCCCTAACCGTAAAGAAGTTTTTTCTTTTTTTTGAATGGAACTTCCTATGTTCCAACTCGTGTCCATTGCCCCTCGACCTGTCACTGGGAACCACTGAAAAGAGTCTGGCTCCATCCTCCTTCAGCCCACCCTTTAGATACTTATAAGCAATAATAAGGTCTCCCCTCAGCCTTCTCTTCTCCAGGCTTAAGAGTCCCAGCTCTCTCAGCCTTTCCTCATAAGGGAGATGCTCCAATCCCCCAATCATCTTTGTTGCCCTACGCTGGACTCTCTCCAGTAGTTCCCTGTCCCACTTGAACTGGTTAGCCCAGAACTGGACACAGTATTCCAGTTGTGGCCTCACCAGTGCAGAGCACAGGGGGAGAATGACCTCCCTTGACCTACTGGCCACACTCTTACCTATGCGGCCCAGGATTCCATTGGCCTTCCTGGCGACAAGGACACATTGCTGGCTCATGGATAATTTACTATCTACCAGGATCCCCAGATCCTTCTCCTCAGAACTGCTTTCCAGCAGGTCCACCCCTAACCTATATTGGTGCCTAGCATTCTTCCTCCCCAGGTGCAGGACCCCACAGTTGCTCTTGTTGAATCTCATTAGGTTCCTCTCTGCCCAGCACTCCAGGTGCTGTCCAGGTCACACTGGATGGCAGCGCGGCCCTCTGGAGAGTCAGCCACCCCTCCTAGTTTGGTATCATCAGAGAACTTGCTGAGGATACACTCTGTCCCCTCATCCAGGTCAATAATGAATATATTGAACAAGATTGGACCGAGTATTGACCCCTGGGGGACACCACTGGTTACAGGCCTCCAACCTGACCCTGCTCCATTAATCACAACCCTCTGAGTTCTGTCACACAGCCAGCTCTTAGTCCACCTCTCTGTCTCCTCATCTGGCCCACCCTTCCTCAGCTTCCTAATGAGGATGTTATGGGAGACGGTGTCAAAAGCCTTCCTGAAGTCAAGGCAGATGACATCTACTGCTCTCCCCTCATCCGACCAACCAGTTATAACATCATAGAAGGCTATCAGATTGGTCAAGAATGATTTACCCTTGGTAAATCCGTGTTGACCATTTCCAGTAACTTCCTGTTCTTCAATGTGTTTGGAGATGACATCCAGAACGAGTCGCTCCATTACGTTCCCAGGGACAGAGGTGACACTAACTGGCCTGTTAGGAGGCCCTGGGTCCTCCTTCTTGCCTTTTTTGAAGACTGGAGTGATGTTGACCTTCCTCCAGTCCTCAGACACCTCTCCTGTTCCCCATGGACTTTCAAAGATGATGGAGAGTGGTCTAGCAATAACATCCATCTGCCAGCTCTCTCAGCACTCGCGGGTGCATCCTGTCAGGGCCCACGGACTTATGGATGTCCAGCTTGGCCAAGTGGTCTCTAACCCGGTCCTCCTCAACTGAGGGAAAATCTTGCTTTCTCCAGAGCTTCTCCCTTGCCTCCAGGGTCTGGGATTCATAAGGGACAGTTTTAGCAGTGAACCCCGAAGAAAAGAAGGCATTCAGTAACTCCGCCTTCTCTGTGTCTTCCACCACTAGGGTGCCCATCTCATTCATCAGTGGGCCTACATGTTCCCTAGTCTTCCTTTTTCTATTGATATACTGAAAGAACCTCTTCTTGTTATCTTTAACCGCAGTGGCCAAGCTGAGTTCTGCTTGAGCTTTGGCCCTTCTAATTTTCCCCCTGCATAGCTTCACTACATCTTGGTATTCCTCATAAGTTGCCAACCCCCTTTTCCAAAGAATGTAAACTTTCCTTTTGTTCCTGAGGTCCAGCCAAAGCTCTCTATTTAGCCAGGCTGGTCTTCTTCCCCATCAGCTCATTTTTTGGTACATGGGGATGGCCTTCTCCTGTGCTTTCAAGAGTTCCTGCTTGAAGTATGACCAGCCTTCCTGGGCACCTTTGCCCTTCAGGACTGTCTCCCAAGGGACACTCCCAACCATGCTCCTAAACAGGTTAAAGTCTGCCCTTCGGAAGTTCCAAGGTGGCAGTTCTTCTAGCTCCCCGCCTTGCTTTTCCAAGAATTGAAAACTCTGCTGTTTCGTGATCACTCTGCCCAAGATGACCTCCAATCTTTACATCCCCCACAAGACCTCTGTTAACAAACAGTAGGTCCAGTAGGGCGCTTTCCCTAGTTGGCTCCCTCAACAGCTGCGTTAGGAAGTTCTTCCACACACTCCAGGAACCTCTGGGACTGTCCGCTCTCTGCTGTATTATATTTCTAGCAGACATCTAGGAAGTTGAAATCCCCCACAAGAACAAGGGCAAGCGATCGCGAGACCTCTGCCAGCTGCTTATAGAATATTTTGTCAGCCTCTACATCCTGATTGGGGGGCCTATAACAAACTCCCACCACGGTGTCTGCCTTACTGGCCTTCCCCTTGATTCTTATCCATAAACACTCGACACTGTCATTCACACTGTTAAGTTCTAGGCATTCAAAACTGCCCCTAACATAGAGGGACACCACACCACCTCTCCTTCCTTGCCTATCCTTTCTGAAAAGTTGGTAGCCATCAATCACAGCACTCCAGTTGTGTGAGTCTTCCCACCACATTTCTGTGATGGCAACTATATCATAGTTTCCTTGCTGTACAGTGACCTCCAGCTCCTCCTGTTTGTTCCCCATGCTGCGTGCATTAGGATCGTAGAATCATAGAATTGTTAAGGTTGGAAGGGACCTTTAAGATCATCGAGTCCAACCATTAGCCTAACCTGACAAAACCACTTCTAAACCATATCCCCAAGTACCACGCCTACCCTTTTTTTAAACACCTCCAGGGATGGCGAATCCACCACCTCCCTGGGCAGCCTATTCCAATGCTGGATAACCTTTTCAGTGAAAAAAAACTTCCTAATATCCAACCTAAACCTCGCCTGGCTTAACTTGAACCCATTTCCTCTCGTCCATTAGTGTAGATGCACTTCAGCTGGGCTAATTGTCCTGCTACTTTTGATGATGACCATGTCAAGGTCCTGCAGTTATTTCTGTTTTAACAATGGGTCTGGCTTCATATTCAGGAGCATTTGTGGGGAACAAAGGATCGTCGTCTTCTATCTGGCTATCATTGGGATCAGCCCAAATGTCTCCATCCCAGTCTTCAGGGGATACTATTAGTTTTCCGATCTGTACAATGTGAGGAGGGCGGGGAGCCAGTATAAACATCATTTCAACTTTTTCTCCCAACTGTTGTCTTTTTCCGTTTTCTTCTTGTAATTGTTTCTGCAGCTGTTCAATTTTTAAAGACAGCAGTAACTCAGTTGCCTTCCTACTCTCCATTTCCTTCTCTAGGTCCTGCTCCTTCCTGTTTCTATTCTCCCTTTTTTGGTATGCAGCTTCTAAACAGGTACCTAGCATCTTGCAGATAACTCCTTTCCCTTTTCCATCCTTTGTGTGGTCCATAATTGCTTTCAAGTGATCTTCAACGACTTCCCAATTGTGGCAATTGTCATGAGCCCATTCCTCTGAGAATTTGGGATTCACTCCATACCTCCATAAATAACTGGTGATACTACTTGCCATCCTGCCGACTACGCCAATTTGTCTTGGATGGAGTGATTCACTTCACTCGTAAGAGAGAAGCAGCAAAATATTTATTTATATAAAACAGGGATTTAACAAAGTTTGATAGTAAATGTGACAGTGTTTTAACAAGACTCGATGGCAAGGTACACTTGCTTATTTACTGCATAGAGCACAGGGTCAGACAGAACGGTCAGGGAGACCCTCCCGTTGGGTCACGAGGTTCAGACAGGACCCCCTTGCTTTCTAAACTCCTTCTCGGAGAGGAGTCTAGGCGTGGCTGGATCCAATCCTAGTCCCAGAGTTAGTTATAAGATCTTATCCCTTTGCCATGGGGACCATTCCTACAACGTCTGCAGAATCTAGAGTCACTGTAGCTAAAACTCTGCTTCGTCAGCAAAGGTTGTGCAAGTTTAAGCCTACGATTCATGGGGAAGTCTGTTCAGAAACCTCTGACTTGCTTTTGAACTATTTCCAGTCACTGTTTTTGTTGGCTTCACGGTGCAAGAGAATTTTAATAGCTGTCATCAGTGACCTTTGTTTTGTGCACTGCATACCAACTGGTCTTTTCATTCATCTGTTCATTTCTCTCAGGACTAGCAGTTGTCTACAAGTTTTCCTAGTTCAGAAAGTTATTTTTTTCTGTCTATTGCCATTTAGAAAATCTGAATTTCTTTGCAATCACTAATGAGGAAAACTTTTTTTTTTCTCTGTTGCTGCCCACTATGGGGAGTACTTGTATTGGAGAAGCTTTTCTGGAGCAACTCTTGTTGTCCAGGGGATGTATTATTTACACAGGCAATGGACCTTCTACAACTTTGACAGATATTCTGCCCGTAGGTTTGACAGGGCATGCCACAGCTTATAAACATGAGTCCTTTTTGTATTGCCAGCTGTGTGCTATTCCAGTCTTTGTTATAGGTGAGCCAGCTATGGGCAGAGCTATCAACCATCAGTACCTCAAACAAGCAAACATGTAGGAGATATTCACACCATCTAAGGTAAGCCATCTTTCTTAGACAGTGCTTCAGCTGGATGCTCAGGGAACTACACAAGGCGTCTGGGAGAGCTGACTGAAGCACCCAGTTCTGTGTATTTAGACAGATAAAAGCTGGTGATGCAAAGACATCAGCAAAGAGCCAAGAGGCCAGGATAATTTTCTTGGCTTTCTGCCTGGACACTTTGAAGCTCAGGAGGGTAGACAATAATGTAGAATTGATCCACACATATCAAGAGGAGCAGGTATATCTGGACTCCAGGGGTGAGGTGCTGTATGTACCTTACCAGCTTGCACATCACATTCCCCAGCATCCACCTGCCCCAGGTAAACTGGATCAGCACGAAGGGCACACTTGCGACACTGATGAGAAGGTCTGCACAAGCCATGGAGACAACAAAATAGTTGGTGGTGGATTGTATCCTCCTGCTCCTGTGGATCACTCAGCAAACGAGGGAGTTTCCAAAGATGGAAATGAGCCACAATGCTCCCAAAACCGTGCTAAAATGAGCTGTTCGATGAAGTTCCCTCCTCAGCTCTGCAGCCTCTGCCGTAACTGTTTCACTATATTTGGTTTCCCGTGTTATTATTTTGGGGGTTTCACTTCCTTCTTTCAGCCAAAGATAGAACCACAGAGGCCCAGCAGCAACATGCATCACCACATTTACTAAACACATACTAACATTCACGGCCTGACTTCTGCTTGGGCCACCTTCTATCAGCGAAGGTGCAGATCATTGTTAGAAGGTTGATGCAACTGGGCTAATCCTTTCTGTGAGAGTTGTCTCAGGGAAGAAGTGCTCAGTTCCAATAATTTAAATAAATTTAACTGCCCATCAGCGATATATACATTCAGGATCAATACTGGTGATACAACAGATAAACTGCAATGCTAGGCACTTATGAAATATCAGTAACTACCTACACGTTTCTAAATATATTTCTATTACTAATTTCAAGAAATTCTAATTGTGTGCACACAGTGTTACACAGGTATACGCACAAACCTCTACTCTAACAGACAAGCAACCCCCCCATCCTTCTGCAAGTAAGGGTTCCCCTACTTGCACTTATGTTTCTCCAGCTTTATGGGTACCCGTGCCACCCCCCTACCACCCCCTGGTCCACATGCCAGTGAGAAAGCACCCCACAGCCTCACATACACAGCCCCAGGTGGGGGTCCCTACTGGCTGCACCGTGCCGTGACTCTGCTAGCTGGGTGCAGGCTCCTCATGGCACCCGACAGGGAGGCTGCTCTATCTGGCCGAAGCAGGAGCTTGGATGCCAACAGGGTGACTTCTGGCAGTGCCAAACTTCCAGATTTTGGCTCCTGCTGTTTCCAGTCCAAGGTCTCTTCCCTCTTGTCACAAATTTTCATGCTTCTTTTTTACTTACTTTCATGCTGCTTCTTTGTTTCAAAAAGATCCTTGAAATTCCCCAGTTACTCTTTGATCTGGGTGATGATCGCATTCCCCTTTAACATAATCAGTTTTAGGCACCTACTTTCCAGATAATTTTTATATTTGATCCATACACTCCCTGTGTGCACTCATATTTTTGTTCTAACAGGTGAGCTTCTTCAGGTCATTTGCCAAGGCCAGGCCATAAGCACCCCAAAAAGAGTCTTGCTATCATAGTTATGACTGCAAATCTTCCGGTTAAGCTTATGTCAGCCAAGGGAGACTTTCTGCCAGTAGAGTTAAACCAAAAAACAATTTTTCCAATACAAATGGCATTCTCGTTGGTGGTAGTAGGAAAAGAGCGGGAAAATTTTCAGCTCTGGATCACATTTTTCTCAACCTTTGAGCAAAGAGGTACTAGGGAAAACTTCATAATGCAAACCTTTAAATGAAGCAATGTTGAAAGACTCTGCACGTGGAAATAACCTCAGTTCAAGCTGCAGCCTCCTAGAAGGTTATGGAACAAACCCTCCTGGAAATTCATTTAATGTCATGTTTAACATCTTATTAAATGATGAGCACACCCTTATCAAGCTCAGAGATCATGTGAAACTGACAGGAGCAGTTGCTATGCTGACAAGTAGGTCTGCTACTCAGAGGACTCTTGACAGGCTGGAGAAATGGGCTGACGGGAACCTCATGAAGTTCAACAAGAGCAAATGCAAAGTCCTGCACCTGGAAGGGAGTAACCCCATACAACCATGCAGGCTGGGGCTGACTGTCTAGGAAGCAGATCTGCAGAAAAGAATCTGGGGTCCTAGTAGACAACCAGTTGACCATGAGCCAGTGATGTGACCTTGAGGGAAAGCAACCCATCAGCATCCTGGGCTGTGTTAGTAACAGTGTAGCCAGCAGGCCCCAGGAGGTGATCCTTCCCCTCTCCTTGGCACATGTGAGACCATGCTCAGCATTCTGTGCTGAGATTTGTGCTCCCCAGTACAAGAAGGATAATGACGTACTGGCACAAGAGTAATGGGAGACCACCAAGCTGGTTGAGGCTCTTGCATGTGATGTGTGAGGAAAGGCTGAAAGAGCTTTGACTGCCCAGACTTGAGCAGAGAAGGCAAAGGTGAGACCTTAGTGTGTATTCTACTATGAAAAGTGTGGAGGGAGATGGTTACACAGAAGAAGGATCCAGACTCTCAGGATGCACAGGGAAAGGACAAGAGTCAACAGACATGAAGAAGAGATATTCCAATTAGATGTGAGGAAAAAGTCTTCCCAGTGAGGGTGGTCAAACACTGGGACAGGTGCCCAGAGAGACTGTTGGATCTCCATCCTTGGAGTTTCTTCAAAGCTTGGCTAAGCAAGGTCCTGAGAAAAAGCCATCTAACCTTGAAGATGTCTCTGCTGTGAATAGGAGGTGGGATGAGCAGACCTCCAGAGGTCTCCTCCAACCTGAATTATTCTGTGATTCTATAAGGAGGAGAGGAGGAGTGATAACAGCTTCCACCCAACAGTAAAGATTTCAGCTTGAAAGCTCAGATAGTCTACTAACGACTGTTATGCTGCAGTCATAAAAAACTAGAGAGCAGGATAGCGTGGAAAGGATGAGTGGTTCTCAATGGCCTCATCTGGTCAAGCACATTCTGTATTCTGTTACTGGGGTTAATCCTTCTAGCACTGCCTATTGCCTCCTCCAACACCATATCCACACCTGGGCCTCACCGTACTGCATAGCCTCGGGCCTCCTCGTAGCTTTCTATGACTTGTCTTGTTACAGATACCCCTTTTTCCTGGTCTTCCAGGTTCTCTTGCTTTCTTGAAAAGGTCCTTTTTCAAGGCCAGCTGACCTCATCTCCTGCTCTTTCTATCTGTCTCTCTGTCTGTCTGTCTATCTATCTATCTATCAGACTGTCCTTTGCATTTCAGTATTCTCATTAGCCAGGTCCTTTTTGTCTTCATTGTCCGAGATTACAATTTCCTCCTAGTGCTCTAGTTCTGTGCAGGCCAAAATCTTCCAGCCGTCAGGTAAAGGTGCTTGTTACAGTGGCCAGCATGCTCTGCTACTGCCAGTTTATCCCAGTTGCTCATTCGCTCTGTTAGTAGTCTTTACAAACGTTACCTAGTATTTAGCAGTTGTTAGCATACGCCTGAATTCACAAGAGTTAACAGTACAGTGAAGGCAGCATGGTGAGTTTCTTGAGTTCAGTCTCTTCTCAGTAATCCCCCTTGCTGTCGGAGAGTGAGATGCTGAAAATCTGCAGGAGTTGCTTGCAACTCTTTGGGCTAGATGAAAGTAGAGGAAAATGATAAGAATTTAAAGAGAAGGAAAAATGAAGCCAATGAGAATGAGGCTAAGCTCCAACCCAAATAAATGTTTATATTGTTAAAAAAAAAAAATCCACAAAATTTCCAGTCATAAAGGATGTAAGCTGCATGGAAAAAAACCCCATCAGGAATAATAGGGCAATTTGCAGGCTGCATTTTTCTCTGCTTCATATCAGACCCACAAAATCTCATGCTGTCAGTGCGAAGTACAAGAATTTTTCACTTGAGTCTTCCTAATCTCATTTTCCAGCTGCAGAAGCAGTACCTCGCACAGCTGCAGTACCTCCTGGATGCCTCCTGGCTGATGAGCAGGAAAAAAGGTAAAGCAGTGGGTAGTAGGCAGAAGACCTGTGGTTGTCAATGACTCAAAAAGTCAAGGGGTCAAAGACTGGTCAGAAATTAAGTTAGGGACCAAATATGTGGTGATGACATAGTAAAAACCGTGTTATGACATGGCTACCTGACTACTCCTGGATGAGAGGCATGGGGTAAAAGCAGCCCATTTGAGACACAGATGCTGGTGAGTTTGTAACCACTAGATGGAACCCAAACACTTTGCAGTAATTCATTCATTAGCTGTAGGGAGTCAATCCTGATTGTAGGTGAGGTTGTGGTTCTGGTAGCTGAGTGCCAACACCTGTGCTCAGTAGCATAAGGCTTTTATGGAAATACAGTGAGTGCTCCCATAACACGGGTGAGTAATTCATTTACTCCAGTGAGCAGGGACACTGAATATTTTATGTCCAAACTGTGGAAATGTTATCAGTTCCTACTGCATGGCACGAAAACCTCTGACGATTTGATGAAGAGCGCTGGGATACATCCTCCATTAGACGGACCACCAGCACGTGATTTTTGGGTAAGTCATTTAACCTGACTGCAGCTTGGTTCCCCTACTGCTAAAGTGAGTTTTGAAACTACCCAAATTGAAGTGTGCTGAGTGTCCAGTACATTATTCTTGAAATGACTTAATACTCTTAGGTGGGGTACATCGTGCCAATACACAGTGGCAGAAAAAAATGTGGTTGTCCAGAAACTGCTGCTCTACCACAAACCCTGTACTCTCATGTCCTTCAGGTTTCTGGACAGCAGGAAGAGGAGACTCCAGGCTTATTTTCTGACAGCCCACTAAATAGAACAAACAAAGGAGAGTTACCGCTCATTTCTGAAAAGCTTATAATGTTTAAGTATTATTAAAGAATACCAGTATTACAAAGCCTAGAGGCCCTAGGTGAGATCAGGTATCTGTTGTACTGTGTCTTGTACAAACACACAGTAAGAGGAATTCCTTCCCTTAAGCAGGTTACAGTCTTCACAGAAAAAACATACCTGGGGACAAAGAAAGAAAGCAGTGCCCTAGTAAATGCAAACAAGCCATCACTTTACGTAAGGGAATTCAGAGGGAAAAGAGTAGCTCAGCAGCTGGTGTAAAGCTGATATAGCACCACTGATGCTGTGAGTTTACAGCAGTTTTTACCAGCTGAAGATATGCCTAAGGTAGTTGAAGTGTCTTTCTTAATGTCATATTCAAAGCCTAGCCTGCAGTTCAGAATCCTGATCACAAGGCTTTCCTTTTCATGCACTTTTTTCATTTCCCACTAGCCAGATCCTGGAGGAGCAGCTTGCTTGTCTCAGATTGTGGTCCTTGAGGACTCAGCAGAAACATCATTGCACACAGCTTGCAGGAACCTAGTTGGGATTTTAGATGAGCACACAGTACTGTGGAGAAAGACTAGTTCAGATCTAAAAAAGAAGAGACTGAAAAATTGTAAGTAATGGTTTTAAAGGAGTGTCAGGTGGAAGGAAAGTAGAATTCTCACTATTATCAGGCAAACTTTAAAAATAAATGCATATTCTAAGCAATGTTTAATGATTAAATGTTGGTTTTTTTTCACTGAATACGGTGTGATATATTGCTGTCTAACCTTTTATCAGATAATTGAGTTGTGTATTGATTGAGTATATTGCTCCAGATGAATTAGCAGTCTGTAAAAGTCATAAAAGATTGTTTTTCCTTACCTGCGTTGGAGTGATACTGTGACTATATTAATAGCAGCCATGCAACGCAGTGCAATATGTAGATACTTGATTTCTCAGGACATCTGAGAGGCAGATGGCTCCAAAATATTGCTCAACAGTTACTTTACCTTTCAAATAAAAAAGAAAAGACACTCAGGAATAACTGGTAACTATTCTGGGAAATGTTTATAAGGTATCCAGCTGAAGATTAAAAAAAAGAAACACTTTATCGATTTGTATGTGTAAACAAAAGGCACACCAAGAAACTAGTGAAAGTCACCTTAGAATATTGAAGATGGAGCAGGAAAACCTGCTCTCTTAGTAGAAGACTAAGGGTCCCTCTGGTATGCTGTCCTTCAGAGAAAGAAAAGCCAAACCTCACAGTAGTACATTTTGCCGACTGCCAAAAGCATGCAGGGGAAGTCATAGGGAAGTTAGTTCCTAATTTAATTTCTCAATTAATTGATAGCTTATATGAAATGACAATGGAGCAGTCTAATCCTGTAACTTAAAAGTTTGTAGAGTATTTAGTCTTTTAGACTTCCAAATTCAGCTTGTGGGTTTAACAGGAACAGTTTACAGAACTTAATTAAAAGCTGGTGAAGTTTCCTTTGGACGTGTTCAACTAGGAGAGTACAACTCCAAATAAGACGTTACCAAGCCGAGTTATACCAGTCACACAAAAAAGGTACAGAAAAAGACAGAGGATGAGCCCTACGCAAGAAGCAACCAGTCTTCCTGATTCACGGACCAAGCTAAGGACATTGCATTTCCCCCTTTTGGCATTTCTTCCTGTCCATGCGGTGTTATTAAAGCAAGATGCAAAACTTTTGCTAGAGGAAGATCAGTCAAATGAGATACTTGGATTGAGAATAGGTTGAACAAGGTGGTGTGTTGTTCGTTTTTGTTTTTTTTTTTTTTAAATTGGAGGTTTGCTTTGCACACAAATTCTGAATTTCTTGGCTTTGGTGAGTGCTCTTCTTCTGTTTCACAAACACTAACAACTGAACAACTCCATCCTCCAGCTCTTGGAAAGAAGCAGTTTGCCTCAGAGACTTTCTGCAGTATTCTTGGAAATAAGGATAGAAATGAAATTAAGAAAGCAAATGGCTTGTGAAAAGGGAGTAGCAGGGTTGTTGTAGCAGTCTCAGCATATAAAAGAGATTGTGCCCATAATGATACAATTTATGAATCTCTCATAAAGTGGCAAAAGTTTAAAACAGTAACTAACATGTTAACAACCCATTGCTGATCCTCCTAAGAGAGTAAATAATAAGTGCCCATTCAGGTCTTTCTTCACTTTCAAAAGACTGTGTTTTACACTGACCACACAGAAATATTGTCTTCCAGATTGAGACTACTGACACGCATTCACAACTTGTGCTTAATTGTGAAATCCCTGTGGTCTTGGCTGGAGACAGTTTTCCTAGACTTTGGGCTTGATTATCTTCCATGATAGGCAGGCATCTGTTTATTGGAGGGCACAAGTCCATATTAAGAAAGCCTGTTACTGATGTGCAACATTCACAAGTGATTAAGGCTTTACATTTAGTTTAATCCTGTTTCTATTCTGGAATAGTTTTACCTCCAGGAAATGGCAGATCACTGATTTTTGGTTTTCAAAATCGTAGTTTAACAAACAACGACAAGTTTAAAAATTAAATATAGGATCATGTGTTTCTCTGAGTGGACTGTACTCTCAGGCTTGGGAAGAAATTGGAAATTGCATGGGGGTTACATACTACTACAGTGTGATATTCCTAGCTCCAGGATGCTTTCAGTTCCAGGATGCTTTCACTTCCAGCTCTGAACACGTGCAAAGACAAAGTGCAAAGGTGGTGAGTGCTGGGATCAGAAACAGAAAGGGGAGTGAGATGAGTTAGTTGTAGTGATTCTGACCCCAAAAAATTACCAGTGTGGATTTTGTCAAGCTTTTTTCTGTTTAACCATCAGTTGTGATTACAAGCCAGAATTCACAACACTAGTTGACACAAGCCCTTTATGCATTGTGCACCTCCATCTGACTGGAGTAGGACCAGTGACAAGGCTTTGTAGGTGGGACCGAGTTCAAGGCATGCATGATGCCTGTGCTCCCCTGGTCTCCATAGTCAACATAGTTCTAGATGATAAAACTGAAGGATCCCAGAGGGTGACTCATTTGATCGGCCATGAAGTGGCTTTGTTAGGGGGAGATAAACTTTAGGTTCCCTTGACCATATTGACTAGGAGTGCAATTCAGTTTCTCAATCCCAGTCACCTAGGGCCATCTGAGATGCCACGCCATATCTACCAGCTTTCCAGCCAATGCTACAGAAGGTCATCAAGTCTCCCACAGACATTGTGCCATATCCACCAGTCCCAATACCCTGTTATCTCAGGCTAGTTAGGTCCCACATACAGACTGACAGACATGTAGAAGTGGGTGTCTTTATCTGGAGGTAAATTTCCACCCTTCTACAAATTGTTATGAGGCAAACAACATCTTGGAAGTTCAACCTTTGCATGTAGAGCAGTGATGCTTCAAGTCAAAAGCATTGCACAGTTGGTGTGCAGTAAGGCCACAGAGTGACAATATCACAGAGGCGCTCTGTACTACCCTAAAGTTCGAATGAACAGAAAGATGAATAGAAAGAACTACCTTAGACTGCTCACTCAAGACTAAAAAAACCTTAAAGCTGCAAATGTTTCTTTCATAAAATATGAAGTATGGTTGACTAACAAAGGCAAAACTGGTAGCTTTGGTCTGAATCAGATACCATAAAAAATGAAAGATGGCCCACAAGTCTTACTATGCCATGGTGACTGATGGAGAACAAGAGTGTGGTAATAATTTGCAAACCAGTCCTGGAAACCTGTTGACTGTTCTGAGATGCAGAAACTCAATGTGAGGATGATGCAGCAGTAATCAACATTTTACATGAAAAATATTACCAGCACTCTGTTCTTTGGAGGCTGAAACGATAGCAAATATAAGTACGGCAAACTCATGTAGGAACATACGTTAGAATGGACAGAAAGCTGAAAGAGAAGAAGAAAACATCAAGCTGATGGCAGCATTTACTCTGGATTAAAAGGCAGAGTAATGAAGCGCATTATGTGATAAAATTTCCATCAAGCCAGTGTAGTGTAGGGCAGATTAAGGCTGTCGCTGTTCGTGTGTAGCGCGTAAGCAGCAGGGCCGTTCAGGGTCAGAGGCTCAGTGGTCACGTCAGTTCAGCGCCTGTTAGCACTACAAAGACCAGCCACCGTGGCTGCGCCACTACTAGCAATTTCAACACTGTCAGGAAACAACCCCAGCTATGGGAACAGAGATACCTACCCCGTTCAGTCGTTACAGTGGTCCTTAGCAACACCTTTTGGTTTGTGCCAACCAGCATGCTCCTGAGCAAAGCCTGGGGATGGTTCAGGAGTTAATGTGGGCCAGGGACCATTCCTCAAAGGAGGTTTGGGTGCAATCAGGCTGATTTGGAGGGGTGAGCTTAACAGTGAGGTGGGTGGCTGTCCCATGCCAGTTGGCAGCAGGGCCAAAGAACTACCTTGGGGACACTACGTTTATTGGTATACATGTTACCTGAGAGTAGCAGATACAGTCTGGATGCACTAGCTAAATAACCTTGCTGCAAAAGGGAAGGTATTATCCCAGTTAAATCACTACACTAACAAGGTTGCAGCAACTCCATTACCTGCAGTGCCCTGGGCATCTCTAGAGGTCCCATCATGACAGGCACTGTCCAGGTGCAGATCACTTCTGCCAGTCAGTGGGCAGGAAGGCTTTGCATTCAGCAGTTTCCCTCGTGGCTGGTGCCATGTGCCAAGGTAGCATACTTTTTAGCATGCCATCCATGGACGAACATAGACTGTTGCAGCACTGAATGTGAATGATATGATACCTTCATGAACATTTGCATGAATGAAGTAAACAAACCTTCCTCCTGTCCCGTAAGCTGTATCACCCTTAAGCTCCTAGTGACACTCACCAGCATTCTCTGCTCTCAGACGAGTGCACTGGGCTTTCTCCAGGGCTCAGACTTTCTCCCATGCTGTCAACAGGCCAGCAAATTAGCCCCTAGACATCTCTCTTGGCTTTCAGCCCTTCCTAGCTAAGGCGAAACTAACAGATGTGCCCTTTTGCTGTTCTGCTCTGAGCTCATTACAGGTTTCCAGGCAGGGGAAATTAGCAAAGTCTCCTTAGCATCTGCCTTTTCCAGCTAAGGAGGAGTCACATGCAGACAAGCTCCTCAGCCCTGGCTATCTGATCTTATTTGGGCACGGATCCCTGTAAGTTCACTGCCCAAATTGTCCCCCTCCTTTGCGACTGGTGCCGGCCCCAGCTGGTTGCCCTGGGTGTGTTTCTCTCACCGGGGAAATGAACTTGCTGTGCTTCGAGAGGTCAGGGCCTTTATGTCATTGCTCCAGAGAATTTGCAATGGGTTTAGATGAGGAGTCAGAAAACCGAAAAAAAACCACCAAACCTCTAAGGCTTTAGTTATATATCTTTAATGGTGGTAAAAGAAGCCATGGATCTGTTATCAATCAGTTGCCATGGTTATTTATTTTTCTTAAAGCCTCAGGTCCTACAGCCCAGTAATTAGCTGAGAAATTTGGTTCTTGCCTTAAAAGAAATTATAATAACAACATCTGTGGATAAAGGCAGGGAAATACTCATTCTAACAGGCAAACCAAGAAAGTTAAAAAAAGCCAACAGGGGCAGATGCATGGATGTGAAGGGGGGGAGGATGATGGCTGACTGGGCCACATCCTGGGTGGCATGTCCCCACACCAGATCGTCTGATGAGGAACAACCTCAGTGCCAATTCATGTGACAAGGGCCTATGCCAGACCCAGCCATACCACAAGGAAGGGGAACACCTTCCTCTCTGCCAGGCCACGCATCGAAGGCCAGGCTGTCCAGTTATGCAAAGAGGAAGGCCTCTTCCTCCTCCTCTCCCCCGGCTGCGTTGCCAGCTCAGGCAGAGGCAGGCTGTCATGTTGGGCTTTGAACTGGAGAGTTATGAGCATTTAGAGCAGGCAGCAGGAGGCAGGGAAGGGCAGGTTAATCACAGATTCCTCATTTGGGAAAGAACATCACGAAGTAAATTTTACTGGTGATGTTTTAGAGCTTGCTGGTTTTAAGTAAGTGTCTACACAGGGAGAAAACCCTTCATCATTGACCAACCATTATCATGGTTGATAATCACAGGGACCGTTTACACTGATAAACCCATCGTGGTGGTGCCTTAGCAACAAATACATTCTGTAATGTGAAACGACACCTTTGCAATTCTTCTTTACTTGTAGTAACTTCAATATTAAAAATGAATTCTGGAAAAACGTTTTACACCTGTTTCTTTCACTAGCAGAATCACTGGGAATCAAGATGATACTATTACAGTGTCTCATAGTGGGGCAGTGAGCTATAGGAGACTCTTACGTAGGATGTGGAGGAGTTAACTCACAATGGGGGGATATTAATTTTCTGAAGAAGCTGATCTTATTGAACCTCAAACCGTTGGAGCTTGGTGCAGGAGTTACTAAGGGAAACCTACACATCCTGTGAAATGTTTTGGGGTGAACAAAGAGAGAAACTTTATGAAATTCAACAAAGTCAAGTGTAGGGTACTGCACCTGGGGAGGAATAACCCCATGCATCAGTACAGGTTGGGGGCTGACCTTCTGGAGAGCAGCTCTGTGGAAAGGGACCTGGGAGTCCTGGTGGACAACAGGATGACCATGAGCCAGCAATGTGCCCTGGTGGCCAAGGAGGCCTATGGCATCCTGGGGTGCATCAAGAAGAGTGTGGTC
The DNA here is from genome assembly GCA_013398815.1 of Ibidorhyncha struthersii. NCBI lineage: Eukaryota > Metazoa > Chordata > Aves > Charadriiformes > Charadriidae > Ibidorhyncha > Ibidorhyncha struthersii. The sequence continues at coordinate 28,719 of VZSZ01008968.1, read as the reverse complement.
AGCAGGTCGAGGGAGGTCATCCTCCTCCTCTGGTGAGGCCGCATCTGGAGTACTGTGTCCAGTTTTGGGCTCCCTGGTTCAAGAAGGACAGAAAATTGCTGGAGAGGGTACAGCAAAGGGCTACAAAGATGATTAGGGGACTGGAACATCTTTCTTTTGAGGGACTTGGGTCTTTTTAGTCTGGAAAAGAGAAGACTGAGGGGAGATCTTATCAATGCTTATAAATACTTAAAGGGAGGGTGCCAGGAGGGTGGGAGCAGTCTTTTTTCAGTGGTGTCCAGTGATAGGACAAGAGGTAATGGGCACAAACTTGAGCATAGGAAGTCCCATCTAAACATGAGGAGGAACTTCTTTACTTTGAGGGTGGCAGAGGACTGAAACAGGCTGCCCAGAGAGGTTGTGGAGTCTCCCACGCTGGAGACACTCAAAACCTGCCTGGATGCCATCCTGTGCAACCTGCTCTGGCAGGGGGGTTGGACTAGATGATCTCCAGAGGTCCCTTCCAACTCCTATCATTCTGTGATTCTGTGACAAGATAATCACAAGAAAGGTGGGGGCTGATGAAGTTATTGGAGTTTACTCCAGTTTTATGCTGATATAAATCCTCCTATGCTAAGCCACTGGCCTTATTACAATAGATACTATGATGCTGTAACTGTTTGCACTGCAGAGGGTGCCAGACAGCACCGCTTCCTCTGCTGGATATATTTTTAGTCTTGGAGCTGTGATGGACCTGCCACAGTGATATGAAGCAAAGGTAAATACACTGCAAGCGCAAATGGGACAGCCTGGAATATGTGTTTGCGTGACGCTGGCTAATTGCCTAAACTTGTGCTATAGTCAGTGGAGACAAAAAGACAATACTCCTGTTCTTCTGACCCATTTCAGACACCTGCGGTATGACGAGATGAACTTCCGGTCCCTAAAGCAAGATTTTTCCCTCTCAATGCCACAAAGTGATAGGGGTACAACTGATGTGGACTCCCAACTTTATTGATTGCAATGAATGTGGGTTTTTTTTTTTGCTATCCATCAGTAAAGGTAACAGCAGAATTAAACCCCTTTTGAGGAAGGAAAGGGCATCTGAATTTGGTATGTTTTTTTTTCTACTTTGAATTCTGCTTGGCCACATTAAGAACTGACCAGTACTGAATGAGTCAATAGAGTTAGGAAGCTTAGGAAATATCCAGGTATCAGAACAAACAGGTAAGAATATTAATATGGGAATTAACTATTCAGATTGTGTGAATAGGGAATTATATAAACTGAAATCTGGAAAGACAACATTAACAGGGTAAATCTGACATTACAACAGTGATCTCTGTACTCAGTCAGTGGCTCCTCCATGAACTGTGCCAATGGCGACTCCATATGGGCTACTTCTGAAATACTAGACAAAAGACTTTGGACTTTTGGTGGCAAATTGAAAAAAATATCCAACAAATTGTAATTAATCAAATTATATGGTGGTCAAATCAAAGAAAAGATGAAACTCTCCCATTTAAAATTAAATCAAATGCCTTGTAATATGACACAGATAAATACTTTACAATTACGGGATGCAACATCAGTGCCCGTAGGGAAATACAGAACAATATATTTCTAATGCCAGACGCTCAAGAGACTAGTTATTTAAATTGCATGAAGATTTGCACTCCACTAATCTCATTATGAACCATACATAGGAAACATGGGTTGAAGCACATTATATGATAAAATTGGACCTTAAAAGATTATCACATTCATAAGGATCTTCTCCTAAATAAAGGTAGCTAGACATTTCATATTTTGCAACACCTGGCTCCAGAAAGTAATGCTCTTAGAAAACATTAATGCTGTTAGACTTGTTTAACGAGCAATTTCTCTTCCAGGATTCCTCTTTCAGTTGAAAGCCATCATCAACACCTGTCAGATCCATATAAACACGTTCACCTTTCAAATCATGTGACCTGGTTGTATTATAGCTTATGTGCATTCTGAATTTGTGTCTCTGAGGGTGGTAAATTAAGTGACAAAACAAACCTTTTCTCCTACGCAATGATAATATCTAACTCCTGTGTTGTCCTTTTCCTCCATACATGTTTGGCTGCTTTACCACTATTCTCAAGTTTTGTGAGAAAGCTGTAACGAGAGGTGAAGTTACATGTGCAAATTGCCCCAGCAAGGTACTAAACCCCAAGCGTTTGTGTTCTCTGGGACCGCGGAGGTCAGGATGGCACTGTAGTACCACACTGTTGACGGCACCGTGACAGTTGTATGATCTGGCCCTCTGTGGTTGACCAATGCTTCCAGGCACATCGGACAATGTATGATCAGCAGTGGGCAAAGTGGCAGCTTTGATTTAAAATCATGTGCCAATTTGAAAGAACTAAGGAGCTGTTCCCATCCTTTTTATCAGCCATCCATCACCATTGCCCAGCGGGACACTTCACCCACTGTGGCTCACTGCATCCAGGTAATAATCATATTTTTTTATAGAATTGTCAGACACGTGGATCTGGCTATCCTCATCACACCTCATCAGCACACGCTCTGCACAGGCATCTCAAACTGCTTCAGCTCCTGGAGCTCAGATCAAAGATTTGTGCTTTCCACCTGGTGCAAAGAGGCCAAGGAGATCATCCCACAGATAGGCATGTTTCAGCATAAACACTGCTGGAACATGGAACATGCACGTGCCTGATCTACCCCCTAATTATCTTATCTATAGAATCAGGGTATGTGTACATTCATCATGTTGCAATCCAGTTTGGGCCTTGGTAAATACTGAAGTAAGTGTTGGGAGAGCCATAGCAATTAAATCAAGGTTCTGGCATAGTTCAAGGACAGAGACCTGCCAAGTCTCACAAGGCGAGTGTGAAATTTATGCCCCGATTTTATCAGCCCCTCTTGCAGCCTTTGCTGCTGCTTCTCTGCTTTTTGCCCAGGGGGCCACCTCGTGGTGTGCTGGTGACCACAGACCTGCTGACCTACCACACATGGCCTGTGGGCTCTGAAGCTGTGCAGGGCAGTCGCAGACCCACATGGGGGAGAGGATGATGAGAAACCTCCCTCGGGTCCAAAGTGACCTACTATGGAGGGACTCAGCTCATGCCCTGTCAAGTGGCCAGGAACATGACGTTGGTCATCGTAGGTTCAAGAGATCAGAATATACAGTTACTGAAGGACATCACCTCTGGGGCCATTATGCCTGTGGCTCTTGCCTGCACGTTTATTCCATTTGTACCTGTGCCTTCCCCTCAGGAAAGCTAACATCACATCCATGGGGGAGGCAGAGTAGAGTGTAGACAGGCAAGGACCATGATTTAAATGACTGAATAATAAATAATATTAAATTTATTAAAAGAGGTCAGTTCAATTAGACTCGCTCATATGCAAAATAGATTAAAACACCTTGACTGGATCAGTTGTTTCCATTTTCTTTCTCTAGAGAATGACATAAGATTACAGCATTTTCCTTCATAAGCTATCTCTGGTTCTCAAAGACAAATTTATTTCATTATAGCCTTAGCACACAGAGAAATCACCTCTTGTACACCTTAAGAGAGTCTTCACAGGTCCATGTAACTTACTTTTTTTACAAACAGCTTGAGGTAACTTCTATTCCATTTGCTGCTACTGAACCATCTATAAACTGAGGATTTATAGACAATCTGTATTTTAAAATGCCAAATTACGAAAAAAGCTGGTTCTGTATCGCCATAGAGATCCACTTGTTGCAGCAGCCTGTACGTACAGTTAAATGTTATTTCTCCCTGGGAGTCCAATAGGACTCTTCCGGTCTTGGTGCCAGCCATTTACCCTCTAGAAGAAGTGGAAGTGTTATTTCATAAAAGAGCAGCTAAATTTTATTCTGATATTCTTACTTTTCTTGAAAATATAGGCAAATTTTTCACAACTGATTTAGCTCACTTGATGTTTTTAGTCAAATTAAATCAATAAATATTTTTGTTTGGGCTTTTCCCGCCCACTTTTTTCCTTTCATCTTTTTTGATTGGGAAAAAAAAGGAAAAATGTCATAAAAATCATGCTCTGATATTTATTTTCATTTGGAGTGAACCTTTTTTTTCTTGCTTGAGCACACACACATCTCCGTAAAAATAAATAAATAAATTTTCTTAAGCAAACTGCAGAAAGTCCTGTCACTCATCAAGCAGTCATGGCACTGTCCTCTAGAGTTTTACATTATTTGAGTTCTGTCTCACACAACCTAGGAAGCAACCTTTCAGTCAGCTTCTTTTTTGTATAATAGTGTGGCAACTGGCATCAAACAAGGCATTTTAAATAGAACTAGCTGGTGGCAAGTGTTTTCAGGGAGGAAGCCTAGAGTTGTGATTTTCTTCACTTTCCTCAATACAGATTTGGTATCTTTAAAGTGTAATACTTATTGATTTCCCCCATCCTTTCCTCTATGCTGTGTTGGTCAGATTTGCTGGCTGGTGGGCAGCTAGAAGGATTTGGGGCTCAATAAACAATATAGGAGCCAGCCTGTTGATTTGAGATCTTCAGAAACAAAGGTATTGTAGAAGCTGCTGGGGGTAAAAAAAAAAAGTTATTTCTGTTGCAAACATATTCTGAAGTTTTCCAGCTTTTAAGGAAGTTTAAGAAAGGACTCTCTATGTCTTGGCAGATTCATTTGTGGGAAGGTGTATCAGGGAGGGACATCTAGGACATGCCCTCTTCACCTCTGCTGTCTGGGCAAGTTTTGATGAAAGACATCTACCCGTGAAGCACACGGATGTGTCATTCAGCCTTATACATGTTTTTATCCACTCAGCTAGTGAAAGATTTAGAGTAATAGAGCAAGAGAATCCAATCCCTTATCTTGGTTACAAACAGGTATTGTAATTTCCTTCAAATGTAACAAATGAAGTAGAGCACCTGTCTCCCAAAATGAACACACATCATCTAGAATATAAACTGCAGCATGGGAAAATCTTTTACTGATGAACTTAATCTTCTTTACTGGATGATTAAGTTGTGGATTTTTTTGGTTTTTATTATTTAAGGCATCATGTCATCAACATTAGAAAATGGTTTAAGCAGCAGTGTCCCCAAAGTCAAACCATGGCATAGAGAGCCAATAGATTTACTTGCCACAAATATCACCTGAAGACACACATTTGCTGTTGGTCCCCAGAGGGGAGCCAAAGTTAAAGTACAGTCTTTGTAGAAAGTTCCTTCAAATTTGATTTTTTTTTTTTTTCCACAGCCTGTGACATGCCAGTTCTGGCCATTAAAAAGCATGATGCAAGATGCCTCAGTTTGCCATGGCTCCCTCTTCATCTGGGCAGGTAGCCAGGATCTCTCTTGTGAGTGGAGGTGAAGAGGGGAAAGATGAGTTCTGATGCGTCAAGAGCTGCTGCTTTGAAAGTTGTTTGGTTTTAATTTTGTGAAGCACATTTCCATAGCAAAATGGTGGGCGTAGTAGATGTTTTTTCTGTTTGTTTTTGTTCTTCAAATAAGTGAGCACTTGGTTACGGACAGGCGGGTAGATGAGAGGAAAAGAAGGGGTCATTTATTTTTGAGAAGTGTTAGAGATGCTACTGGACTATTCTCTTTTTTCAAAGGGGGAAAAAATGTGAGCTGTTTAGCATTCAGATATGGATAGAGATTCATTTTTATAAATTTGTGTCCAGCATTTTCTTAATGTCAGCCTAGCACACAAAATTTACACGTCTATACAAGGGCCTTCCTCTAGAGGACAAGAAGAGAGAAATGGAATTTTAAAGAAATAAATAATTTATGTCTATAGATGTCACTGGTGGCCAGAATCCCTGTACTCCTTGTGGAGTGATCCAAATTCGTAAAAAGTGAGCCTGGTGTTGATCTCCAGTATATCCACGTCCACCTGTTGGAAGCTATGGACCTACTTGGATATACACTGTTACATATGAGAAAACACATATATGGTACAGTGAATAGCAACTGTGCAGAAAACTATCACTGCATTTGGATAGGTTTGCTTCCCACCGTGCAAGTGGCTGCCCAGTGTGGAGTCGACAATGCATGATGAGCTGATGTTTTGTGTTTATGTCTCTTCAGCTCAGCAAGCTATGGGAATGAGACCTCCTTCTGGCAGACTGGGATGCTGAAGTACCTCTGGTGTCCCTGGAAAGGGCAGGGGGATATAATAGATGTCTAACCTAACCATGAATGTCATTGACAGAGTGAATAAAGCTACTCTTTGTCACCTTTTCCATTACAAGAGCCAGGGGCCATCAGATGATGCTTTTAGGAGCCAGGCTGGGAACAAACAAATGGAGGTCATGCAGGTGTTGGTAAACCCGTGGCACTCCTTGTGAAGGCATGTACTGCATGCAAAAGCCTTGCAGGAGCTCAACAAGCAATTAGCCAACTACTTGGAAAAAAAATCCACTGAGGGTTACTGACAAATGACATGAGGTTCAGAAGATGCTCTGAGCTAAAAATAGTCAAAGCCTGGGAAGTAACTTGGGGGGAGCATCACATGGGCTTCACCTGTTATTACTCTTCCCTAGGTATCTGCTTGGATGGACCAATGGACCCTGTTGGAAATAAGATGCTGCACTAGATGGGTCCTTGGTCTGAGCCAGTATAGGTGTTCCTATGTTTTTATATTCCCCTTGAAGAAGCCTTGGAGTGCCACAACACCTGCAAGCGCAGTGTCTGAATGTGACCACGTGGAAATTGGCTGCTTGGGAACTTTTGCTTTCTGAGACTTTCCCAGGTCTAGAAGGGGGAGAATGTAACAAGCAACTCTTCATTTCCATTGCTTTCTAATGCCAGGCCCACAGGACTACCCAGATGCTGTCTGAACAGATTCCTGATCGGTAAGAACTTATGGTATTAGCAACCCCATATAAGATCTGGTTTTGGTTTTTTTTTTTGTGTCAACTCTTTGGATCAGACCCATTTCTGGTGGGGAATTCAGGGTGGGGAACATAGAATAGTTCCCTTTCCCAAGGACGTCTCAACTGGTACAAAATAAGACACTGTTCACAAGATACAATGGAGCTTTAAACAGTCCTCCCACTTTAAACCTAAGAAATGAAATAGCCTTGCTGGCACTCAGGAGTTGTCTACACATTTGTACAATTGTACAATTGTACAATTTTAACTATCCTGCCTTTGGGACAGTAGTTTAACCCTCTAATATGGATTTGCAAACGTGTATAAAAATATTAATGCCTATATAGGTGTTATCAGGCAAAAAAATAGACCATACACTATGCATACACTTTCATTGGAATATTGGTGTCCACACAAGAGGTTGTACTATGTTATTATTGCATCAAGGAAAAAAAAAAAACAAACAAACCAAAAAACCCCAAACCAAGAACACTTGCAGCATGAATTGCTATGCCAATAGAAAAATCTATATATAGGCTTAAATGACTTACTGGGGCAGTTAAAATCTTGCCTGACTGAAATGGCCATTTCTGACATCCTACTGAATCAGGTTCTTTACAGGGTCACCCAGATGTGACCCTGTAAGCTTCTGCTTGGCTCCCACCTGTACGCTGCTGTCACAAACCTAATAGCATCTTCAAAGAGATTTTGGAGAGCAAGTGAGGGCGATGTCCCAGTGAGTACTACACAGTCGAAGACCTCCTTACCCACAAGACTTGTAGGAAAGGGTGTGCCAACCTGTCGCCTGTAAGGAGAGGCTGTAACAATGAAATGATGAAGAACAATGGATGCTTTCACTGCTTCTTCAAACAGAACATGGCCAGACTGATCCTCCATCACTCCTAAAGACCTGTAAAGCTGGTACGATTCTGCAGGAAAGCACTTAGTCGCTTATGTTCCTCACAATTCCTTGTCCTATAACAACTGAAAAAAAATGTGGTTTGCTTGCCACAAAAAAAAAAAAGCATCATGCTGGAATATGCCCTTTGAATTTTGAAAAGACCTTTTTCTTCAGTGTCTGTTTTTCTCTCTATGCCTGTTTTCATTGCATACTTTCTTGAATAAAATATGAAAAGTTGGGAATTTTTCAGCGCAGTAAGTCCAGTCTTCTGACATGGTAGCAGGATGGAAAATAGCTTTCATATTCCAAGTACTTAGGGCTTTCATCACAAATTCTTTTTTACTCTTCCAGTCCTTCCCTCCCTGTAGCTTCTTGCTGCTTTTTGGGAAATGAGCTAGTGGTCTCAGTGCAGCTTCTGGTGGGCAGAAGGTGCTGACGTGCGGAAAGCAGACTCCACAACCGGGAAGGTTATAAAGTAGGTATGTTTTATTCAACGCTGGGCAGCACGGGGGGGGTCGTCCCACCACAATCGTGCGCGCCCAGCGTGGGACAAGACTCTATACTTACGCTACTGCCTCATACTTATTCAATACGTGTCACAAGATGCCTATACATATGCATATTCTGCCCCGCTGTGTATTACAATTAGTTCTCCGCCCCTTTGCGCCTGCGCAGTGCTTCCTGGTGGTGGTCACCAGGGGTCCCAATGATGAAGTAAGGCGGCTCTTCTTCATCCCGCTAGTAACCTCTGTTCTTTGCGCAGGCTCAAATCATCCTTGGAGCCTGGCCAGACCACAAAACCGTTTTTAGTCGGTTCTGAGCTGCTTCTGGCTCCTGATTACGATCTTCTCGTTTCCTTGTTCCGCATCTTGCTCAAGGCCTCTATTGTTTTGTTACTTAACCTATTAACATATTGAACTAAAGGGACAATCAACTGTTTAATCATAAAACCCCATCAATTCCCCCCTTTTCTTTAGTTTAGTAAATTCTTTTACTTTCTAGTTCTCTAAAATATTTGTTCGATTCTAGTTTCTGTCTTAGTCGATTTCTTTTCCATTCGCTGTAAGAATTTTCCGCGTTAAAGCAACACCTAAATGCACATTTGACCATCAGGGAGACAATAAAGAACAGGATTAGAAGCATAATAACCATCATAAGCAATTGCTTAAGCCATGCTTAATCCTGTAGCCATGAGGTTAATTTTTCTATTAAGTCTCCAAATCCCAAGGTGTGTCATCTTGGGCTACTTCATGTAAAATTTTGGCCTTCTCCCGAATTTGGGAGATATCTGTTTCTACTTCCTTTTCTCTATTTATGTATGCACAACAACTGCTGTTAATGATGGTGCATACACCTCCATCTTTTGCAGTTAGTATGTCTAAAGCTAATCGATTTTGCAAAACTACTTTGCTCAATGATGAGACCTCTGTCTGTAGGTTTTTTTAATGCATCTGCTGTGGCATTGTCAATCAATTCCAGAATGGCTGAAATATTCACATTAGCCTTTTCTAACTCGCTCACCCCTAACCAAGGGATGAACAACCTCGCAAAGCTGTGGAAACTGGTTGACTTTTCCACTAAAGGGTTAGCAGTCCGTTTAACCTTAGCCCACTGCTCTCAGGATTCCAGATAATGGTCTCTGGTTGTTAAATATTCTTCCCTGAGGCAATAGGTAACCTGTAGTACAAGTACCATCCCAATATTGGGGCAGGGATTTCCTGGCCCATCTGTCCCCACACAGCCACCATAGCCCGACTGGTATGCATTCATATGGGAAGCTATAATTTAATCCCATAATGATTGAGCCTGGACATCCTCTAGTCTCATTTAGTGCACACACAGTGCCATTTAGTTTCTTAATTTCGGTGTCACTGAAGTGTCCTACCTGTTCTGCGCTGTTATTGACTCTTTTAATAAAGATTCCCCCATAATCTATGCCTTGTAAATCAAACCGCATCCTTATATCTGTACTAGTACAAGTATACTTAGGTAGACGTGGTTGCTGGTTCCTTTCGTCCTTCAACTTCCAAAAAAGGGTTTCCCCCGTTGGAAGCTTGGACAGCCAGAAACCCGGAGAGCATCTCCCATCCGTCTGCCATTCTATTCCTTTTCCATTGGGTGCTGAAGCGAAGTTAATGTTATCGCGTGGCCAACTCCAGTTCAGATAGTTCACTGGAACTCCAAAAAACGGGAATTCCATATTGCCTCTGGGAAGAGCTGTACATATCCAACAATCTGATAAGTTAAGAAATTTACTTACATTTTGGGTCAATTGGACATACGAATTTCTTTGCCAAGCAGTTGTACTATTTATATATACGTAACTTAAAAGCAAACAAGTTTTGGTCCACATTCTTCCTCCGCAGCATAAGCTTCAAAGGTCCTTGGGCTTCAGAAGTCCAGACTTTTCTTGGTGCTTTCTTTACTCTGGTGTGATGTATCCAAGTGCTTTGTTCTTTGATCCGAATAGCAGTGAACCTGGTCAGGAGAACTTGGTACAGACCTTCCCACTGTGGTTCCAGAGTATTTTCTGTGAGGGATTTTACATAAACATAGTCTCCAGGTTGTATATTATGTACAGGTACATCTAAGCCCCTACTTCAAGTCCCGGCCACACGTTTCTCAACTTTGCTAAGTTGTTTACTTAGTGCCACCATGTAGGAGGTCATGATTTCATCTCCAACCTGTGTGGATATCCCTTTCTGTATTCCATAAGGTCATCCATACAAAATTTCAAAGGGGCGCAGTCCTTCCTTTATTCTTGGCTTAGTGCGTATGCGCGGAAGAGCTAAGGGAAGAGACTGAGGCCAGGCCAAGTTAGCTTCTTGTCCCAATTTCACAATCTGCTGTTTGATTAAGTGGTTCATTTTTTCTACTTGACCACTCAACTGGGGGAAATATGGGGTATGGAGCTGCCAATCTATACCTAAATGGCGGCTGATTTGCTGTACCACTTTTGAGGTAAAATGTGGCCCTCTGTCAGAAGATATAGCTGCCGGGACTCCGAAGCGTGGTATTATTTCTTGTATTAACTTCTTAGTCACCTCCTGAGCCCTGGCTGTTTTGGTGGGGAATGCCTCTGGCCAACCTGAAAAGGTATCAGTCAACACCAATAAATATCGATACCCCCCTTTTCTTGGGAGTTCTGAAAAATCAATTTGCCACTGTTGCCCAGGCCTGTTGCCTTTCCCAGTTTGACCTACTTCTGGTTTGGGGGTATTCTTGGGATTAGTCTGGAGGCAAAGATCGCACTGTTGAGTCACCTGTCTCACGGTGGTGTATAAATTTCTGGCTATGATTTCTTTGATCAAGCGTTTGTAGAGGGCTTCTGCCCCCCAGTGCCTCTTCCTATGCTCTTCTCTTACCAGAGACCAGATTAGATAAGAGGGAATGATTAACTTCCCTTGCAGGGTGAGAGCCCACCCTTCTTTATTATATGACCCTTCTAGATCCGTGATAAGCTTCTGGTCTTCTTTGGTATGTTTTGGCTTACCTTCTAGGGAGATTCGCCCATCAGGGATCAAAGCCCCTTCTGTTTTTACCTCTGCTTTGGCTACTTATTTTCCCTCTCTGTCCGCCAGCTCGTTTCCTCTTTCCAGTTCCGAGTTCCCTTTCTGGTGTGCCTTAATGTGCATGATTGCCACTTTCTCAGGGCGTTGGACTGCCTCCAACAGTTTCAGGATTTCTTCTGCATGCTTGATATTTCTGTCCTGTGAGTTCAATAGTCCTCTCTCCTCCCAAATGGCTCTATGTGCATGTACGACTCCAAAGGCATATCTTGAATCCGTATAGATGTTTATGGCTTTTCCTTGGGCTAATTCCAAGGCACGGGTTAGAGCAATTATTTCTGCCTTTTGTGCAGAGGTATTCATGGGCAGAGGCCCTGACTCAATTATTTCTTGACTGGTGGTGACAGCATATCCAGCATACTCTTACCGCTTAAGACATAGCTGCTTCCATCCGTGAACCAGTTTTCCACATTTTCCATAGGGCCATCTTTCAGGTCTGGATGGCTCAAGTATGTGGCTTCGATGGTTTCCAGGCAGTCATGATGCACTGGTTCTCCTGTATTTCCACTAAGGAAAGAAGCTGGATTGACAATGTTAGTGACCACAATTTCCACATCATCTTGTTCTACCATTATAGCTTGATATTTCAAGAACCTCTGTGGGGAAAGCCAGTGCCCACCCTTTGCTTCTAATACTGCAGATATTGTATGGGACACTAACACAGTCATTTTCTGGCCCAAGGTGAATTTTCGGGCCTCTTCTATGTTCAATACTATGGCTGCAACCGCTCGTAAACATCCAGGCCAACCCTTTGCAGTTGTATCCAATTGTTTGGAGAAATAAGCAACTGCTCGTCGATACGGGCCCAGATCTTGTGTTAATATTCCCAAGCCAATCCCCTGCTTTTCGTGGGAGAAAAGGAAAAATGTCTTTCTTACACCTGGGAGTCCTAAGGCTGGGGCTGACATTAGGGCTTTCTCTAGTAACTCAAAAGCCCGTATGGTTTCGTTGTCCCATTTGAGGTGTTTCTGTTCAGTGGTTGTTAGTGCGTATAGGGGTTTAACTAGCAGTCCATAGTTATAGATCCACAATCGACACTACCCTGTCATCCCCAGGAAAGTCCGTAACTCTCTCACTGTTTGCGGCCTTGGGGTCTGGCATATTATCTCTTTTCGGGCTTGTCCCAAAGTCCTTTGTCCAGCACTAATTTCATAGCCCAGATAAATCACCTTGCGCTGCATTACTTGGGCCTTCTTTTGAGATACTCGATACCCCTGGAGTCCCAAAAAATTCAACAGACTCACCGTCCAGGTCATACAAGCATCTTTTGTTGTGGTGGCAATCAACACATCATCCACATATTGTAACAGTTTCCCTTCCTCAGGTGGGGCCTCCCAGGACTCGAGATCCTTCGCAAGCTGATTACCAAATATAGTAGGCCTATTTTTGAATTCTTGTGGCAACACCGTCCAGGTAAGCTGGGTTCTATGCCCACTTTTAGGACTTTCTCATTCAAATGCAAATATTTTCTGGCTGGCTTTATGGAGAGGGAGGCAAAAGAAGGCATCGTTCAGGTCTAAAACTGTAAACCAAGTTAACTTAGGTGTTAATACAGTCAGCAAGGTGTATGGGTTCGCTACTACCGGGTAAAGGTCTTCAGTTATTTTATTTATTGCCTGTAGGTCTTAGACCACCTGATACGACCCGTCAGGTTTACGGACAGGTAATATAGGAGTATTAAAATTGGATTTGCATTCCTTTAGCAACCCTAGTTGTAAAAATTTTTCTATTATTGGCCGGATCCCCTCCTTGTCCTCCTTCCTCAGAGGATATTGTTTGATTCTTACCAGCTGTCGTCCTTCTTTGAGTTTGACCTCAATCGGTGGAGCATTTTTTGCTCTCCTGGGCACATCGGTGGCCCAAACCCCAGGATATACCTGGTTCGTGACTTCTTCACTGATTTTTCCTTCTGTGGGAAGACCAGCTAGAGATAAACTCATTATTTGGATATATTGCTGATCATTTACCTCCAGAGTAATCTTCCCTTTTTCAAACTTAATCACTGCACCTAATTGTTCTAGTAAATCCCTCCCAAAGAGTGCTTTAGGACATTTGGGCAGGTACAGGAATCTATGGATGCCCCGTTGTTTTCCTAATTTATACTTCAAAGGTTCACAAAAATATGCCTTTTCACTTTGGCCAGTTGCTCCTTTTACCGCAATATAGTCAGTCCCCAAGGGCACCAAAGCTTGATTTAAAACTGAATACATAGCCCCTGTGTCCACCAAAAATTCCACCTCCTTTTGCTCATTCCCTAGCTTTATCGCAACCAAGGGATTCGCTAGGGTAGACNGGGATCCGCTAGGGTAGATTTCCCAGGTTCCTGTCAATCTTCTTTTACGTGGGCTATCACTCTCCTCTGTCCATTACTCTGTCCTTTGTTCTTATTATCGGGACATTCTCCTTTCCAGTGACCATACTTTTTGCACCAATCACATTGATCTCTACCTAACCAAGGTGGCCCCCATCTGGGTTTTCTTCCCTCTTCTTCCCTGAGGACTGCCACCACCCTTCTTTGCCCTTGTTTATAATCCTCTTCCCTGTTACTAAACACTCTCCATGCTTCATCTAGTAAAACTTCTAGATTCCTGCTTTCTGTGGGGCACAGCTTTTGAAGCTTGCGCCTAATATCTCCCGTAGACTGTCCTAAAAACAGAGAGACTAGTTGCCGTATTCCTACTTCCAACCCAGGGTCCAGCGGGGTACTGCGGCGCATCACATCCCTCAATCGATCCAGAAACTCAGATGGTGACTCGGGTGGGCCTTGTTTAATTACGTATAATGCTTACCAGTTAATGGTCTTGGGAATAGCCCTTTCCATCCCCTTCAAAATCCACCCCTGATATGCATGTAAATTTTCTAGATGTGCTGAGCTATTTGGATCCCACTTTGGATCCTGCAGGGGGAAGTGTTGTTTAACGTCTCCCCCTGTAACTTTATAATGGTCCTCAGCCAGGTCCCCGGCAACTTTCAAAACTAGCTGTTTTTCTGTTTCTGTCATATGGTCCAACAATAGCTGTATGTCATTCCAGTCGGGGTTATGTTGCTTCATAATGAACTGAAAGTGTTTAGCCATGCTTACCGGATCATTCCTGTAATCTTTGGCGACCCTTTTCCATACCTCCAAATCGGTAGTGGAAAAGTGTACCTTAATCAACATTGTCCCTCCCTGAGGTCCTACCGCCTCTTGGAGCGGTGCCTGTTAAGACTGTTGGGGTGTGTTTTCCCCAGGTATGGGAAGATACAGGGCTGCCCGGGGCGAGTGGAGGCCCTATCCGAGTCCACATCCTGGTTCTGTGACTGAAGGGGAGGTCTAAGCAAATCACTTAAATCCTATTCAGACACTTGGTGAGTTTTATCTGCTCTGGTACATCTCTGTCCAATACTACATGCTGAACAACACTGCTTCAGTTTGCCCTTAAGTTCTCTGTCATTTTCTCGCTCGAGGGCAAGCACCATGGGGTCCTGTGGTGGTACCATTCCACAGTCTCTTTGCCACTCCGGGTGGTTTCGGAGGGTAAAGAACGTATCTGCATATGATACTTTGTCCCACTTTCCTTCTCTCCTTAGAAAAAGCATAAGTTGCAATATAGTATTATAACCCAGGGATCCATTAAAAGGCCATTTTGCCCCATCATCCAATTTGTACAGGGGCCATCGCTGACTACAGTATTTGATAAAGGGTCTTTCTATTCTCTGTCCCCTGAGTTCCAGCAATATCCTTCCAGTGGGCAAGCACACAGCCCAGGGGACTTTCTAATGATACCTCCTTGACTATTGCCCATGATGATTCTGTCTCTCTTTCAACTTCCACGCAAACCTCCTTTTGCAGTGCTCTTTTGTCTTCTCCCAATCCTCCTCCCACATGTCCCAGGTATCTGGGACCAGGCTCCCTTTTCCACACACCAATTTCAATATATCAGTGGCTTGCTGATCCTCTTTCTGACTACGACAAGTATTTAGGGATCGACACTTAACACACTCTGCCTCCCTTCTCCCGGATAAACAATACCACCTTCTTCCGCAATTTTTACATTCTAATAGCACCCAGCTCGGACGCCAGCCGTCGGTCAGTTTATGAGTGGGGGTTACTCCACACACCAAGCAAGGGATAGTCCCGAAGTATCCATCAGTCTGGGGGTTTAGGTCTATAAGGTCGGGGAGGGTATCTACAATGGGTTGCTCCCAATCGAGAGCTACTATTTGATTAGTTGGGGCTGTATAAACTCCTTTTAATAGGATTAGGTTTTCCCTCCACCTTTCCCAACCTTCTCCTTCATTTAGATATTCCCAGGGTTCAAGTCCGAACCATTTAAAGAGAGATTCTTTATTTCCTTCCACCGCGGATCAGATGTTTCATACGCTTTGTCTGTCTCCAGCCGGTCTCCTTGCGGAGGACACAGAACCGTGGATCAGAACTCCACTTCACAACTCTATTGCGTCTCACACACGCACACACACACTTTCAAACATACATATGTGCATGCCTATGTCAAACCTACAGTGCTGGCAAAATTTTGATCAAATTATTCTGGAGGCCCGCTTACCCTTCTCCTGCTTCTTATACAATCATTAGCAGGTCCATCCTGGCTCCCGTTGCCGGGATGCAGCGGAAACCCCGAACTCGCTTCAATTGATCTTACGATTGTTAACGACTGCACTATCAGTCTACAACACTGACTGCTCTATCAGTCAATGGAGCGAATTCTCCTTTTACCCAATACCAAATAGGGTACCCTCCCAAACGGGGACTATGCTGCACGCCAGACGTCTCTGTGTGATTTACCAGCGGCCCCGGCCATGGCTTCCCTTAAACATATCATTTTTCTGTGACTTCAGGAGGCTGTTGTCTACTCCCGCGGTGAGCAGCTGGGAGTGGAGGCTCCCCTGAGGAAAGTGCTCAGGGTGCGCCTAGGGGCATCCGCTCCGCAGTTGATCCCGCAGCCGGAGCAGAGAGCCTTCTGGCTGGCTCGCCAAAATGACGTGCGGAAAGCAGACTCCACAACCGGGAAGGTTATAAAGTAGGTATGTTTTATTCAACGCTGGGCAGCACGGGGAGGGTCGTCCCACCACAATCGTGCGCGCCCAGCGTGGGACAAGACTCTATACTTACGCTACTGCCTCATACTTATTCAATACGTGTCACAAGATGCCTATACATATGCATATTCTGCCCCGCTGTGTATTACAATTAGTTCTCCGCCCCTTTGCGCCTGCGCAGTGCTTCCTGGTGGTGGTCACCAGGGGTCCCAATGATGAAGTAAGGAGGCTCTTCTTCATCCCGCTAGTAACCTCTGGTCTTTGCGCAGGCTCAAATCATCCTTGGAGCTTGGCCAGACCACAAAACCGTTTTTAGTCGGTTCTGAGCTGCTTCTGGCTCCTGATTACGATCTTCTCGTTTCCTTGTTCCGCATCTTGCTCAAGGCCTCTATTGTTTTGTTACTTAACCTATTAACATATTGAACTAAAGGGACAATCAACTGTTTAATCATAAAACCCCATCAGTGCCCCCACTGACAAATATCTCTGCAGGAGTCTCAACGCTGGTAGTCCCAGTACAGAATGGCAGGGATGGACTGCCATACAACTTGGCATTTTTATGTCCTCATGCCCATGCAATCAAAACCATTAATGAATTAATTGCGGCAACATCCATATACAAGAGCTAAGGTGTACAATCTTTGTTTTACAGCTGTGCAATCAAGGTGCTGAAAGATAAAGTGTCTTGCTCAGAGTACCATGGGAACCATGCCATTCTCATACCTTTAGCTCAAAATGACCCAGGAATGTCTCACCCCACAAGAGACATCCTCAAAGTAGGAATCAGCTGCTATTCTAATACGGATGGTGGGTCCTTACAAGGAGTCATGAGGAGATCAACCCACTGGTCACATGCACTGGACCAGCGGAGGACCAACACATTTGAAAGTGTCGACCTTTGCATCCTTTTTGAAATCTCTTTACAAAAGTAAGCAGTGAAAACAGGTGTTGTGCAGAGCTGCATCAGAAGGCGTAAATCACCGTCTCTCTTTACTGGGTACGCGGAAAGGCAGCATTTATCTCACAGAGAAGATGTGCGAGGCAGATGACTGAGTTCAGGGCACTCCTGCAGATGGAGGGCTGTGGTGTTGACGGTGGCCAGAGGGTGGTAGCACTGCACAGCTGAAGTGCCACGGCCCTCTGCACCAGGAGGAAGGAGGGCTGGCGTGAGGCAGCCTCTGATGCTCCTGAGTAGCTGAGGAAGAAGAAGAGGTGATGAAGTTGGAATAAATGGTGGAAACTTTAATATCAAAAGTGTGTTAGGCCTTATCTTTTACGCTGCTCTTTCCTAATTCCTTCAGCATATGTGTTACACTGGTTTCCTTCTCTTTATACTGGAGGATGCTTCTCTGCCCTCCTCAAGCTAAGGTAAAAATAGCTGAGGCTTCCTCAGTTCTTGTGAGGAAAAAGGAGGAAGAAGAGGTGAGTAAAGGTGGTTTTTGAAATGAAGAGGAACTTTTCCAAAAGTGTCTTACTTTCTTAGGCCCTAAAAACCCCGTGCTACCTCAGACAGTGCAATCCACCAGCAACACTGGTGGCTGCTTTCCGGACTTCTACTTTTTCAGATGACACCTCTTCTGGCGTGGCAGCCACAGGCTGTCAGGCATGTAGTTTCTGCCCTATGGCAAATAATCACCACAAATGACCCCACCAGAATAGTGGACATGTGCAGCTTCCAGACAAGGATCTCAAAGCACCTTGGGAACTACCTGGCCTTGTGAAAGTCTTCTAGAGCACAGGTCTGTCCCCATTTTGTAGGTAAGAATTGCTACCTTAATTTTGCTGAAGGAGGAAAACTGAGGAAATAACTTGTCTAAGGGCACAGACCACACCAACACCAGCATCAGGGCTATTGTGTGCATGCCTATCCGTGCACGTGTGCATATATCGGGGTGTCTGCCTGTTAGTATTCCTTAGCTTATAGTTTAAAGCACAGAGGATCCAAATCTCACAGCCTCCACCTGTCATTTTACTTGGCATTATGCATTCCAAAGCTATGAAAAACAGATTTGGGCTGCTGATATCCGTCATGTCTTTTTCTCTCTTATGCCACTGAGAAATGTGTGTCCCTCTTTGTCCCGCTCCTATTTCAAGTTGCATTTATCATAGTAGTTTAAACCAGGATAATGCGTTGGCCTCACTGCATGACCATAAGCAAGTGGTTTTGCTGCTCCTTACCGTGGTTCTCCCACAGGTAAAATGAAGGTAGCGACTCTTACCCCGCTCTGTGGAGGGCTCCGGGGTCTCCATCTGCCGTGCAAGAGACAATAGCGTGGTTATAATTGCCCACGCTCAGTGGCATTTCTTTGCCTGCCTGCTAACACAACAGCTTTCAAACACCACCGTGCACACTCTCATTGGATTTTTTTTTCTCCTTCCCCATCCCCTTGTTGCTCTTTCCTTTCCTGATGCCTCCCCTACTCTCCCCTAGGCCTCTCTCAAGAAAACCTACCTTCTCTATTGACCCATTTTCCTCCTCTGGTTTGTTGCCTGCCTTTCCTTCGTAGTGACTTGTATCAATAGTTACTTCACCACCGTCCCTTTTCTTGCTCCTCTCCTCCCAAATTCTCCCTCAGCCCTGACACTTTCTCTAGAAAGAGCTGTAGGCTGTTTCTAACCTTCCTTCTCTCATCAAAGCGCTTGAGAAATCAGCTCGCTTTCATCTCTCAGCAGGGAGGCTGCCATGCCGGCTCAGTTGCCGAGCCGGGCTGGGAACCGGGAGCTCCTGGCTGGTGATGGAGGCACTGCCACTGACTCACCCCCTGGCCCCTGGCAAGCCACTTGGCCTCTCTCCTCTCCTAGCTTTAAAATAGGAGTGATAATTACGCACTTACCTCATATGAGTGTTGTAAAAACTTAATTACCATTTGTAAGATCCTATCTAAGAGTTAAATGTGTCTTTATCTCTTGTGGTGGTAGCTGTGACCACTGCAATCTGCATTTAGTTCAGGCCCTGGCATATAAAACTGCCTTCCCCGGGTAACCAAAGCCTTCCCTCCTTCTGGTCACAAAGGTCCCTGTGCCATACCCCTCTGACACAGAGGAGGCTCCCCGGCCACGGGCCATGTTATCCCTGGGTAACAGGCAGGGAGGCTGAATTCCCCTCCAGTCAAGGTCACCTATCCAGCCACTCCTCTGATCGCTCTGTCCCTCTCTTGCCCCCTGAAATTGCTGGTGAGGCCTCTCCTGATCCAAGATCCCAGTTGCCCTCTCCTCTCGACTGCCCTTTCCATCCTCACCCGGTGCCTCACTCTTCCCTTTCCCTCTGCTATGGCTGACAGGATCTGTCCAAGTGGCCCTTCCTGCTCTCGTGACTCTTTCTTCCTGGCTGCCCCCTCGGCCTGTCTTGACTGGTAGAGCCCAAGACTTAGCCTCCGCTTTTCTCGGGCAGTGGCCGCAAAGATAGGTCTGGCTAGTGAGATGCTGTCCACCTGTGAGGGTGGGAAGGGGCAGTGGACCACTTGCCGGGCGGGCAGCAGCAGTGATGCTGCCATCCCACCACTGTTGGAGTGATGAACTATAGGCTGTGAGGACAGCATAAGGCAGTGAGCAACAGTCCAGCGGCCAACGCCTCTGTCCTTTCATGCATGTACATGAGGGCTTCACAGTCTGGTCCTCTAGCACCACCCATGCTGAACATTAGGTAGGAGCAGAAGCATCCTCAGATTCTGCCCCTGCTCATGGCACAGAAAAAGGACACAAAACCCACTGGGGTCGATGTTGCCAAGAACAGTGCTCAAGCTGAAATCCAGAGGAAGGGCCTGGCTGGCTCCATAGCCACCAGAGACCTGTGCAGAGTTGGCCCCAATAAGGTCCACCCGCCTCTGCGCCTCTTCTCAGTCGTCTCCCAAGCTAATATTGGGGTCAGCTCAAATTTCTGGTCTTGATTAAGCCACTCCTTACACGCACCAGAAAAAAATCAGCAACTCAGGCTGATTACCACCTGTGAGAGGGCGATCTGTTTGCTGTGATGGAGGTTGCAGAATATGCAGCGCCTGAAGAAGCTTCAGTTAACCCTTCTGGATGCCGACCTGCTTTTTGGAAGTGGAAGACAACAACAGAAATAAAGGCCACTTTAGATCAGGGCATTCTGAATGACCTGCAACTCAATGGGAATAGAAAAGTTGCTGGTTTGTTTTGTTTTTTTTTGTATTCTTGGCCAAAATCTTTGTCTTTGGGGTATATTTGGCAGTTTCTGAGCTAAAGTTATAAAAGGCTGTGAGGATGGAGTAAGACCTGCAAGTGGAAACTGTCTGTTGCTCAGCTATGGAGAGGCTACTGCCTATCCATAATGCATGCACTCTAAACTGTATCCATAAATGTCAGGCATGATTTAATAGGCTATAAAATCCTACATCATGATGCCACTGGAACTATTGAAAATAAAAGCAGATAAATCACAATTCTGTGCAACAAGCTGTACTCACGCTGCTTTTTTTCATTTACTGGGGTTTCATTCTGCCCTTTGTTGAGCATGCACTACTCTCACTCAGCCTTGGGTTGAATTTCCTTTTCCTTTTCCTTTTCCTTTTCCTTTTCCTTTTCCTTTTCCTTTTCCTTTTCCTTTTCCTTTTCCTTTTCCTTTTCCTTTTCCTTTTCCTTTTCCTTTTCCTTTTCCTTTTCCTTTTCCTTTTCCTTTTCCTTTTCCTTTTCCTTTTCCTTTTCCTTTTCCTTTTCCTTTTCCTTTTCCTTTTCCTTTTCCTTTTCCTTTTCCTTTTCCTTTTCCTTTTCCTTTTCCTTTTCCTTTTCCTTTTCCTTTTCCTTTTCCTTTTCCTTTTCCTTTTCCTTTTCCTTTTCCTTTTCCTTTTCCTTTTCCTTTTCCTTTTCCTTTTCCTTTTCCTTTTCCTTTTCCTTTTCCTTTTCCTTTTCCTTTTCCTTTTCCTTTTCCTTTTCCTTTTCCTTTTCCTTTTCCTTTTCCTTTTCCTTTTCCTTTTCCTTTTCCTTTTCCTTTTCCTTTTCCTTTTCCTTTTCCTTTTCCTTTTCCTTTTCCTTTTCCTTTTCCTTTTCCTTTTCCTTTTCCTTTTCCTTTTCCTTTTCCTTTTCCTTTTCCTTTTCCTTTTCCTTTTCCTTTTCCTTTTCCTTTTCCTTTTCCTTTTCCTTTTCCTTTTCCTTTTCCTTTTCCTTTTCCTTCTCTTCCTCTTCCTCTTCCTTTTCCTCTTCCTTTTCCTTTTCCTTTCCCATTTCCGAGCTTGAGTTTCCATTTCAGCCCACTGGCTTTACAGCTGTGTAATGCCACTGTAAGTCCCTGCCCTGGAAGGTGCAGAACTGGGCAGCAAGGTGCTGAGCTTCCACAGGCTTGAAGCAGCAGTACCCTTTTTTTTTTTCCCCAGCAATACCGGGCCATCGTTATAAGCAGATTGACTGCTGTTGCTCATATAATGTTATTCCTCACATTAGATTATGAGCATTAAATCTACTAGACAATGTTTATCTGGCAGGAAAACAATTTGTGTCACTCTCTTACTGCCAGCGAGATATAGAGTTACAATGACATGGATGACAGAGTGTGCACTGCACACTTGGAACCAGCATGACAGCTGTAATCCTGTCACCCTGTGAAGAAAATGATGCTGAAAAGGGAAGAGGGGAGCCAAGCCTGTGAAAATATTACTAATAGGAAGGATTGGGTTTTGAGAAAAGTTTGCTTCACCTCTGCAGCAGAGGTGAGCGAACTGGAGTAGTAAAAACAAACCATAGTACACGCAAAATGTAAATAAACTTGGATTTACCTGACAGAGAATTTGAGCTCTGTCCCTTCAGCTTCTATTTTTTATTTTTGTTTAGAGTGCTTCACAGTAACAGTAGCTTGATGGGTTTTTTTGACTTTTACCTTGTGTTTCATCATATATCTTATTACTCCTTAATTTTCCTGGTCTGAATCATGTAATTACATATGAAACAGGAAGGTAGGTGGGAAGGCAAGAAGGGAGGGAGGGAGAGAGAGAAAAATAAAAAAAAAAAAAAGAAAGAAGAACAGAAGGAAGGAAAGAGAAGAAAGAAGTTTTCTGGCATTCAAAATTTTGGGGAAAAGTTTGAAAACTTGTACAAGACAAAATCCAGAGGCAAGATAAGAAAATGCAGACATAAAATTTACAGAATTTTCAAAAATAATTTTTCCCCTCAACATCTTGCGATTTTGGGGTGAGAGGCAACTAACTCATTATTTTGAACTCCTGAGGTTGTCAATATTGACATACACTTCACTGTTCTGGACTAGGCAAGAACAAAGAATGAAGGTATAGCTTATGTCTGAAATTGGTAGCTGGGGATCTAGTACTTTGCAGAATTGTCTTCCAGAAATCCTATTTTTGGTAACCTTTTTTACTTTCCCTCATTTATGGTGGTTTTGCACACCCTGTGGAGCCCTGCCTGCTCAAGAAATGAGCCTGCATCCATAGCAATCTCTATCTGGCATCGAGGACCTCGGTCCCGGCTCTGGCTGTGCACTGCACATCTTCAGGTGATGCCAGGAAGTTCCTCGCATATCTGCAAAGATTTAAATTCCGTTTAAACAACCACCCCGCTAAGGCAGGTCGAGCAGGGAGGTTTTGCCCAGGCCAGGCCAGCCTCTTACCCCAGCTCCTCTGCAGCCCCTTGCTACTGATCTTCCCCCAGATGACTTCCCTCTGTTCCTCTTAGCCCTCCCAGGCTCAGGAACCGCTCTCCCTCCTCTGGAGAGCCTCCAATACAGCCTGCCTGGCCTTGCCCATCTCCAGCCACAGGCAGGTGTCTCCTGCTTTTAGCCCTTGGCCCTTGCATGCCTGGCAGCCCTTCTACACATTCTGCTGGGGCAAGATTTTGTAGGGTCAGGGCAAGGAGTGGTGCCTGGCCAAGACTCTTGTCTCTTTGGTAGCGAGCAAGAGGGCTACAAGCACGAGCTGAGAGGAGAAGCTGCATCCGTGGCTTTGAGGGTCCACAAGAGTCCAGTTTAAGTTATCCCTGCCAGTCTCCATCTGCTTGCACCACAGTGAGGGGACCTGAGCTGGCTTTAAACACTGGGATGCACACACACAGATACACAGATCATATATTCCTTGTGCTTTTTCACAGTGCTAAAGGCAGCTGCCGGCATGGCCAAAGGAGGGTGTGCTGTGACCTGCACGGCAAGCACAACAGTGTGGGATGGGGCACTTTTACGGAGTGCTAGCCCTGGAAACTTTCCCTTTGTGGTACCATACTGTAACCAGAACACCAGAAATGGAAGATAAGGACTTGGCCGTAACAGCCTCGTGGTGCCACGGTGTTTCTCCACAGTGGTATGAGAGGGGCCCGTGGTCCCATGTAGTTTAGCCCAACCTCATAGTCAGGTTTAGCTATTGCCAGGTTGGTGTCACTGGAGTTAGTGCTCTCAGGAGCTCTGTCAGGGCCACTCACTGCTTCATTTTTACGTGCTGCAACATGAAAGTATGTAGCAGGAGTAGCACTGTCAACATGTGCCTAAGCGGTGACTTGTGTGATGCAGTCTGCTTCTCAGATGTGACTGTATACTTGTCTCTCAGAAGACGCTGCACTGCTTTGAACAATGAAGAGAAGTTAAATCAGTACAGTCCTCCATCCTCCTTCCCAGAATAGTCACACTTACAGCCACAGAAAAACCTTTCTGTTAATTACAGAAGCAATATCCTAAATGATTCAAAATAATCCAGTATATGACCATGTGTGAGGATGACATAGCTTAGAGCATCAAGCATGTTCAGGGTTATTTTTTTATGTATATTTGCTGCTGGATGAATAGGTGTCATACCAGGATTTTTGCATTTCCATTTTGACTGTTGTGGGTTTCTGAAATGGGAACGCTATGTGAGTGCCTGTGCAAACTGTACAAGCACCTTTATATCAAAATGCCTGCAGCTTCAGGGAATGCACTAGTATTGGTATTTTGATTAAAAAACAACAAACAAACCTTTCACCAAAATCATTATACTGGTGCAAATCCTATTCACAGAGTCAGCCCTGAGCATTTAGAAGACTACTGAATCTCAAAGATTAGGCTCTTAGGCAAACAAACAAGAACGCAAATAATATGGATATAGCATTTCTCACTCTAACACCTCTTGGGACTTTTACCACAAGAAGCATTAACCTGGCTGAATCTTGGAAAAAAGGACTTGTCTGAGAATACGAAGTGAAAGCTCATCTTACTGCTAATGATGAGACGCAGCACGACTGATGCATACTAGGGCCATAAAAAGCCATTCTGTTCCAGAAACCAATGTGGTAAGGGAAAAAGAACCATAGTGCTAAATGTGCAATGGGGACCACGACCACACCATCTCTGTGCACCAATTCTCATGGTGCGTCCTCCGCACCAAAAACTCTGTTGCATGCTAACATCGATGTATCCTTTCATGTTCTTGCAATTTACTACTGTCTCCTACTGCATTTTGTCCCTTAAGAGCTTGATCCTGTCTCCCCATCTGGATGAGTCATCTCTGTTGAGGCTCAGTAATGCCAGCAGACCCGTCAAGGCACATCAAGCGACTATTTGTGTCTGCTCAAACATTGGAAGGCAAAAATAAAACTAGTTATACAAACAAAGCAAAGAAGCGAGCACTAAGTAAGTGGGTCAGTTAGGTTGTGCTGGGGAAAGATAAAGGGAAGGAAAAGATAACAGCAGAGAAACGGTAGAATGAGTTAATGATAACTGGGCACTGGGAACTAATGAGTGCCTTTGCAAATACAAAGAGGAAAGAAAAAATACTACCATGAACACAGTCTCCTTAATAAAAGTGAGGTGAAGTCAGTGATTATTGCAAACGTCTGAGGTACTGTTCTACACTGCTGAAATCAGAAAACGAGTACACAAAAGAAGAAATTAAAACATTGGTTTTCAGCTGGATGTAGGTTCCCAAGAGTCTAACTCCTTTGGGAAAAAGTCACCAACATCCTTTAGGGACATATGAAAAAAACTAGCGCAGCTGTTGAGAAAGTGCAGGTAGGAAGACATTGGGAGTCTCATGGCTGTAGAAGAGGCCGAGGTGACAGGCAATCGGTGGAAGCTGGTATGCAGATGCACCACTGTGGACAGAAAATGAAAGGTCCCAATGAAAGGTTGGTTTGCCTTCAGGGCTTGCTCTGTTTTCAGGGACAAACTCTAGACCAGAAAATACAAGCATCCAAAGCCAGATTTCCAGGCCACTACGGGGAGAAAAAACATACTTCTGTCTATGGTTTTTTCTCATCCCGCTGCTGTCTCCCAACATGCCACCCAGCTCCCTTTCCTGGGAGAGCCCTAAGCAAGGCAGGAACTTGGCCTCACTTCACAGGCCAGAGTGCAGTTACGGGTTTTGCCTGAATTAGTGTTGCTGCCATCTATCTGAGCAAAAAGTTAGGGGATTTCTGGCTAGGGTGTTGATGAAAGGTGGCTCTGTGGGATTGTAAATCGTGCTTTTAACTAAAGGGTCCTCCCTGGAGATAAGCTAAGCGGTAGCCTCTAGGTGAGAGGGAAGGAAACTAACTGGGAGCCTGTTCAAGGTTTAATACGAGCTAATGGACTTCCTTTCCGCTCTGTGCAATCTCCATGCGGAGCGGAGCTAAAGGGGAGCTGACAGCTGGAGAAGCTTTCTCCTCGCATTTCCAGAGCAACTGTCCTGCAGCCGCAGACCAGCCTGCTCACCAGGAGGTTTGGTAGCATTTTCTGTCTCCTGCAAGAGCAGTAGCTAGGACCATATAGTGTGAGGTCTCAAGAGATATAACTAATGACAGGAACTGCAGGAAATCAGGTCAGAGTAACAAGGGCAGAACGAAGAGCTAAGACGCAGTACGAGGAGTACGGCCCTCCTCCTGCGCTAGCCTCTGGCTAGCATGGTTGAGGCATATTTGCTTCTGGAGGTACAGGCAGACCACAGGGTGGGGTGGGGTGTGTTTTGTCCAGCCACGTTTTCTTTCCCAGCTTTCTTACAGCAGCTTCAATGGGATTGACTTCCGGCTGGAAAGGTGCCGCGCTCACGCCTGTAGTGTTCTCTACACATTCACCATTTCTCTCCCTACCTTTTCTAGTTACCATCCATTGCACTCACAGTGGAGTAGCAGGAAAAAGCAATGGGAAGGAGCTAGAAGAAAACAGCTCTAAGCCAGGTTGTGATCTTGGACAGATACTTGCAACCATTCATACCAGTTGAGAGGTCTGCCAAGGTGGATTTGTAAGGGCTGTTAATCAAAGTGGAACAGCAGATATCAGTGACCCCAGAAAGAACAGATATCAAAACTCCAGGCAGAAGAATGAGACTCAGGACACATAGCTTCACCACCATCTCCGTGGAGAAAAGCGGATTGCAATTGCACTGCAAGAGGGAATGCTGAGGAGTAACAGGACCAGATCTCGTTCAGGGCGATGGCAGGTCACAAATTTTGTACAAATTTTGCTTCTGAGGCAGCTTGGAGTCAAACTAAACTGAGATGGGGTTTTGGCTGCATTCACAAAGGATCAGGCAGATACTTGTCCCTAAATGCAGGCACCTGTGGAGTGAGGAGATGACGACCAATTGGATGGGAATCAGAGAAGACCAACAGCAATGATAAAGTGGCTGCAGGGACCGATTAATGAAAGGAGACAGGAATGAATGGCAACAGCTAGGAAAAGAAGTGATACCTGGGTCCAAGACACAAACAGCCAGAGAGCAGAAAAATGGGTCAGGGGGGTACAATACATGGTTATAACCAGGAGTAATTGGGTGAAACTGGACAAATAAAAATACAGGCCAAATATCTTCCTGACCACGGGAATTGTTGGACGGTGAAACAGCCTCGGAAAGAAAGAGGTGGAAGCCCCGTTACCTGAGGCATTTAAAACGAAAGCGGACAGATCGATCAAGCATGTGCTGTAAATCCTCTGCCATCAGAGGAGCAGAGTAGATGACCTAACAGGTCTTTTCCATCTATAATGTTTACATTTAATATAAGGAATCACAAAAAACCCACAACTTGCCATGGGATACAGAATAATGACTCAGCACTTGGGGAAAGCCAGTGGGAATCACGCAGGTAGAAAGGGAAAATGTCACGGTCATGAAGCACAGAGAATAATAGGGAACAGAGTGGCATTGTAAAAGCAATAGAGATGCAACAACTCTACTCCAGCAGTTCAGCCACGCTGAGGGAAGACAGGTAAATATGAATCATAGAATCATGGAATTGTTGAGGTTGGAAGGGACCTTAAGATCATCAAGTCCAACCATTAACCTGACCTGACAAAACCCACTTCTAAACCATATCCCCAGGTACCGCATCTACCCTTTTTTTAAACACCTCCAGGGATGGCGAATCCACCACCTCCATGGACAGCCTATTCCAATGTTGGATAACCCTTGCAGTGAAAATTTTTTTCCTAATATCCAACCTAAACCTCGCCTGACATAACTTGAACCCATTTCCTCTCGTCCTATCACTTGTCACTCGGGAGAAGAGGTCAGTCCCCATCTCCCTACAACCTCCTTTCAGGTAGTTGTAGAGAGTGATAAGGTCTCCCCTCAGCCTCCTCTTCTCCAGGCTAAACAGCCCCAGTTCCCTCAGCCGTTCCTCATAAGACTTGTCCCCCAGACCCCTCACCAGCTTCGTTGCCCTTCTCTGGACACGCTCCAGCAGCTCAATGTCTTTCTTGTAGTGAGGGGCCCAAAACTGAACACGGTACTCGAGTACTTTATTATTGAGTTGGCCCTATATTAAAAAAGGGTTGTTGGTTGCTAGGCTGAGAGGGAATAATACCTTCCCTCCCTCTTCCTCATTTAGTTTCAGGGACTGGCCAAAACTAAGCTGTAGGAGATTGGGGGGAGCTCGTCCTGGTTTGCAAAGCGGCCTGTGGTAGCCCACCATGGGACGCCTACCAGCAGAGACCAGCAGCCTCACCTCTTGGCCGCGCAGGTGAAGCAGGACTGCATTTGATACAAGCACGCCACGGTTAGGCAGACGCCAAAAAAACATGAGTTAAGGCTTGCTTTAAAACATGACGGTAGGATTCCCTCTCCCTTGCTATTTTCAGCAGCGCTAAAGCACTAAGAGCCTGTTCTATCCCAATGTGCAGCATCCTCACAGCAGACTCCAGAGGCAGTTCTGCCTTGCAGTGAAATGGGCACAGGCAGGACCAGGACTAGGCTCTCAGGTGCATCCAAAAGCCAGCCTGGACACTGAAAACCGTCTTTAAAAATAAATCACAAAGACCCCGATCGACGGATGGCCAAGTTGCCTTTTCCCTTCCCCCCCATGGTTTTCAGCCCCTCCGCCAGGAGGGCTGGGGCTGTACCCCATCCCGTGCCTCCAGGGGCTGGAGGGTGAAGGACAACAGCGTAATACCATCGCAGATGGCAATAACGCTCGTTACATATAGTACGTCTCCCATACGTTGCGGGTGACACAACTGTACCCCGAACCTCACTGCTGAGC
>VZSZ01008967.1:273129-382894 GCA_013398815.1 Ibidorhyncha struthersii | reverse complement strand
CGCTGCCTGGGCGCAGGGGGCTGTGCGGGGTCCAGCCCCGCTGGAAAATGCCTGGTTTGGATAAACTACCTTCTCTCCTTGGAAGTGCAGAAACGTATGGATGCGCACACACGGGGAACCGGGAGATTTCGTGCTGTGGGTCGTAGAAGTGCATCAAAACAGCACCTCCGAGTAAACCCTGTCTCGTAGTAGACGGCTGTCCGTGAGGCATTAGGTGCAGCCGCCTGTGTTCACCTGTGCAGGACTTGCTCTTGCCAGTGCAGAAAGCCGAGCCGGCACGCTGCTGGAGGCAGTACAAAGTGCTGCGAATAGCTTCGCAGTGGCTTAGGACAGCTTCGTGAAGCGTGGTACAAATAGCTTCGCACGTACCAGAGAGTGAGACGTGGTGTTAGTGTGGTGGAACGATCACTTTCAGTACTAAGGGATTTCTTGCAATCACAGTGTTTTGGCCACGCTGTTACTGGTTATCTGCACAGTAGAGCGTGAAATGAGCTTGCGAGGAACTTTGTCTAAAACTCGGCTTCTGTGGTGGGGCTGGTAGGGGGTCTGTAGCATGCAACTGTATGGTTAACTGGTGAATGGTTTTCTTCCCACTTATCGAGGTAATATGCATTCTACAAGCATCAAAGGTAGAGTGCAGTGTGAGTTGTAGAGTCTTGGTTCAAGGACTAGTGTTAGTGCTTGGTGGATGAGAACACATTTCGCTGACCACTGAGGTCATGAAGTTTCTCACTGGCTACTCTCCTTTGCTTTTCCTCTGCCCCTGTCTCCTTTAGGGTTTAATGACGATCCTGGCCCATCTCATCAATCCAGTCTTGAGAAGATGAACCTCAAAGAAGAAATAGTGGTGAAGGTGGTAGAGCCAGAAGAAAGCTCTGAGGACATGGCGGTGGTTCCACCTAGCCAAGAACAACTACCTTTTCTGGGGACATCTGGCGGTGGTTCCTCTGGGAAAGTAAAAGCCAAAACAAAAGGCAGGTCCCAAGCAGACCAAAACGAAATAACTGAAGAGGACCTAGTGCAGATTCAGCAGACCCAGATGCAGGTGATCCAGTCTGGCTTTGACAGTGTCAACCACAATCTTCGGCTGCTGCAGCAAGGCATGCAAGATCTGAGTAACAGCCTCAGCATCATGGCGCATACGCTTGTTGCTATCAAAAACGTCTATGTGAAAAACAACACTGGCCCAACCACATATGCCACCGCCTCTACTCAGACCGCGGCTGGGTACCTGAGCCCAGGTTCCCCCCAGGTCTCCCCTGCTGAAGACAGAGGTAGAGCGCAGGTGGCTGGAAGCAGCAGCAGAAGCAGCAGCTGCAGCTCCAGCTCCATGTCACAAGAACCAGGTCCTTCCGAGTTTCCTAGGCCCCCCCTGAGAACCATTAAGAAAGAACATCCAAATGGCTGCTACTACTTCTGCTTTGCAGATGTGTAAAAACTTGAATATATGTAAAGTGACTGTGGTGTTAGGTGCTGTTGTATGTTCTGCTCCGGCCTCTGACCTCAAAAGGAGCAAAGTGGACTTGCCTCCCACGTTTTTCCCAGTGGGAAACATTTCGCTATAGGTGGCATTAAACACTACTTACCAGTCTCTTGTTTGTTAACTCTGTTGCAGTTGGCTAATAATTTTTTTCTGTTTTCTTTATCCTCTTACTCTCTTAAAAAAGAAACAAACAAAAAAGCAGATTTATTTTGACTAAGACTCTTGTCTGTATCATCCCTTGTTTAATGTGACCTTTTGAAAAATAAAAGGCATGAGAGTGGGGTAAAAAAGTAACGTTATGGTTACTGACCTGCAGGAGCTGTCTTACACAAGTTGGTTAGTTTTTTGATTAAACAAACCTCAGAAGTAGTTGTTTTTTTTAAGTACTTGCTTTTTCTAATAATTATCACGTCGGGGGTGTTTGCTTGGTGGTTGTTGTTGTGGGGTTTTTTTAAGTGTGAGCTGTGTGCGAAGCATCACAGGAAGTCTGCCATACCTGCTTACTCTAGGAATGGGTTAGGACTGAGCTGTTGATTCATGAACGTACTCCTCAGAATTCATACAGCACTGTCCCACTTGGCAGTTGTTCATTCCCAGCTTGTCAACTGCTCCGTCTCCTCAGAGGCATTTTGTTTTGCTGCACTAGCAGGGTAGGCTTTTTCTTGTCCCGTGATTAAAATAGAGAAATGCAGCAAAAAATAGTAATTGGTAAGTGATGCCTGTTTTTGATGTGGAATAATTTTTCCCCAGATGGCTTATAAGCAGGCAGTATCTTCATGAGATTGTGCAAGCCTTCTGGAATCAATACCGCAATATTTGAAATACAGAGAGCAAAAAAGTTTCCGTATTGTTTTACATGAAACAGAAGTTAGGTTTGCTGTTAAACAAATTACAGGATGCAGGGGCTGACTTTGCTCCAGACAGAACCAATGTTCTTGCATAGTTTATGAAGCTTTCATCTTCACCAGTTGGAGAGATGAGTAAAATCTTCCCTTCTCTTAACTATATATCCAAGGAAGAAGAAAAACAAGAGTTGGAGCAAAAAGTAACCTGTTAAGTGTCAACTCTGAAACAAGCACAAAGGAATTATTTTATTCTAACGTGAAAAAGAAAAATCTCCATGTTTAGATGATAGGAGACTATTGTCACTGACACTCTTCTTAAGATGTGTTTAAGCCTTGCATATTAGCGTCACTGCTTTGCACAATTCAAAATTAGCAGGGGTGCTGTGTTCATATGTCCAGCGTCCCTACTGGAGGGGAAACAAAAACCCCCTCACCTGCAATTTTATCCAATGACTGCAAAAATCATGCAGGTCCTCTTCTTAATCACTCATGACCAACATTAAAGCTCTACAGATAAATTTGGCCTATAGCAATGACTAGCTGCCTTTACTTTTCCAGTCATTGTGCACAAGCGTTCCTGCTGCAAGAATTTAGCAAATACAAATGACACAGAGAATGGCAACCCAATTGTCCCTCTCCTAGCAGCATAAGAACATGTAATCATAGGGTAAGATAGGTCCTTTTTGCAGTCACTTTGACAGAGCACTATACCATAGGAAAATGTACTTTCAAGTACTTTCTTTAATTTCTGCCATTATTCCATTGTGTACCAATCACACATGCACATGCCTCAAAAAATGACAGCTGCTGTCTAGTAAAGCATGAAGACAGGGTAGTCATGTTGTTAGCGTTTCCCTTCAGTATCGCGAATGCAGTAGAATATGTGAGTATCTCACAAAATTAAAACATATACATGTACAGCACATTGTAAATTGAGATTAACGTCTTGAAGGAAAGCAGGTTCCCATTTTCAGGTTTACCTTAACAAAAGGAGATGGTGTGGGTGACAGGTATCGCTCCTTTATTCATAAATTGCTGATTTTAAAAATGGGAAAGAACTAATCCTTCTATGTTGTTAAAAGCTTTCCAAATTAACCTGTTGGAAGCATTACTTCTCCCCCATTAATACAGATGGGCTCTCTCAAGCAGTGTTTTCTGTAACTGAAGAAGGCACCCTTCGTTTGTATTTTGTTCTCATGGATGAAGAAGCAAATTAACGCTAACGTGACATTCCAGGTAGATTAGCAAATAAGTTTACCTGGTCCTTCGGGGCAGCGGTTTGAGCTTGTCGAGGTTGCAAGGGCCAGTTCTTACCTTTCTAACTTTCCTTCAATGTTTCAGTTCTTTCTCCGATTATTAATCCTTGCATTTCCCTTACTACAGCATTTCTAGGGAGAGCTGCTCATGTCTGCTACATAGCTTTCTCACGTTTGAGTACAAATTTAAATGAGGGGAAGCTACAGTGCAAGTGCAGAGAAGCACAGCAAGATCCTAAGAGCAGAGTGGGCAAACTGGATCTCCTGTAAGACTGAAGATGACCAGCCAGGTGATGCTAAAAGACACTTCAGTGGTCAGACAGCTACCAGACCTCAACCCTGATCTGCCACAGTGTCTTTGTTCCAATCTTACTTCTTTCCCACAGTCTGTCAGTTGTACTGCTAATGTATACTGGAGCCAGATCAAAACCACTCTTCCATGTCTGCTGTGATCCAGATTTACATAGTATTTTAAAACAAGGAAAGCTACTGAGCTACCCATCACCAGTACAAAGTGAGCCAATTTGTTAGTTTCATCCTCAAATTAACACAGCTGGCTTGCTATTTCTTTATGCAGCTTTTCTGTGATCAAACGATGGTTGTGTTGGGAGCACCAAAACCACACACCATCCAGAAGCGTACCATTAAATTTCTGGCTGCTCTTAACCGAAGATGAAACATTACTTTCTTGGAATGTTACTGAGTAAATGAATTCCCAGCTTGTTTCCTGCCGTGTGAAGCAATTTTGGCTATTTATATAAATGACAAGAGCTAATGACCTGGTCATGAAGCTTAATGAAAATACTGCCAATGATTTGAACAGGGGCAGAGCTGGCTTTTAATTTGCCTTACATACAAGGCGTAACAGTTATAATGCCAAGAAGGAGATCCTGGGAATTTTCTCCAATTCTTCTGGACTTGCCTAAAAACTTTGTTCTGCCATGCAAAGAGCAGACAGTATTTTCCACAGCATACAAGGACTAAGACATGCAGGTGTGTAAACCAAAAACATAAATTGTGATGATAACATACTCTACTTTTACCTAGTTTTACTAGAATGAGAATGTATTTAAAAGCGGTTTGGATATAGTGCTCAGGGACATGGTTTAGAAGTGGGCCTGGTAGAGTCAGGTAACAGTTGGACTTCATGATCTTAAAGGTCTTTTCCAGCCATAATGATTCTACGATCCAATCATTCCAACTTGCAATATGAACATCTGACTCATGTTGCAGTAGTACCAACCAACCCTTGCTTGTTGCTTTCTTGTAACAGGAAAAAAAAACACCCCACCTCTGTCAAAGCACCTTCTCCATTTAAAGTACAGGGTTACAATAGTAAAAAATACTGGAAAAAATCAACTGAAGCTCTATAAAAAATTAAATCATTATACAAACACAATCAAGAATTGAAGTTTTGCATGCTGAATGAATATTTTATTTAGAACCAGTTTATAAAAATAAAATACAAAATAATTTGAAAACAAAACTTAAGACATTGTACAAAGCCTTGATATGGTACAAATGAGAAAATAAATAATTACAACTTTATGTACAAATGACCATTACAAGGGCATTAACTTCTTATGTTCTTGGGTGCCTGAGCAAACTTAAAAGGAAAAGAATGGCTTAGAAGATTTCCAAGGAGGGGAAGGGAACCACAATTACTGAGCAAGAGAATTTGAAGGACTCAACATTTGTCTTCCTCAATGGTAACAAACAATCTTGGAACTACTTTCCACTTAATTTAAGCATGCTGCAGATTTTACTATTGGGTACTTTATTTCTTATGGGGTGACAACATTGTATTTTTAATTAATACACAGATTTCATTCTTTGTGGTATTGCCCAGAGATTTTAGATTAGCAGCCATAGGTTGGCAGCTTTAGAAAGACAGTACCTGTCTGAAGTCATTGCTGGTGATTTCCTTAATTTACTAGTCTGGATATTCATAGGAAAGCATTTGAAAATTGACATCTGTTAGCACAACTGCAACTTCTCTCTGGGCTAACTCTATAGAAAGAAAGCTAGAAGTTGGGGAAGAATTTCAAATCTTACTTTCTAACAAAGAAAAGTAAAGAGGATGCAGAGAGGATGGCTAACCAACCAATCCAGATCTCCAGTCAGAGGAAAAAGATGTGAAATAGCCAAAAGAAAATCCCACCTCGCCCAGTGTCAAACCTTTACAACCTTGTCTGCCACGCAGCAGATACAGGTTTAAAAGGATTTGAAGCCAGGCAGACCAGATTAATTATACTGTATCTTTTGGAGCAAGCTGGTCTGCTGTTATTATAGGTCCTTTATGTGAAAGTTAGGTCAAAAATCAAGTGATCTCGAAACAAACATTCGTAACTCCAATTAATTCCAGCTGAATTCCCACAGATAGTTGTGGATGATCAGGACCTCATATGAGTAGCCCACTCGTGGTATTGTTTTAGAAGAAACCACATTGTTATCTTGGCCAAAGCCGACTCTCAGCTGTAATTCTTACAGAAAAGGAGAGATCAAAAGGCATGTCATGTCGTAATAGTAATAAAAAAATAAGCATTTTCCAATTTTAAATAGAGCAACTTAGAGTAGGTTTATTCCTTCACTCCCTAAACAGGGAAAAAAAATGAACAAAACAAGACCCTATCATGATTTTAATGAAAGTTTCACCTGCACAAGAACAGCAAGAATTCCCAAGGATCCAAGCTCTTCATGTAGAGGAGAAACAAAGGCAAAATACCTAAGTGACATATGCCAACATTTGGGTTTGTCACTGTTACTCCTAAGAGAGAATGTGTTACCAGCAATGAAGAGTAAAAATCAGGCTGCACGTTCAAACCTGGATGGCTAAGTTAATATATTAGACTTTAAAACAATACACTTCTATGCATTTCTTCCTTTGAAAAACCCTAAGAGGTTAATATTAAAAAGCCTGACTATTTAAAATAACAGGAAAATGAGTGATTAAAGAAATTTTTTGGCATTTGACACTACCTTAAAATAATTCCAGACAGTTATTACACCATCCAGGTTGACTTTTATATCATTTCTCTTTTACGAATGTCATATGTAGGGAGAAGGAAGACTGGCTTGAAGCAGACAGCTGAGGTATTCTTGTGTGAGGTGCGTGTTTATGCGATTTGCATGTATTAGCTAAGAACTGTATGACCTATGCTTACATATTGCATGTAGTCCAAGCACTGAACTTCACTTCCTTTTACCAGTGTTACTGGTTACCGAAAACTGCAGTAATTGCAACCAATGACATTTGAACCAAAAGCAAACCAGCAAACAAAACCGTTCCATTCACTGCCTACTTGGTTAGCTAAAAGTAGAATAAAAATACTATACACTGTTCCACAAGTTTCAGAAACAGGAACGAGCATCCAAAGCTTTTACCAGTTGAAAAAAAGGAGTCATAGATGATCATCAAGGCTTTTATTTATAGAGCTGACAGTGCTCTGACCACTCCTTACAGTGGAAAAGCATACAGCGAATCTGCTGTAGGGAATCATGGTGTTAACCTAAGACACCTAAGCAGCCCGTTGCTCATTGGCATCAACAAGACAGGCACGGCTCTCGTCACCTCACCGGATCAGTCCTGCTTGAATAAAATAATATATTATATACTATATTATACACCTATAAAACAATGGGACTTTGAGCTCTCTTTTATTCTCCTATTCGTTTTCAGAAGATTCCTTTCATTTAACATATATATATAAAAATTGGAGGCACATATCCCTAGTTTGCCATTAGACCCTTTTAAGAAATTGGAATAATCACTGTCTTCTTACCACAATTTACGCCTCTTAGTGTTCCACAAAAATGTCCAATTCGTGATGGAAAAATTCTGCTTACAGGAAAGAGTCTGTACTTCAAGTCTGGCTTTGTCTACATTCTCATCGAAGAGAAAAAGAAAATATTTTTTAGAAACATTACAGTCAACCATTGCATAAATGATACTGCAGTAAGAAGGATTTACGAGAATTTTGCCCAAGTAGGACTACAGGATCAGGCCTCGTAATATGGAAGAGACACAGAATCAGAATTAGGGCATAGCAAAATTACAGTAGATGAAGAGGAGATCAGCGCAAATTAAAGCAAAACAGGCCTCGGCTCATTCTGGCAAATGCATTCCAGTAAACAGGATGCAATAGCTGAGACTGTTCCTATCTATATGTATATACACACACATATGTATGCATGTATATATGTTTCTATGTAATATACAGTATCTATATAAGTGTATATATAGATACACTTATGTACAAATGCATATTTATATATATAAAATCAAAATTGTGTGTTTTCGCAGCTGTAGTTAACACCGTAATACTACAAATTGTAAATGACACAGCTCTTGCAAGCCTTTTTCAGATGAAAAATCTTCCAAGCTATTTTTAAATATAAAGGACCAGATCCTCCCCTTTACATCAAGACTGTTTAGTGAGGTATGCGAGAAAGCTTGATCTCAAACATGCAGACTTCAAGGCAAGAATATGTCCAGATTTCCCAAGACAGAATGTGGCTGGTGGCTATAAGGAATGCCCCGTGTCACTCCCCAGGGGTTTGCCTCCTGAATAATCGTATATAACTAGCAGTTAAGACCTCATATTGCTCCTGCCTTTGAGCAGTGAAATTTTCTATGCTAACCCATCCTGCTTAAGTAGTAGATAGGTGCCTAGCATCACACAACTTGCCGGTGTTGCTCTACTGTACCGCACCTTCCTTTACTTTTAACAGGGTTGTACTTAAGTAGTAATTGGCATTTGTAATTAATAATGAGGTTTATTAATATTACTATAGATTTTTGAGGTTGCAACTTAGATTAATTATACCATGCAATATTGCAGCACAAAAGGCGGTGTGAAATGTTCAGTCTGTTCAAGTTCTATTTTCGTTANAAAAAATGTTCCAAAGTGCTGGCCACAACATGGGAAACACCATAAAGAGGAAATGCGTGTGCAGCATCTGCATCTGCCACATGTCATGGCTCCATTGTACTGCCCTCCAAAGAAACGGAGGCTTGAAGAGGACAAAGCAACAGCTCCTTCAGTGCTATTGTCTCCCAGCTAAAATCCCTGTGTAAGCTGCTGCATGCTATGCGGAATAACTGTAACCCTTTTGTAAAACGGAGAAAGATCTTCCCCGTCCCTGACGATTTGTTGCAGATAAGCCTCTGTAAACCATTCATTCACACCCTGCACAAGGGCCATGCGCGTGTACATTGGTGTTTTTATGCAGTCAGTTGCATATTCAAATATTTAAGCTTACAGTGTTCTTGATGATTATACAGGCCCTCTAGAACTATTAAGCTAATATTTATGTATGAGTTGATCAGCTGACCATTACTTAACTACATTAACTGATTGCTACATTAGACTATAATAAGCAATTCTGTAAACTTTTGGGGGGAGGGTATAAAGCAATAAAAAAACCCCAGAAGAGCGGGTAGTTCAAGATACGTTATTCACAATCACTCCTCCATTCATATCTTCATTATATTCTCACTAGATCCTGTTGAATCCACAGCAAAAAGCAACTGGGGATATACAATCCTTTTACCTTTTCCTGCACGGAAAGAAGCCTGGGTCATCAATCACGATTGATATCTCTTTCTCCCTTTTGGCATAGTTTACTATTTTTACATTGGCAAGTAGTTCAAGTACAAGTGAATTTCTACAGCATTGATTTATTATACATAGTAATGTGTAACAACAGACAAGTCTGTACTTCGAAGACAGCATAAAAAATCCTTAGGTGTTATATTCTTTCTCACCTGTAAAGCAATTACCTGTTTCCAGATGCTGCTACACTGGAGAGAAAATACAAACACCTCAACTTCAGCGTTTCAGGCAAGGATGCATAAAGTTGGTACCTCTTAAAACTGAACATGTTAATGTAGGAATAAGCTCATGAGACATTAATAAATGCTTTTCAGAAATAAGGGAGAGGAGAGGAAAAATAATCATAGGTTGCCACACCACCTTAACAAATAATTCCAGCAGTGCCCCAGGCAAAAGTATCACAATGGGACCAAATTCTCTTTATGCTATACCAGAAGGAAACATGAGGAAAACAGGAAGGAAAAGATGGAATTTGTTATCACATTCATCTGTTAGGTATTCATTGACTGTCATTGATCCTATATGACTAACATTCATAACAATTAAGAACTCACATTATCAAATGAGTAACCACAAGCAATATTTGTAATAAAAAATAAAAATAGCTTTGAGTCTCTGTTCTTGTTCCATATGCAAATGCACACACAAAATTATAAAGAAAAAAAAAGCAAGCTGAAAGACAAAACATTGGCTGGTGGAGAAATCAGCAGTCCCTCAATCTTGTACCAAGGTATAAAGGCTACTAGAATTTGTGCATTCCAGAAATTTTTTGGGGGGAAGTAGAAGATGTAATGCCAAAAGTATCCAGGAACTAACAGAAAGGGAACTGTATTATTTGTGGTCCATAAATTACAAATCAAAAATGAGAATGAGTTTATATAAGCATATACATATATGTATATATATAAATATTTATATTATATAATTTACCATGAGGACATGCAATTATTGGTATAGCACCTATTATACAATATAATACAAAGGAATAGGACTTTCCAATGGTACAATTTCTTCAGAAAAAGCAGGTATACCCTACCTATTGCATTCATCTGTAGTGCTTGAAACCTGAATGAAATTAAGGTTCCACACTGTGCTACATTACGTATGGGAAACAATATACATATTCATATTAAGAAAAGGGAAAAAAAAATAAATCAACATAGTCTGACAAAGCAAGTGAAATTCAGTGCAGCTCCAGGGCAGCTTTAATGCAGCATTAGAATGTGTTAGCTCAGAGACAAAATATTCCCTTTTTAATCCAAAGGTATTCATTTGGCAGAAGTTAAATAAAAAAGCACAGATGCTGGCTGGAGAGGCATATGACTACAGCAAGCAGATCAGTAACTGACAAGTCTCCTGTGCATCCAGCATCCCCACTACAGGAATAATTAGGGAGAGCTGGCTGCATCTTTTTCTCAGGCTTGCGTTCTTGTGTGTTACTATTCTGACCCATTATCCTCTTCTGAATATAGCAAAAGGTGCTGTACCGTTACGTTCCCTACAGAGATCCTGTAGAGCACAAAAGATTATTAAGTAACTAGCAAACAAAGTTGGAAGAATTAGACACCATGGACTTTACGGACAGACAACGAAGCTTGGCTATCAAAAGAACATTTGAGCAGAAGAAAGACAAGAATCCAACATAAAAATATCTGAGATTGCTTTCTGTGTATTTTGCTTTGATGACTAATATTCTTACCCAGATTTTGTAAGGGTGTTAAGTGTATTTGTCACCTATAGCCTCCCAAGTTCACAAAGTAGACTATCTCCTCATCTCTGTTTCACCTTTCATAAAACAATGACCAAAAAAGCAAATCTTGGTTAGTAATAGTCTCTGCACAGCGAGATCAGTGGTTTAAGTGATCCATAACTAATGGAAAAACAGAAGCCAGTAATAATAAGGGTTCTTTTTGCAGCTGAGTTCAGGGAAAAAAAAGGTACTTCTGTTTTCTAACTTACATTGCAATTTACTGTAAATCTGCAACATTTGGTGAAGTGTAGACATCTCCTCCTTCCTTGCACCTTGTAGACAGGAATGCTTTTCCAAATTCTACCAAACACACTTTGAAGAACCCTACTATGACTCCCAAAGAAGATACGGAACTGAGACTTAGCTTCTTGGATCCTAATTAGTACTAAACAAATTTCTAAAGAATATAGCTAGAAAAACACCTTGGCAAATGTTAATATTAATTTTTTAAATGTCATCAGTGTCAAGAAGGGG
Organism: Ibidorhyncha struthersii; assembly: GCA_013398815.1. Taxonomy (NCBI): domain Eukaryota; kingdom Metazoa; phylum Chordata; class Aves; order Charadriiformes; family Charadriidae; genus Ibidorhyncha; species Ibidorhyncha struthersii. The sequence continues at coordinate 371,471 of VZSZ01008967.1, read as the reverse complement.
CAAGAAGGGGGAAGTATATGATACTTCCTTAGGTAAAAAATCTGTGCCATGGTGGACAGGGGACAAGACGAGCACTGAATGACTCAGATGTGTGCAGCTCAAAATGGAAGAGACTTAGAAATACCATAGTCTTCTGAATTGTGTGCTTTTTTAAAACTGCAAAGACTTGCTTGAACAGTACCTATCTCCCACGCAGTGACATCATTTTGGGAATAACAGTTTCAGGTTTTCTTACATACTCAAGGAGTATGTAAGGCCTTAAATAATTAGGCCAAATCTTCTAGCTGGGTAAACTAAAAACATAGAAATAAATACCCTTTTAAAACACTCACCTTAAGAGATATTTTTTACTCTAAATACATTGCACCTCTTTGACTACCTAGGCATTCTTATCCTGGCCTCTACTTTCCCTCTCACAGATCTGCTTGCTGCCTGCTCTTAGGCAATGCCTGGCCACTTATTTACACAGTATGCTTTCTCATGAAGAGTTTATGACGCTTACTTTCTTTAAAAAGCGCAGATTCAACACCATTTTTTTTAGTATACTTTTTTTTGATTATTTTTTTTAAATACACAGTACACAGACACAACATGCATCAGATTTAGGAGGAGGCTTTATACCTGTCAAGGCCCAGTTCCTATCTGCTAAGCTTAGCGGTTGATTTGCTCTTTCCTGTGGGAGTCTTAGTGTTTGGGGAATGGTGGAAGGAACTGCCAGATCCTTTCAGACCATTCTTGCCTGTTTTGTTGCAGCAGTGCTCTTGTTGGCAGGATCTCTTAGAAGATGAGGAGCCTGAATGGCTAGGAGGTGATTTACTCCTCCCAAGATGTGGGGATGAACTCCTCTGATCATGGTGGGGTCTCCCAGCCCGGGACGGAGAAGAACTGGCAGTACGGGGTAAAGAAGAGCTCCTAGGGGAGGCACTGGGACTGCGTCGGGGGATGACAGGGCTTTTGGGTGGTGTTTTTGGACTATGTGGAGATCCTGGACTCTTACACTGGGTAGAACTCCTTGGTCTTTGAGATCCATTCTGGAGGATTTGAGCCAGACGAGAGATAAGATCTGAGTCCGAGCTGCTACTCCCTAGGACTCTGTATCTGCGTAACCTTAAGAAGAAATGAAGAAAGATTATTTATCTTCCCATCTATTCACTAAAGTTCACATAGACACACAGAATCACTGGAAACTAGGGATGAGCTTACATTGCAGAACAAACATCTGGAGCTGAACTTTCCTGTAACGTAGAGGTGTTTGGATCTAGGCTTTGGCTTCTGTATTGTTCAAATCAACACAGTATTTATATTTGCATAAACTCACATAAACAGCCTAAGTGCTTACAGGATAACTGAAGTTTCCTGGTGGTGCTGGAAGAAGTGCACTGACAAGCAGTGCTTATCACCTCTGTTTTGGAAGGGTACATCCGTTCCTGCACACCATCAGTACACTCCTATACGCAATTTTAAGGGATGACAAGGCACACCTCAAATCCTTCAGAGGATATTGCACTACTGTATCAAAATTCTCCTTATCTGGTAATGTAGGCCCTGAAAAAACTAGATCATGGTTGTCTGTATATAGAAATGGCAAAGGAGGGGCTTCTAGAATTCACTCTGCCCTCCTTTAATTAGTTGGTTTTACGTGATCTAAGTTGTTTTTACATGATCTAAGCATAGCTAACTAACTCAGTAGTGATGGCTGGAATCTCCAAACCCGAATACTTAAAATGCCTACAATAAGAACAGTTTTAATTTTCAAAGGGGTTGGATATGACAGATCCTATTGATTTTTCTGGGTTTGTGAATAATCAACAGTGCCAGAAAAGTGACCCCACTTTAACAAAAAAAGTGTAAAGATTTAGTTATAGATTGACAGGTTTCAAAATATTGAATACACATCTGTTGATGTATTAAGATTTAACGGTGAAGCAGGCTCATTCTTGTGTAACAGCCTCTCCTTATTCATTCTCCAACAATGCAAGATTTCTCAGAGAATTAAAGCCCAGCATTTAAAAAAAAAATAGTTGAAGGATGGAACTTCTACAGGATTACATAGTAACTGCAGTCTAGCTCAAATCCATTTTCAACCTGAAAATCTATTTCTATTTTCTTTGCATTACCTAGCTTCTACCCCAGGTCTAGTAGGCGGTTTTCCTGGTGGTGGCCGAGGAAAGAACTGAGCTGAACTTGAACTGGTGACTTGATCGGTGGTTGCCCAGGACACTGGCCTTGGAATCTTGCTTTTTCTGGACTGAGGGCTGCTTGGAGATAAAGAGCTATCTTCCGTCTGCTTGCTGAAATGAGAGTCCAGTGTCAACCTAGAAAATGAGGATAAGACATCATCCTCAGAAAATTGTACTGGAGCAGCAGCCATTTTTTCTTCCAGTGACTTATCAGAGGCACTTGAGAGGTCACCAAGGAAAGATTTGAGCTGTCTCTTTTCCATAAGTAGTCTGACCAAGTCTGTCTGATGGGCCTTTTTTAGAAGAAGCTTTTCCTTTGCTGAAACAGGAGAAGAGGACTCTGATGTTGAGTCTATCTCTTGTGCTAAAACTGGAATTCGGCTCTGCCTGAATACAAAAGGAGATTTAACTAAGTCCTTCTTAGATCGATGAGAATTCTCATTTTCTGAAATGCAGTGGAATAACTCTCCATTTCTGGGAGCATTTTTCTCTTTTTTGTCCTCCTGGTGCAAAAAAGTAGTAAGGGCCACTTGGTGGCATTTCAAGTCTTGGATATGGACTTCCTCCTTATTAGAATGAAAACCATTTTCCTGAACTGGTGCTACTTTGCTTGCCTGCCTATTAACATGTGGTTTGATAAGTCTTGAGGGAGAAAATTCTGACGTTTTAGGTGCTATCGACTTCAGAACCTCATCTTGATTTGGCACCAAACAGATGGGCCTTGGCTTTGATTCTTCAGCAGCTTCAGTATTCATTAGAGGTTCTTCCTCTACAGATTTTGAGTTTACTGGCAAAGAATTCTGTTCTTTGCTTAGCATTTCATTGGCATCCTCAGAAACCACTGGAAGCCTTTCTTCCTCAGCTTCCTCTCCAGGAATATTTTCAAATTCTTTCTCTTCCTCTGTCCCACTGTTTTGTTCAGGTAGGTCCTTTTGGCCACAGTCCAGGATGTTGACACATTCTTTGACAAGTCCTTCCCTGTCAAGCACCTCTTGGTTGATATTTAGTACCAAATCTGGTCTGCTGGCACTAGCTGGAAGTGCATCTTCTGTCACAACCAAACCTGGCAAACTTTCCTTTGGAGAGGAAAGTTCCACAGTGTGTTCCACAGACTGAGCATCCTGCTCTCTTTTCTCTAGCTGATGGCCATAGTGAAAGCTCTCCGAAGCAGACTGTGTGGATGTCACTGAAGGTCTTGGTATTGTTACCTGCATTAGAAAATTAGAGAATGAAAAGGTGAGAAACTCAGGAATGTTACACAAATAACAATCTTCAAATAGCATTTTTGATTCCATGTCTTCAAGACACATTATATAATGATTCCTATGAATCACGATGTTCAGCTAATACCTAACTCCATAACTTACATGTAGATAATTAGAAAAAAAACCAACCACTATCATCCCAAGACATAAATGTGTAACAGGTAAAAATAAACATAATCTCAGTGGAAAATGTTGCAGTTACCAAGTAACCCTCCTGGAAATGAGATCCAGCCTAAGAGGTAGGCTTTTTATTTATTTTACATTAGTTTGAATACTCTTAGAGTAAGTTGTATATAAACGTAAAATATTTAACAAATACACAATATTTTTAGACAAGTACAGAAGACAAAGAACACAGTAAGGTCCAGATTCAGGAATGGACTTAAGTTTCAATTTAGGCAGAATTTAGATACTTTGTTAACAAAACAATTAACAAAAAACTTTATTTACCTAATTAAATATATCCATACCCATAATACCAACATTTTTGTCCAGAAAACCTTTCCTGAATTTTAGCTATTACCTTCCCTATAGAAGCTTATCCTTTGTTTTAACTAAGCAACCTGGTTAGCACATCTTACCTAAGGTCATTAAGAGATTCACAAACAAAATATTCACATATCTAAATCCCCTAACGGGTCTAATCCAATAGATACACTTTAAGCACTCCCCAAACCTATATGTAGTATTGAGTCAGAGTCCCTTTAGAAAACAGTTGGTTATGATGAGTGCTGCCTCTAGCACATAGCTTAATTGTAAGAGCACATGTCCAGGAAATGGGAAACCTCCACTCATGTCTCTCCCCACCTGAGGGACATAAGCCCACTTCCCCCAGTTCCCATTAAGTATGGCCAAAACCAGAATGGAGTTGCTTCTCACCTTCCCCATTGAACTGAGGCCACTGCACAGACAGAAATGCAAGAGTCACGAGGTCAGAGGGTGAGAAAGCACACGCAGAAGTGAGAGGAGTTTTGTCTCTATGGCCAAGGGAGGAACGTACTATCATGTGGAGTCCCAGATTTGGGTTTACACATATTGGACTGAGTCATTTGGTATAAACAGTAATAAAATCAAGGGGCTGCCCTTGCATCTTTCCCTGCGTGGACAGAGAATCCAGCTCCTTTTTTCCTTGTATTATTTAGCCTCACGAATCTGACACAGTTTGAGTTCGCAATACTGAACAGAAAGTGGAAGACTGGAGTCTGCGTTTGGACATAAAGACTTTCTTGACGCACTGATGGTAGAAGAGATAACTAGTGGTAGCCTATTTCCAGTGTTGCCAGGATTCTGCTGTATTACAAGACAGATTTCACTTGACCTTGTTGCAGAAATTATACATGCTGCTGAACTTAATGGGCTTTTGCAAGAGCTAGTACATTGGGTAGCTACTGGGTGATAGAAATGAAGCTCATCTGTCAGGACCCGTAACAATTTATACTGTGTACTCAAACTTTAGAAATACAGAACAATTCTCCAAAATAAGAAACGGGAACTGACAGCGAAGGAGATATACTCAGATTTCGCATGAAAGCATAATAGCTTCATTGAAATTCTTGTGAATTTCTTTTTTTTTTTTTTGCATTTTCTTCATAGTCCTGTATAACAAAATTTCCATCATTATGGATGCACATTTACCTCCATGAAACAGAAACATTCAACTGATATTATAAACAGTTCACTAGAACAAAAAACATGAAATATCAATCACAGGCATAAAGCTGAATTAAGAGAAGACATTTATGTTCAAGAAATTATTTCTATACTATAAAATGTATTCTAAACTGCTCTAATTTACCTAATGCAGTTTCTGGACCTTAACCTAAAAATATGGGATCACATTTTTGAGAAATTTGCAGTAACATTTGGAGAAAAAGATTAGCTGTCAGGCTACAGAAAGTGGTATTTTTCACTGGGGGGGGGAACCTAAGGTAATTGAACTCTTGTTTTCTCAAGTAGACCTAAGCTGTCTGTAGCATCTTTCCCGAGCTGAGATTTATTGAAATAGCAGGGGGAACAACCAAATAAAAAAAACCACTGAGACCTGCAGCAAGAGTCTACTTTTTGTCTCCCTCATAATTTGTTTTCAAGTTCAGGCCAATACAGTCCCTTCACGTTTGCTGAATTAAAATGGTAGATTGAGAAACAAACCAAAGTTACTTAGTTTTGGCAAAACAGTCCTCCTCATCTCCTCTTACTCTCAGCCTGGGTTCTTTCCTCTGCAAGGAACACTTTTTCCTTTTTGAGTTAGAGAAGTCTTTCTTACTTCAAAAGGTTTCTTGTGAGAGAATCCAAGCACATCAGTCCAGCTACAGAAAGAACAGAGGAAGTAGATTTTTTTTTAGAAGTACCTTTCCATGATTAGGTCAATTAGCACCTAAATCTTGAGTGTTAAACAAAAATAGCTTAGCAAGAACTCTGCACACAAAGGAAAAGGGATAAAACTAGAGGAAAAAAATAAGAAAAAAGGTCTAGGAAACAGGGTAGCTATTCCATAGGTTTCCATACATCTCTAGGAAGTTGCCCTGAGGCAACACATCTCCAGGTATCATACACTGAAGGATTTGCTTTCATATGACAAAGGAACGTATTTCGGCCTGCCACAAAAATCATCAGATCTCTTAGACATTCTCAACTACAAGCTGGGTAAAAGTGGGTTCAGGAAATTTTAATGCAATATTGCGCTTCAAATAGCAGGTTCAGATTTTGGAGAGATCACATGGGTATTTGCTGTCCACTCAGATCTGTCTCCAGCTTGTTTCAATACCTTGTTTTCCAGGGCTGCAGATGGCGTCTCCAAAGTAAGGAAATCTGTTAAAATACTTCCTTTTCCAAACTTTTCACTTGATGAGCTAGTCTGGTTGCCAATTCAAATAACCCGTGAATCAAAAAACACAGAGTTGTCTTCCGCATATCTGAAGAAAGATGGCTTCCCTTAGAATAGAATGTTTCTGGTACCCTCTCAATTTTCAGAGGTAAGACAACCTTAGTTATTTGCTTTTAGGAGGATATTTATCTTCTTGGTACATTTCCAGAAGGGCTGCAATTGCATGTAAATCCTCCTTTGCTCAAATATGTTTACATGGGAACTTTTCCTTGTGACCTCTCTCTCATATGTCAATTCTTTTGTTAGGTGAAACTAGCTCTAATCTGAAATCTATGTACATTTTTCAACACACTTTATATTCTTTGCCACATCTGGAGAGAGAATTTCCTAGTCTTTCAGGCCTATCTTGGCCAACTTGGATTTAACCCTTACACCCAAGAAACAGAAGAGTAAGCTTGTTGAACAACCTACAATGGAACAGACAGGAGATATTTGTGAAAGAAAATAACTGAACAAGTGGAGGAAAGAAAAGGATACTGGATGACTAAGTATCATCAAAGACTCAGTATTACTGAGTAGTTCACAGTTTCAGAAATGGCTTTTTTGAACACATACATCACTTTCTTGATTTGTATTCACTGAACCCTGTTAAATCATGGAATCATAGTATGGTTTGGGTTGGAAGGGACTTTAAAGATCATCTAGTTCCAACACCCCTGCCATGGACAAGGATACAAATGCTTTCATTTGGAAGAATTTGGATGTAATAGTCAACTATTGAAGAAATGGAAGAAGCTTGTAGACAATCCTCCTAAGGCTCCTTATAAGATTTCTTTGGGTAGGGCATCAGCTTGTTTACAAGGCTGGCCACTACAGATAACTTAATGATTCACACTATGCAGGATTCTAAGTAAAAAGACAGGAGGAAATTTTGAATCCCTTAAAACAATTTAAAATATATATATAAAATCCTGTAGCCTTAATTATGCCATAAATAGTCTTCTCACTCTCTTGTTTGTGAAACCTTGCAAGACAGAAGTCCTAATCAAGGAGTCTGAGGAGGGCTGATCCTGAGACATGCAAAATACACCAATTTAAATTATCATTGTGTGTTATTCAGGGAGACAGAAATCTCAAGTTTGTTCAATACATATCTAGTTACAAGATAAATAATACATGGCCTAATATGTAAAATTAAAAAAAAAATCATAACCATAAATAATCCTCATATTTTCTTTTCTTCTGCCACTAATTAAAATCTTATCCTATGAGGTTTCTATTGCTAATTAGTAAAACACTGAACCTGAGGAACAAAGATTACAATGTGATGTGGGCAATTCATGTAAGAAGAAAAATGTGGGGAACAGAATTTAAAATGCTGCCTCTCAGCTCACTACGATAATCAGTTTATAACACTATCTACCCAATTATTGCGATTCCCATACTCCAATAGAAGTTATGTGATACAGCAGATTACTGAAAATGGCTGAGACAATATATGGAACAATGAATTTGAGGTTGTCCTTTGACTCCAAAATATTTGAATGAAATTATTACCACTACGGTCCTGAATTCTTTGGCCTTCCCTAAATAATTTCTTAATTCCTTTCTGGTTTCTCAAATTAGCACTTGACCGAGATGAGAAATTAGCCTGCATTTTCGTCAAGAAACTTTACAAGATGGTGAGTGGGATGTTAAGAAGGAAAAAGAGCAAAACAACAACAACATAAACATCTCTTGGACATCCTTTATGACATCTGACAAACTTTCCTCCCTTTAAACCTTTGACAGGCTGCAATAGCAAGTGATATGCTTGGATGAAATCCTCTGTGAACATATAAAACAAATTGCAGAGGAGTGAAATACAGAGTTTTGGTCTGCAAAATTGCTAAGTCAGAAAGATCTAAAGGTGTAACTATGGATTATTGTACAATACCAGCAGGTAAATATCTGACCTCCCAGCAATAGCTTCTTCCCTCCACTTGTGCTGTCTGCTACTTCTGCAAGCACGCCAAGTGCTGTCAGGACTTCAGGCCTCTTCAAAACATGGTGTACAGATCTGTTGTTCCGCTAATCCTGTTGTTATTTGTAACTTCTCACATTAATAAGCCATTACCATATAACTTGGCATTATGAAGACATTTTACCTAATCAGTTTACTCTTCAGAACTTCTTGCCTACCTTAATAAAGTTTGTGTATCTAAGAGAACAAACCTCGTGTACCTTTTGTCTTTTTCCTGCTTATCTTTTACATCTACCATTAGCTCTATCACCTACCAGGAATATGACCAATGTTAGTAGGAGTCTGCAACTTCTGTGATACCAAACAACCTCCCTGAATCTTTCCAGTTCACCAGCTTCCTCTTAACTTCGTGAGTTTTACTTTACTTACGTCACTTAATTTCTATTTCCTTGCACAACTAAATGCCTCTGCAAAGAAATGTGAACTGCAGTTTGCATGAAAGCGTAAAGGGTATGTTAGTACACTGTCCTGTAGTTTACTGCTAGTGTCACTCTCATGTGGATAAACCACTACTAAGCTTACATCTCTGTAGACAACTCACCTAGCTTACTGTTCAGAACAGCCCTCCTACTTTTCAAAATCCTCCCTACCTACTACTATAATTTCTGCTGACTTTTTAGAGTCTAGTCGTTTGTATCCCTTACATTCCCTTCCCAGATTAAATTCACAGCAGGGAAGAAGTTAGATATAATTAATTAGAGATTTACTAAACTACATTAGCTATTTCTACAGATAGATGAACGTGGGGATAAACAGGAGAAATATATGGCTGTAGTTCATGGTGTTATGGAACATAACACCAGAGATTATTGTAAGTTTTGATACTGAACCCCTTTCAACAGTCCCACACATATGTTACTGCAAGCATTGCAGACTTGTAGGAACTGGCGGTCCCCAGGATACTACCTTCTGTTGTTAAAAATTCACACGACAGGCCTAATCCTAAAGAGAAGTAACATATGAAGGCTTAGTTTCATCTGTCTGAAAAGAGAAGCATGTTGCTCTCCACAGTTCTCAAGATACATTCTTTCTGCTATTCTGTAACACTAATTTTTGCATCCATTCATATGGAGGCTGCAAGAAATGGGAAGAGGCTGGAATAGAGATGCAGAGCTGCGAATGTACAAGACAACTGTGTTTTCATATTCTCTAATGTGATTGGTATCTTTTGAGGATAAAGAACATACAGATCTGTGTGTACAGTCTTTCTTTAAATTGCTTTTCTTTTCAGTTATTTCTATGCCACTTACCAGGTAAAGGAAGATTATTTTTTTTCTAACATAAACCCATATCCTCAAATATCCAATGGGGCAAATACTGATTGCTCTAAAAGCAGTATCTTTAATTGCTTTTAGAGAATGACTCTCATTGTAATAAGTGGCCATTTAGTTTGTCAACGTGACTAAAACAAGTACCCATTTGATTTGAAACTTCTTCCATACAACGCATAAACCAATTGAAGAATATTCATGAAATTTACTTATATTGTTGGAGAACTGGGAAGCAGCGGTGCTTACAGACTGTTACTTCATAAGACTCACACAATACTCCTGTCATATACTCCTATTAAAGATGAGCCGGTATTGTAATACTTTTCTTGAGTTCCCCAGAGACGGTCTCTTTGTAACAAAGAAAGCATGAATTTGCCGTAATGCACAGTTTAGAGATGTGAAAAGATGTCAACTGAATTCCATTTCACCTTCCCATCTCATGCTATTATCTCTTTCTTTACAGAAACTGAATTCCTACCTTACCGTGGTTATTTTCTAAACTCACATAAGATCTAAAGATGAACTATTTTCAGAAGCTTGGCCACTTGGAGACTTTTTCCTCTGAAAAGCTAGAAACTACTGGTTCCATGAGGATTGTGGTTTTAGTAACAAAGCCAGTGAGTTCACATCACACTTTAAGTAGCACAATATAGTCAGCATTTCTAAATCTACATTTTTATAAAACATCTAACAATCTTCAACAGGATGTTAATTAGTTCTCCATGAGAGGTTCTGTTCAAGTATACTTAGGTACTCAGTTAAGAAGCAAAATAAAACAATACAAATTAGAAGGTTCCTCCTCTAACAGAGGACACATTAAGTACAAAGTTACATTTACTTTTTAATTAATAGTGCAGCCATTTTGGTATATAAAATGCCGTTAAAATGTTTTCACAGCTATTATTATCATAGCTAGCTAGTAATGATGTAAGCATCTTTAAGAAAGCCTCACGTTTCAGCAGCTAGCTGTAACAAATATCTTTTTCTTACTGTAGAAACAATTTTTACTACTTTTGAATTATCTTTTTGAAGCTAAGCTCTATATTAATACCTGTCCCTACAAAGAGAACACCTGAAATTCTCACAAACAATAAAAACACAGGCTAATACTTCCTCAGGAAAACCCTGAACTCTCATTTTCAAAGACACATCCATCATTCCTTGTTATTAAGGACCAGTACTTTTTAAAAAAAAAAAAACAAAAACAAAAAAAAAAACAAAACAAACAGTACCTTATTTGAAAAATTATTTAAAAATGCTCTATTCTGAACCCAAATTCAATCCAAGTAAATAGTCTGTCTTTGTCATGAAAAAATAGACATACACCGAGGCTCTCAATCACATAGAAACTGCTTTTATGTGTAATAGCAGTGGGGTCTGGCTACTACTGTTTAGATTAATTCTGAATATTCCCCTTCAATATATCAATTCCAATAAAGGGTCATAATGAAGTATCAGGTAATTCATACATAAGATCTGCCTTAATACCCATGTGCAGATTTCAAATACGTTGATTTTTTCCTGTTTGTATCTGATTCCTATGAGCCACTGTCTAATTCTAGGTTACTGCTGTGCTATACTTATGCTTCAGTTTTGCTATTTACACTATATTTTTGATTTTTTGTAAAGGTAAAAGTATCTTTCATATTCAAACAGCAACACACTAAAATAAAGCTCCAACAACACATTAAAAAAACCCAAATAAACAAAAATTAAAAGTCTTCCTGACTTCTGATCCTCCAGTCAGACAGTGAATCCACTCATTTGTATGTTGTAATAAATTAAATCCAGTTCTATGCAGTTATACAATTGGCACTATATTAGCACCTTACCCATGGTTGTGTTATGATTGCAAGGGAGAGAATCTGTGAACACTAAAATTTCCATGGATGAATCAAACATACCAGAAGAGCTGATGAAACCATGCAAGTATAATTTTAATACAAATTGTAATTTCAGCAGGATTAAAATTACTGTACACATAAAATTTCATTTTCAAACTTGAAATCCAGATCAAAATTTCCTTAAAATCTCTCCTCAGAATTGTCAGGATCTGTTTGAAAGCATTATGGGGCTTCTCATGCCCACAGTGTGCTACCACCAACAGTAGTCATAATTCACATAAAGAACCAGTTGCTTTCAGTTTGCTTATAAGCATGCTTAATAGATAACCTTTAGAGAAGACAGACCTTGAGATAGGAGTCTTATCTATACTAGGGGTCTTCCTCTTTTCTTACAATGTTTTTTTATATATTCTCTCCTGTGCACACAAGTTTTTATAGTCGCAAAGTTTGCAGACACAAAGATGTGATTAGAATCCAGCTTATCTTTTCAAAACGAAGTATCTAAAACTTTGGCAGCCTGTTATGTTACGTAGTTTTGCCTCTGTGAAAAAGGAGGCAAAGCACAGCAAAGCACAGCTCCATGAAGTAGTTATAAGACAGCTGATTCCATCCAAGCACTCAAGTGATCTACAGTACAATACATGCTGCCGGTTAGGTATTTAAGCTCCTTAAAAATACTATCAGCACTATCAGTTTATTCTGATTCTGTTTCGGATGGTAGCCTGGTACTATTAAGATTAGATACACCAATAAGGTAGCGTCACATTAGCCAATTTGTGAGCTCTCTACATATATCATGTTCTGTGTTTAGGAGCTGCCTGAAAGCAGTCAGAGCAGCTACACATTAGTAGCCGGGTAATAAGTAATAACCTGTGGTTCACGTAGAATTGCCAAATACTAGAAATTTTAATAATAATTTGAAACTGAACCAGTTTTCAAAAATTACACAGTGGTAGCTTAGACATAGTAGAGACTTCCACTTAGTGCTTGTCCTAATTTTAGTGGTTTCCCTATTTTCCCGATTTAAAAAAGTTCTCTTTTCCTTCCATGTGACAGATCTATCTAACCAGGAGAAAATGCTAAGATGCTGATAAATTCACAAACTCCAAATGAAGAAATTCTTTTTCCTGTAATTCTAGTTGGACTAGTATCATATGCAATTTTAATGATAGCAGACAAAAGATTTTAAGAGAGAAATATATCTTAAAGATTATCATATGGATGATATTATAGATTATATCTGCAATTATATATACACACAATATTTATTATATTAATTAGAGCAATTATACCTTAATTACATGAGAAATAACCATTAGACCTTGGGCATTATACTCTGAATTGTAACCACCTATTTATTTCAAGAAGATTACTATATGGATTGTCATCATGGAAACAATTGTTGACACTGGAGTTGATTAGCTCTCCACGGGAAATCCCACAGACCATTTAGCTTTCCTGAAACATCTTTACTTATTCTATGCTAGAAAAATGTACTAAATCACATATATTTGGGCTAAGATTGGCATTTAAAGAAAAATAAAAAATAAATTACCACTTCGAGGACAGACAAGAATAGATGAACCATGTGGTTATGAATTTTGGGAATCCTAAAAGTACTGTGGATTCCAGAAAACATGACCATTTAAAATAATTAATAACTTTTTATAGGGTTTTTTTCCTACATGATCAGTGTATGTGGATGCTATTACCACAGGCTAATTTATTGTCCTGACCTTCACTATGACTTTTCTGCTGCTTCTTATAGAGAAACCTGCAGAAGGAGAATGGCCAAGTGGGTTCTGTCGCTAAAAATTGATGTGTTCTCTACACGCAACACACTATTTGAAAAAAATTAAGACATTCATACTGATTGCTTTTCCTCAACTGTTCATTCCTCAATTTACTATTTGGAAAGTTTCCATTGAAAGAACAGCTAACCTAACATACTTTAATTTTTAATTGTTCTTTACATCTAAGGCAGGTGTGAAAAAAACAGGCCCGAAGAATTGAAGAATTTCTCTCTTTCAGACAAAAGACCTACTGAGCCTTGGAGGCAGCATTTAGATTTCTACGTATCAAGCAATTGCCTCTGCCACCTGGACAAAAGCAACAAATAAAACTTTTTACTTGTTTGCTTTAGAAAGAGTGTGTAGATTAAAATTGTTAATGAAACATCATTATCAATATAAAATCCTGTTGCTTAAAAGTATGGGAGTACCCCACGAACCTATGTTCATCTTCCAGATACCCTATTTTTCATTCTAAAATAACGCTTCCTGCTATTCCTCATCCTATGTTTTTGTATGAAAAATTGACATACTCCAGAGAAACTTACTAATGAAGAAAGTAATGACACTGCAGCAGTAATCACATGTCAATTGCCTTTCAAGAACCTAACCATAACAACTGAAAACAAAGAATTCCAAATCTGAGCTTGCCTTGAAATCTGGTCATAAGCATTATCAAACACTTACTTTCACTGATGATGAGCGAAGGCTGTAACATCACAGCAACTTAATTTTCAGGCTAAAATTTATTGAAAAATTAACAGTTATTAACAGTTACCCTGTCATGAACGAGACAGTATAACTTCTGCACCTTTTCTTTATTTAACAAAACCAAATCTACTGTGTATGAAACAGTTCTAGCAGCTATGAGCTGGACTAACTCCTTGAGATTTCTAGCTTCATTAAACCCAACATTGTAAATGGTATTAGCAGCCTCTTGGGAAAAACCTAACTTAAACCTCATGCTGACTCAATATAGTTTCCTTCAGAATAGGGAACAGGGGAGCATAACAATTCTGTAAACCCTGAAATCAGAACCCCTTTTGCTACAATCAACTTTAACCATGGAAGCAGTAAAAAAACAGCCTCGCTGAACAGAGAAAACATTTTCCCTCTTTTCCTTCCAGGACACATCTATTTGATAACGTACCATGTCTTAAAAATGAAATTCTGAAGAGGATTTTGGACAAATATATCCGTTCCTGACATTTTTAATGGATAGGTACAATGCTAAACAAGAGTTTTAACTAGCTGAGTTCTAAGGCAATCCTAATACACATGACAATTTCAAGTTAATGTCACTGACAAAAATAATTTTAAAAGATCGCTGTAACAAGAGAGTAGCATCTTTGGGTTTGGGTTTTTTTTGTTTATTTGTGGTTCTAAAAGGGATTGTTAAATGTGAAAACTGATGTAAACGTTCATCTCTTGCTATTGCAAACTAGTGAAACCTGCCAAAATTAGTTCTTTAAAAATGGCAAAATTTACATTTACGTGCACTCCTGGCTCATAAACCTAAAACATCCAAAAGAAAATGACAATTATAAGGGATAAGCATTCTTTCTCTAAATACCCCTTGAACATGTCAAGAAGTCTTACCTTGTTCTTTCAAAGGTCCCTGAATTCCAGTGAGATGCTTAAAAATGAAGGTAAATTTTTTCAACTCAGAGCAGTATATTATTTCTCATCTTGGATATGAATGTGAATATGATGGTTTGCATTTCCATAGCATCTTGTGTGGGAAGATTTCAGACCATTTTGTAACTAATAATATAACTACAAAATGATTTTTTTAAATGTTCCAGTAAGGTAGAAATTTGAGAAAATTAAGGCATAAGAGAAAATATTTGCATAAGTGCCAACTAATACCGAAAGCTTAACCTGAGAGACAAAGATTATCCTTCCCTAACACAATGAATAACCACAAAACCATTACATTTAAATTACCCGCCTTGTACATGCCTCATTAAGCACATTGAAAAATGAAAATATGCCCAAATGACACACAAAACTGGAATCCACCTTTGTTAAGGGCTGAATCTTATTGCATAGCAGCCAGTTTAGAAGTATTCAAGATGGCTGCCGTGGCCAGGTGTTCACTATCTTATTGAAGAACTAGAGCTGAGAAACCATAGAGATCAAAATCTGAGGTCACTGATTTTGATTGTTCCTCAAGACACAGTTACACATTTAGCACAACGTCTACCTAAGCAATCTTTTCATACACAGCCCTGGCCAGCAGTTGCTGCACTCACATCATCTTTCCATTGACATCACACAACACTCTATGCAGTCCTCTAATAAGCAGAGTTCAGAGAACTGATCTAGCTGAAAAATTCACAGAAAGAAAGAAAAAGGTTTTGTTTCAAGAGGATTTGCTGTATAATTTGTCCGTGCTATAGAGGAGAAGGATGCTAATAGCACTCTAGCCCCACTCTTCAGATTCAAGCACATTCAAAGAATTCATTCTGGTTTTTGTCAGCTCTAATGCTGCCAGACTCTTTCTTTATGCTGCAAGTTGAATAACTAAGCCGAGTTGAAGCAAAATATTCCAATTCTCTTCCATAATATATGTATGGCAAGAGAGGTGTTCTCTTTATTCAACAAATAAAGGTAGACCTACATCCTACACCCTCTCTGCACTACTGAGCAGAGAATATACAGAAATTTCATGACCTTCTCTGTCCGATGTCAAACTAGAGGAAGGCGATTTACAGTTCCTGAACCCTCGCTCACCAACAATCAGGAAAGAAAATCCCTTTTAATTGATTTCAGGAACAAATGTATAACTTTTTATTTTTTAATACGTGAAACTAAATTCAACAGCACAGATCCCTGACCTTGGCAATTCATTAGATATGAATGCTGAACCAAACTGCAAACAGCAGGAAATACATAAAAATATATTCAGTACCAAATTATTTGTACAGAACAATATAGAATGACATTAAAATTCTTTTTAATATTTAGCTGGAGAAAAGGTTTAGGTTATCAACATGCCTATTCATCCTCCACACTGCTGGAACTTCTAGCTTGCTAAGTACCTAACATTACTGCAGTGTAGAAAAGAGAAGGACTTGCAAAAGTATTTTAGTTCTTCAGTGAGCCATAAAGTACACGAGGCCTTCATTGTTGGAATGAACTAAAGAATCACGTGCTTGTAGTTTCCATAGCAAATGAAAAACTGGAAGGTAAATTCTCAGAGTCAGGACTTGCAAAATCACAGCTTGAAAAAGAACATAGCAGTCATGGACTTACCAGGTGAAAAGAAAGAAGAGGCTGAGAATGCTACACTCCACACTCCACTCAGTAGCAGCACCTGGCACACCACCAACTCTTTTTCACACCACAAGGAAGCAGCCCCTTTTCACTTTGCAGCCCCTATTAATATGGCAGCTGTATTCATTTGTTGGGTACTAAGGAAGCCAGAGGAGACCCTCTATGCCAACCTGCTTTCTTTGAGTATTGTGAGCAGTTTGCTAATTATACCTGCAGTACATTCTGATTGAAAAATTTAAATCATAGATATACGGGCAAAAAAAACCCAGTTAGGTCATTTTGCATCCTGGGATACAAACTAATCCTGAAAAATACTGAAGCTTAACTTTTAATGAGTTGATTTCTCATAAGTCTTTTTCCCTAATCAATACATCAGTCATCATACAGAATGTGGTATTTTGGTATCCCATCAAGTTCACAATAATAAACAACTAGGTACTGTCAGGAGGTACTGTTTGTCTGTTTCCATACATTGAGGACAGAACTATTTGTTTATATTCACATAAAAAGCAGCCAGGAGTTGTAGGAAAAAAACACTGCTTTTTGAGTTAACAGACAAAATGCTGATGTAAGTACACTAGCTACTTTATTTGCCTTGTTATTCACCACTGATCCTATGGAAGTTTGAAAAGAGGCTAATGTTGACGGATTACTTTTAATACCAATACTCCTGTGCATGCTTCACTGAAAAAAAAAGTCTTTCACATAGAATTATTTATACTGAAAAATACATTGGCAATAAAAGGCAACATAAAATATAATCCAAATGAAATATTAATGGTAAAATGATGATGATATGTTAGTCTTACGCATTAATGCTATGTCATACTGCTTTACCAGTCAATGCAAGCTCATGCTGCTTAGCAAATCTCAATATTTTTAATACTAATACACAAATTATGCTTAACTTCAGTTATGATTCTAAGCCTTCATCTTTTTCATACTGAAACAAAACTGGGAATACAAAACTATGAGAAGTCCCCTTTCTCTAGTGATATTTTCAATTAGCTATGACCCCCGATAATTCACATCTTTGCTTTGTATACTGCAAGCAGTGGAACAATTCATTATTTGTTCATTCCCAAAGTAGCAATTTGACTCTCTCTAGATCCCCTTTTCTCGCATTAAAATCATTTAAGGTAGTCCAAATTTTAATAGGTGTTTCCGATTCAAAATCCACCTGGTACTGATTATAGGAACACATTACAAAAAAAGAGAGATTTTAATCTTAGTTTTGAAAGAAGCAAAAATCTGTTTTCTAGATTTTATGATCATACCTGTTTCAAGAGGAAATCCCTCTGAGAAAGTGAATCTATCTTCCAGAACATCCAGAGATGCTTGGTGCTCCAGATCATAACCAGAGTAACCGCTCTTTAAATATTCCTCTCTCTAATTTTACTTCTTTTAAGTGGGACAATATGTCTCTTCCACAGTAGAGTATTCCTGACTATTCCTGAGCAAGATCCATTCTTATTCCCTAACTTGATCTTTCAAAGTATTTTTTTTAAGAATGTTGTGTATAGCAGTATGACTAGCATATGCCTAATACCGGACTGTGCAGAGCAACTGAAGATGTTAAAACTTTGCAGATGACTGCTGCAATGCAGTCACTTTTATGAAGACAAGGCTTATTCACCTGCTGAAGTTGTGCTTTTGAGATGCGAATGACAGGGGGGAACTTGTTGCCACAGGGAATGACAGGAAGCTGCCTACGACCAGTTGAGCGGGAGGAAGAGGAGTGGCTCTCAGCTGATTGACTCCTTGGTAAACCAGCCTCTTTCAGAGGGTCCGAGTGGATGGATAGATAGGCTATAGGGCTCATGGTGCGGAGGATGGGACTTGAAATTCTCGGAGTGGAGAAATGCAGCATATGGGATGAGTTGAGCTGTGAGAACAACATGGCGGGGAAGAAAATAAAGTTTAAAAATCAGTATTTTAATAATTCTTCTTTATGTCTTGCCTATATCCATTTTCTTAGAAGACCACATTCTCAACTCCCTCACAGACTAAAAGCTGATAATTTAAGAGGTATCTTAAGTCTAGTCTTCATATTTTCCATCAATTTTTAAAAATCTAGTATGAACATCAGAAGTGAGCATCCTTTCTCTAGCTGGCTCCCACCTTCATTCATTCAGTCAGTAACAATCTAGGGCAAATTTAATAAACTAACACAGTCTGTTCCAAGGACACTGAGTACACAAGCTAGCTGATTGTTGACTGGTCCTTGCAAATGCTTAGCACATCCGTGCAACAGCATTGTTTTCTGAGATGACTACATTTTTAGCATACGCACCCATTTCAGGCTTTACAGATGTGACTGTACAACTATGGCAATAGAGGCATATATTAAGAACTGAAGCTGACAGGATTAATCAGTAAGATTAGTGCTAAACAATTTTGAAGAAATTTCCCAAATATGAGATTGAACTGGAAGGATACACTGGCCTGGAGAATACATGGACAATTGCTTCATCTTGAACTACATCACTCAAGCATTTAGCAAAGAGGAAAAAAAAAAAAAAAAAGAACAGAAACTGTAAAGTCAAAGTGTTCCAAACCAATAACTCTGGAGAAAGTACATTTTCACATTGGTTATTGATTATTCTAATAAACCTATAGCTTTGACATACAACTCTGAAATCAACTCATTTCTTTGCAAGACTTTTTCCAGGGCTGAATAAATATCTGATGGTGACACATCTAAATACCTGTAAATGAAATTGATATATACAGTTGAAGATTCTTTGTTCCAAGTATATTTAGACAAAATCATGAAGTGTAGAGATATAGAAACTTTTTGCAAGCTTCATGAAGGTGATTTTCTGTTTCCTACCATGGTATTTGCAATTCTAACCTGTATTCCTTGGAAACAGAGAGCACCTATCAAGCATTTCAGTTTCCAAGGAAAAGGTATTTTCAGTTGTGTCAATCCTAGATCTTCAGTTCCCATAATGCTGTCTCTCAACTGGAAAAAAAAATATTTCCAGTGTCTCATAAAAGCAGCAGCTGAGGATAGAAGGTACATGAAAATTAAATTACTTAGAACTCTGTAATAAATGGAAATTTAAGAACAGGTTTTTGGTAAAACATAATAGTACCTCAATGTACAAAATGCTAAATTTCAGCAATATTTCTAAATAAGAAATAGATTCACACAGTCAAATCTCTTCTATAACCATGCATATATATATATATATATAGTATTAGGTTGTCAACCAAGTGTGACCAGAGCAAACTGTTGTTTAACTTAAATTGAAGATGAAAATGAAATTAACTGTTACATATTCAATTACTTCAATATCTGCCTGACAAATACACGTTGCAAAGTTTTGTGCATGCACTGTATGGAGTTCACTTCAATTCAATAAACACACAGTAAATTAATGAGGCCACGGTTCAACCACACAGCAAGTACAGCTTTAGGCTCTTAGTACCAGATCAAGGAAAAAAAAAACAGGGCTGTAAGATGCAAAGTGCTGCTCCAGTATAAATTCACTGTTAGTCTAGATCAGCTCAAATTCTTTTGACAGGTTAACTTCATACCAGCTGATATTACAGCAAGTCAGGTACTGTCTGTCCTCTTATAGCCAAAGCCAACATCAAGCCATTATGAAAGCAGAAAGTCAGCAGATACACCCTAGCATCCTCTGAACAGTGAACAGAAATGCGACCCTGTGCCCATGACTGAGCGAGATCAAACTGGCATTTGCTGGTAGCACACAGAATCTGTATTGCAACTGGAAAACCATGACTGATAACATGAAAATTAGTTCTCTTACCTGCAGGTTTTTTTCATAATAGAAAGCATAATTTGCTGTAAATTTTTACGCCTGAAACTTGCTCATCTCCAAGCCAATAACTTACACATCTTTCTCTCTTATTTTTTTGAGTTCAGGTTTCCTTCCTGAACTGCTACAACCTTACATTCTTATTAGAATGCTGATGCTGTGTGAAACAGGTAAGAAATGATACTACCATCAATTACAAGAAGTCCACGTACAGACACAATTTCAGGAAGAACATCTATCTACAAATGGAAGGACTGCAGACCAGCAATTTCTTTCTTTCAGGAGAAAATAAAATTATGGGTGAGTATATGAACCTTTAGTTTCTCATACAGAAATATCCTTGCTACTACTTACTACTTAAACAGTGAGCAATAAAGCCCTGAAAGAAATAAAAAATAAAGGAGAATCATCAAAGTAAAAATGAAAAATACATAAACCAGGAAAACTATTTTATTCATTCGCTATTGAAGTAATTGCTTGCATATTTAACAAACCTATCAGAATAAGCTCAAGGAACATAATTCTTCCTACTTGCTCCTCAGTGACAGTGAAGCAGCTCACTAGAAATCCATATGGGAGGCATATTCATAAGCATGATGACCATGAATGGTGAGATGTCCTAGAGTTTCAAGCCGTTTGAAATGAATAAACTGTTTCAGAAATCACGTTAAGCTATTATACTACTATAATTTCAACATCTGTTTTTAATCTGTTTTAGTAAAACTTAAGTAATTTGATTTATGGTCCTAAACTTACATTCTTGGATCCAAGCCTGCTCTTAGTAACTAGTGCAATAAGATCACATCACCGAAAAGTAAAATATGCCCCTTTGCCATTATTTGTATTGTCAGGAAGGTGCTACCTAGACAAAATTACTAAAGAATAAGAACATCTGATCCACAAACAAGGATCACATTCAAAGACCAGTTTCAGGTGGGTAAATGCTTTGAGGAAGAAGGAAAAGGACTCTACCAAACAGCTCTCTAAGGTCACCAGGACTCTGGAATAGAGAGAACTGCTGTAGGAAGAGGGATACACTCACCTATATGAACAGCTAGGTTCCAGTATCCACCTCAAGGAATATTTAAGTATCTTTTATGAAGTGGAATACCATCAATGAAGGACAGAAAGAACAACTGACCCCGAAATATACTCCTGGGCTTTGTTTGGCTTTCAAGGGCTAATAAAGTAGATGGAAGACTACCACAAATTGCCATCACAGTTGGAATAGACACACTGCATAGACATGCTCTGTTCCCTGTTTCTAAATCAGGCAAATTATTTTGATTTTCTTTATTCCCAGTTCAGTTTATATTTTCAGTTCCACATGATTCACCTTCAAAACAGTAAGTTCCTCCCTTGCCCTTACAGCACTATTTGGCCTTCCAGGATAACATAAACCATGCTCATTTCCCCCATTTTTGAGGTCGTGACAAATATCCCTTAACCTGCTTGCGAAACCAAACTAAAATATAATCTTACCCCAGTGTCTATTTCAACCAGTATTTCTTCCAATACATCTTATAATTAATTGACCTTGTTTATAACTATTTCTGCTCCCGTGCTCAGAAGCTTCTTTCTTTCCAGATAAAGGCATTGTCCATTATTTGCACTGTAGTATATGATATTTATAATGTTGTCCCAAAGTGGGGTCATTTACACGGTGTGCAAGATGCCAATGTATACTATATCACATCTACTTTCAGTTTTAAGTAAACCAGCTATTTCCCCGAAAAGCACCAAGTTTATATAAAGTGGGCTAATGCATCCGCATACAAAATTGCAATCTGTTTTTTTAATGGCTTTCAAAACAAAAACACCTGATAATTAGTATTTGTACAGGACTGTTGCTCTTTCTTGTCTGTTTTACTAAAACTAACATTAAAATACAAAAATTGAACATCTGAAAACAACTGAGCAATTTAACTTAATTTTTCCCCTTTACAAGTTTCTAAACCATCAAAAACTCTTTCATGCAGCTAATATTTCAACTTAAATCTCAAAAACTCTTGTTGTTTAACACAGTTCTGCAATTTCTGTCATGCAAAATGAATCTTCTATAAACTACATAATTCACAAAGTATATCTAAATATAATCTTGTATGAAAGATACAATTTTGCATCTTCCATAAGAACCTAGGTGTATTTGAAATTTTACTGTACAGCTATAGTTAATTACATTGAGTAGTTAATTTTCACCATAAACAATATTCCACACCTTATAATAAATGAGTGGTTGGTGACACGTTTCTTTTTCTAATGAGATGGCTGTAACTTTCACAAAACATGCTAATAAGCCAGGTTTCTTGGCTCAAAGGAGCTTGAAAGAACTGTGCTTTATGTCATAGATAACACAGTATCTACTAAGAAAAGGGGAGAAATAAAACCAGGAGCTGCTTCCCAATCACTTAACCATTAATCTCACTTCCTCCTTTTGTAAAGCCAGAGGTCTTTATTTAGAATCAGTGACAGACAAGAAAAAAACTGCGCAAATGAGAATTCTTTAGAAAAGATGGAGAAACACAAAAAGAAGAGGATGCAACTGAAGCAAAGCAATCTCTCTTAATGAAGAGGAAACTCTCGGAGCAAAGCAGTAGTTGCAAAATTATCTTGGAAGTGAGAAGTAGCAACCATTTATAAAAGCCAACAAGTTGTTTGTATAAGTACCATTAGAAATTTCAGAAGAAACAGGAAGAAATAAAGGGAATTCCAAAAGAAAACACTGCATCAATGATGGTGAGAGCAGGTAATTCTGTTTCTTTAATTTCAGCCATTTAGGCTTTTCCTGAAACACATGAAACATTGTAGCACAGTATTTTACATATTCATTGCAATTTTATATTTAGGTACTGCAAATACAATAAACATATTTGCATGTGTTTCTCACCGATTCGGAATCACTGCATAAGGAGCTTCTTTATACATATATATATATGAATACACATACTATTTTTTTTATTGAGGCCAGTTCTGTGGATCCTATCTGCAGAACTAATAGCCACTTCCATGGGAGAATGTAAACACTCATATAACAGAACATGGAAGATCGTTCCTCAAGAATCAAGTCCCATATCAGATACACCCAGGAGTTTCTGCTACACTATTGTGTTTTAGTCACTGCCTTTTCCCTTACTATCTCCTCATAGAATTCTGAATAAAGAGAGGTTCAATAAAACAGCGACCGTTTCTCTTACCGGAGTGAGTGCTCCTTCTGCTTGAGCTTCCATAGGACTTGTAGGGGTGGCTGCAAGAAGCTGTCCAGCAGCTCCAGATAGAAGTTCCAATTTATCTGTAAGCTGTTCGGAAGCAGCAGGATGACACTCCATGGCTAGAACAAACCCCACCCCTGAGGTTTGGTTCTTGGCATGGACACTGTTTCCTGCCCAACCACCTTGTCTGGGCTGCTCTTCTGGAGGGGACTCCTCTAGAACTTGTAGTACCTCCGGCTCTTCATCTGAGGGACTTCCAGTCATTTTGTGCCCTAAAGCCTCATTTGTCCTGAAGTCCTGCAAGTCCCGTTCCTTATCTATTATCACCCATTCCTTAGAATCAACCTCCTGCCTGCAGGAGCTTAAGTTGACAGCTACAAATCCATTGCTAATAACGCCATCAACATGTTCTGGAGAACTAGCTGACACAGGCTTTGAAGCATCTGGAAGATATTCTTCATCATAGTGCCAAACATGGTCCATGCGGGCAGTCACAGGAGCAGGAATGGGTGTTTTCTGAGAAAGAGGAGGAACAGCAGCAACAGGAGTCTCTGCCGCAGCATTCAAGTCTTTCTGCATCTTCTCCAAACTTAAGAAAAGAAGTTAATATCTCAATTAGTTAAGAATTAATTAAATCCTGTAAGCTACATTTGAGCTTTTTCAGTAGATTTATATAAAAATTTGTTGTCATTTTAGAATAATCTACAATGGTTAAAAGATCCACAATTTGAGACAAAGAACTCTGACATCAAGTAAAAATGGGGGAATGGTCTTAGAAGTTTGCAAATATTGTAAGTGTAACTGTAATGTATCATATTGTATTGTAAATGTAGTTACCAGAAGGGACAACAGTGAGTGGATAACAACTCAGTGGTGAGGCTACCACCAGATATTACTGTACTTAATTTATGCTACAAAATAGAGAAACAGATGTCTCCAGCAGCAGTTAGTAGATGCTCTCCAGAAGAATGTTATTGTTTTGATTGATTCCTTATTTATGCTTCGCATAACTTGCTTCAAACAAATTCAAATTCCTATCCCCTCCCTGACATATTTAGAAGGATTTTGCTGCTATGAGCATCTCAGCCATCTTCTACTGGCCCCACTTAGCCTCTGCCTTTCAGTCAGATTTCACTGTGTCCTTCTCCACTTATTCTTTCAACACATAGGCAAATTGATTGAATCTGTTCTCATACATCTGCCTCTTCTCTACCTTCAAATTCCATTTTAAGACCTCTGCCTTCTATCAAGATTTTTTTTATGTTGGTGCAACACCTTTAGGCATAACTAAACCTGCTGCATGCAGGTAGATTTCTAAATTTACTTCCCAACTCCACCTGTAAACTATCCTTCTCGTGTCATCTAATCTAATCCCATGTTATCTCTATTGAACACCTGATGTCATCACTCTTATTTAGGATGAGTTATACTGCCTGCCTAGAGTATTCCACTGAAGAAAAAGGTAATAAACATCAGGGTTACCCCACTAGGTATCGAAATAAAAAATTCTCAATGCTGGAAGTCCGACTTCAACTTTATACTAGCACTAATCTTTTTTTAAAGAAGCTGCCAAGTAGTGAAATCCATTATGAACATAGTAAATACTTTGCTGTAGCTTGCATAAGCATAACTGAGCAGCTCCATTCCTGGTTTTCACATGGCAGAGGACAGATGATGGTATCTTAAACTACATAACCTGAAAAGATCTAAGTGTAAGAATAAAATAATGTCTTTACCAGGTCTCAAGAAATTTATCAGTGTCTGGCTTTGACTCCAATGTCAGACGCTTCTCCAGTTCAAAGCTGTGAATTGAACGTAACTTTCGCACCAGTGGGACATCTCTCTCTAGCTGGGTGGTCTCTGAGCGAACACGAATTGGAGAACCCAGACTTGGTGCATTAAGCATTCCATTCACTGGCCCATGGCTGTTTTCTTCCTCTGTGGCAGCCTGTGCAAAAAGTAAAATCAAAACATAACTCACTAGAAGCGGCAAAACAGAGGAAGACAAGGTACTACATACTGAATACCATCCAGGTTTTTAGCCAGTGATAAGCAAATTTGTATTTGGAATGGTCCTTAAGTTCATGCCATTGTTAAGGTAGTTCAGACATGCTCTTCAGCACACACCTACAACAGACAAAATACTAGTAATATACTAGTTCTGGATAGGTCTGAGAACAGGAGTCTCAAAAACCCAGTACTACATTTAAATTTACTCTGATATTTCACAACCATCTCTGAGATTTTTCTTTAATAATAGTCTGAAAACTGGCACTTGGTAGCATCTTCAGTTTGCTTTACAGTCAAGTTCTCTTATTAAAGAGAAGTTAGCTTCCAAGCTGTCTTTATGATTCTCTGAAGCATATAGCACTGTTATGCACTAAATCTACTGTGTATTTCTGTGACTTAGAACTATGTTTTAGTCCAACTGAATTCCATCTTGTATACTAACTGGACATGATTTAGAGCTGGGAAATCATGATCATCCTTGGTTTCAACAGGTATAACTAATAGAAATTGCCTTTGTTTAAAACAGAACAATCTCCTTTCTCCCTCTTTGGTAAAAAACAAACTAGCATGCAAGCACATTTGAAAATAGGCACCATGACTTATTCTTTCCCACAATACATTTTTTTCTAGTAAACAAGAAGTAACAGCTTCAAAACTAGACAACTCTCCTAGCTAAAGAACATATCAGTACCAGATCCCTCTTCATGTTCAAAACATTTTTATATCAGGAAACAGGGCTACATTTGTCTGTGTATGAAATGTTGTGATTGTGAGCAAGGGAGACAGGAACCACTTCCCAGAGACCACTTTTCAAAGTTAAGCAGCATTCTCTTCTAAAGACTACCCCATGAACGTCTCTGGATCAGTACAAAGGTATCATATGTTATGGAGACAAAAACACCAAGTGAATCAAATGGATACCGCCAATTACACTGCCAATCTGTCAATTGAAGAATAACCTTAAACTAGTTTTTGTATATTCAGTATCTAACTTCAATACATACAAGATGCAGGAAATTTGCTTTGGTTTCATTCAGTGAGCAAGAATCAAAACCATGTCTGAGGAATAGGAATATGAATACACTACAAACAATCTCAAATTATCAGCAATCTATTCATCATAAAGACCTGATAAAGTGACACAAGGCCCAAAAGCTTGTCTGCTTGTTACAGTATATAAATCATTCTAATAAAACGTGTTAGCTCTACCATAAACCTTGTTTTCTTAGACCATTCTGGCTAACCAACATTAGTAAGACTGCATTATTAATTGTTATGCGCATTATGGGGACAGGAAAGTGTTCAAGTCTTCACAATGCAGATTTTTAAGTACCTTACAGATCCCTAGTTTTATTTTGTTTCTGTTTGCATCCATTTCTTCCCAAACATCTTTTTCCTGAGGACGCTGATGCCCAGGGGATCCAGGTAGTTTCTCTGGTGAGACACCAACTGGAATACCATTCTCTCCATCACTGAGCTGTTCATCAGGAAACACTTCATCTGTGTTTTCTCTCAGCAGATCTCCTGGGATAGGAGTGGCATTGGCAATCCTACAAAAGTAGTTTAAAAAAAAACATAAGGTAAAAATTTTGAGACTCTAATGTGGTTTTTGAAATTATTTTCTACTCTATTAAAAGGAAGAAACAAAAAATTACAAGCAAAAGCATGCTTCTGTAGAAAAGTAAATCTTGTAAATTATTTAATATAAAAAAAACTTACTTCTTGACTTCCACAATTTGTGTTTCTTTAATTCGGGCACATAACAAAAGGTGTAAATCAAAAACCAATCACTTAAAAGCTGGGGTTTTTTAATGTTTTCAAAGCAACTTCTGAGAAAAATTGGTAAGAGATATATCTAGGCTCAACTTTGCTCCTGACTCTTCTACACATATTTTTCTATTCAAAAAAAGTAATGGCAACTTTTATAACAGTTTCCTTTTCCCCAAAATTTGGTAGAACAACAAAACATACTATGTGAGGAAGAGAGATCACTCAGCAAACTAAATGCAGTTTCAATCACTACTCTTATCAAAGTGCTATTTTGGTCCAATTATTGATAATCAAAACATAAGCATAATGCTAACAAGACACTACATTTTAATTAAAATTCTGTAGTCCCACTGACTTGGGGCTAAATAGACTAAGGCTTAGCTCAATATCTGAAACTGAAGCAGTGCTACTCCTAAAAAGTGAAAGGTCAGAAGGTCAATTCAAAGTCATTCCTTTACAGTAACCAAAATTGTTAGCTGCAGCCAAGATTATCAACAACTCCAGTGTGATGCTTAGTGTGACAATGGGACTGAATCATATGCAAAATCCTTGTCAACTTCAGTGCGTTCAATAGTGCACACTGTACACCTGTGTAATATTAACACCAGTTAATGTCTTGACTGACATTTATTGTAACACTTTTTTTAAAAAAAAATTACCTTGAAATACTGGAAATTTAATACAATCTACATTAAATTCTGGCATTTTTTCAGCCTCACTACACTGTAAAAACTCCAATGTCACAGCCTTTGTGACTCTTAGATAAAAAGTTCATCTACTCAAAGTCCAGAAGAGGCACAAAGTCTTCCTCCTCACCCATAAGAACTTCTTATATTCTCCAATCCCCTGAGATGAGTATGGGTATTATTAAACATCACATCTCATCCAACTTACTTAATTACAGAAAGTCTCAAAGACCACATTAAAGACTATTTTAAACAGGACCAAAAATCTACTTCCAAATTTCCTATAAAGATCCATTAATTTTTCAAAACTACAAGGAAATTGCTGCTTACAGAAAACAATGGGTTTATTTCCAGGCAGTTAAACTCAGGACGTATCATTTAGTTTCACAAAATATGATTTAGCAAAGGATGAACTAGCAAATTTACGTGCAATTTCCTAAGCTACTATTTTTTATTGCTGTAAATTGAGGACTGCAGTGCTATCTTTCAGGATAGTATAAACAGGAACCCTAAAAAGTGAAATACTTCAAATGTTCCCAAACCTCCATTCCTCTATTTATTCAACGTCCTGCAGAAAAAAAAAACAAATTATGGAGATAATTTCCCATTAGTACTCTACAGCTGCTTTTTAAGTGACCACAATGTGCATACATACCCAATTGCAGCTGGAGTAAGACGAGTGTGTAACTGAGGTGTGGTTGAAGTTGTTGTCGTTGTCAGCGAGCCGTCAGTTCCACTCTTCTCCCAGTCAAAAGGGTCACTTTCAATAACCCCAAACGTTTTCATGCTGTTGTCAAACACAGACATGAGAAGCTAAAAAATGAAGAAAAAAGTTAATAAGCTTCAAATTTATCTAAGAAACCAAGCAATTAAAAAATATCCTCCTGCAGTACTTTAACATGTCTGCTTTTTAATATTTTGACTGACAACAATTTTAAAAAAAAGGACACAGTTCTTCATATTAACCATTTCTCATTTTCTGAGGTTACAAATTCAAGATATGCAAAATACTGTTTTAGTAAAAAAAAAAAAAAAAAAANACAGCAAAAAAAAAAAAAAAAAAAAAAACCAAACCCCAAACACATCTGTATTTTTATCAGTAAAGAGAGCAAAGATACTCCATAAAAAGACAGAAAGACATACACACACACAGAGGCATGACTACATCGCTGCAGAATAGCTCTCCAGCAGAGGAAGATAAAAATATATTCTCTAACACCATTAGAAACCAAGGAAATGAATGAGGAGTATGTAGGGAATGATACCGATTTGCTAATTCATACATTTCTGTCATTTAGAACCATGTATCATTTACTTTATCTACTGCTGACATTCATCCCACAGAAATGTCACACTGGAAGCTTTCCACCCTTATTTTATGCTATGAAAAAGCATGTAGAACAATTTGTGTCCATGACAGTGAAAGAAATTGCATCTACCTTCCTCTCCCTGTGAAAAAACTTTGTCTCATTCTAGTGACTGATGGGAAGGCTGTGTCCATATCACATCATCTCTTACTCTGTAACATTTCTAAAATTATTTTTTTCCCCTAAAAGCTAAAACTCTAGTTTTCATCAATCTAGCATGCTGAAAATTTTTCTCCGGCCTCTTTTAAAGACACATACACTTTGGCAACTTAAAACGGACGGGAAGTTTGAATAATTTTTCTTGTATAAAGAAATTGTATCCTTTTAGCCATTTCATCCTTACTCTCAAGAACCTTTGGTGTGCCATCTATTCTAGTCAGTTCTGAAACCCTACTGAACTGCACAAAGCCATACTTCACTCTGTCCCATACATACTCTCCTTTGTTCTCTTCTTCCTGTAAATGTTAAGCCGTCTCTCTGAAGTAATTTTTAAGGTCATTCTCCTTTAAATCTTTCCTACAATTTCTGCTACAATGCAAATACAAACTCAAATGCTTAATGATGTCAGGAGCTGAGGCAATGTGTGCATAAATACCTGCATAAAATAAACATATCTGACATTGCCAAATGAAACATGGATTCTGGGCCTATGTCATGAACTTTTTAGACTGTAAACTCTTCAAAGCCGGGATCTTGACCATGTACACCCTTGTTCAGTGCCTAACCATACATACAAAGAATGATACATATCGAAGGTATGAGTAGCATTGCTACACCAAATACAACTTAAGAGAGACCAGAACTTAAATGACCATGGAAAGTAAAGCACTTTCTCACCTCTCTAAATAAAACCATCCTCCTCTGCTCTAAAGCACATGAGCCAGACCCTGTCGGAAGGCTCAGGCTGCAGCTACACAACTGCGAATGTTCCATGACCAACCAGAGGACTGC
This sequence comes from Ibidorhyncha struthersii, assembly GCA_013398815.1. Taxonomy (NCBI): domain Eukaryota; kingdom Metazoa; phylum Chordata; class Aves; order Charadriiformes; family Charadriidae; genus Ibidorhyncha; species Ibidorhyncha struthersii. Next base: position 341,214 of record VZSZ01008967.1, on the reverse strand, counting down.
AAACTGCTGGGGTCTCTCTATCTTGGAGAAACTCTGTCCTGGTGCCGTGTTAATCCCTGAGTGCATGCACTGTGTTAGGCCACAGAAAAAGGTTTTGCAAAAATATGCCTGTGTACATGTTTTATCATTCAGGATATATAATGTAAATAAAACATATTTACCAGTCTACAATCAAGGTTTTTCTATGCCACATCAACATTTCTGCAATCAGTAAATTTTACCATAGAAGAAAAAAATAAATCTGATTAATCTTTATAACTAGGCTCATAAAAAACCTCAAAACTTTCTTAATCATTTCCTCACTTAATTGTAAACTATTGGATAAATTCCATGGAACTTTGTAATAGAAAAGGAAAAAAAATCAAGGTATTTATTTTTCAGGAACACTGAACTTTTTCTGTATTTGTAATAAGATTTTTTTTACATTCAAATTTTTTGCACAAAAACTGATTATTTTTTTTTTGCAAATGTGCAGAAGAACATACCAGTACATTCAGAGAAATTCACTTACTAAAAGGAAATTAGTTACTCCTTGAGATTTTCAGTTCTTATTTTGAATCCTATATATCTTGATTTCTCTGCTGATCTTAGCAAGCAAAGCACAGGAATCATTCTTATCAAAGTTACAATTCCAGAATTAGTCAGAATAATTTATTTATTCAGCTGAACCAATTCAGCTTGCACACCAGCAGAAATCCATTCCTTCTGGTTTTGCTGAGTTAGTGAGTCAAACAAACGCAGAGAGGCAGATGGGTAATGCAAGTGGGAAGCTGACAGAAACGCGTGTTCCTAGGAGCCAGAGGGAAGGCACGCAGAGACAATTTGTGGTGCGATGTTAGATCAGTGCCACTTCTCCCACAGTCTGCGAGATTGAAAGAACTCTCAGTCTCTCCCTCCCTGCTTTCCCTGAGCGTTCCTTTGATACTGGTACAGAACAAAGTTGTCTTTTAGTTTTACTTATTGTTAAATCATGGGTCAACACTTAGTGAATAAGCCACACATACTACCGCGTATCCTCTTGGCACCTATCACCTTATCATCGAGCTGAGGCTGTCCATTTCAGCAGGCAATACTCTCTTAAAGAAAAACGACTCGTTTTCTGGTGATCTCTGTAGGCAATACTTGAGTCTTAAAAACACACCATGGCTGCACGTTGTGCTCTAGCGGTATGTATTGTAGGTGCTGAGCTCCAGATTTTGGAAAACTGTCAGAATGACTCACGAAGAAAACAACCTGATCGCTTTAACTTAAGGAGCACCCACTAGAGGCTATGATAGTAAGACAGCACCCGATCCTAACAGAATACTGACTGCAAAGCAACTGCCAATTGTTTTTAGAAACATAACTGCCTTACTCTTCCCAAACAGAAAACAAAACAACGTCTTTGAACCGCAAAGTTTCTGTGGCACTAGATGGTCATTAAAATAACTCTGTGGTGGCACAATCCATAATCACTACCAAGACTACACAATGAAATCAAAGGAAATTGAAGATGAAACAGCGTAACATTCTGCTATTTAAAAATCAGAAAGACAAAATAGTAAAAATGTTTACCTGGTAATCTGGCTTTGTAAAGTAATCTAAATTAGAAATGTGATCCAGAAAGATGTTGAATTCTTGCGGAAGGTGTTTCAACATAAGTCTGTGCTCGTACCTTTCTTTAATGGAGCCCACTTGCTCCTAGGAGTAAATAACACACCAAACATTAACACGCCCTCATTCTCTGCTACAACGTATTCACCTTGTGTCTTACAGCCATTTAATGCACTATTGGCCAGAAAGATGGGTAAGTACATTACACTGAATAGTACATTCTACATCAGATAGCAAGATAAGAGATTCTGTCGTTGCTCTCAGTACACTTGCAAAATAATGTCCAAACTTCAAATTCAATATGAAAAGCCATTTAATTTTGGGCTGTTTGAATGCTGCCTGGTATCAAGGACTCTCATTAGACGCTCAACCCTTCTGAAAAGCATGTTTTAAAGATTTAAATATCCTGTTGCATCATCTGAAGTTCAGTAATTTTTTGGTGTATAGTTTGTCATCACAGTATATTGCGTAAGATTAGTAAATCCTGTTTAGTGTAAGATCAGTAAATCAAAACCAAAAAAGACACGTTACCTACATACCACATTGTCATCTACCAATGGATAAACCACATCAGAGAGTAACCTTGTTTCAATCTAATTTCAAAAGTAATAATAGGCTAATTAGACATTGTTTCTTCACCTATGATATATGACTAAAGGCACTAGTGCATATTGACGGATTCACTTCTGTTCACCAGCAAATAAGAAATGCCCATTTCACAAATAATCAAAATAGACACGAAATTCTAAATACGTGATAGGTGAAATCAAAAAGTACTCAACTGAGAACAGGAAAATTAAATAAGTGGCGTATGTACACTTTTAAAACATTTGCAAACTAGAAGGACAATCTACTTCCTGCCCAGAACAGCTCATAAAACTTAATTGCTTTTTATACCATGACACTAGCAATGAGAACACTAGAAAACACTGGAAAATGTAATGTTAAAATTAATGAACCAGTGATTCTTAGTGGAATATTTATCACAGCACTCGCTTGCAATCCAGGAGTAAATCTCCGTTGTGCTCTTTGGTTTCACTTCTAGGTTTACCTTATCTTTTATTTTTCTCCAAGGCAGTTGCCCAACCACAAATTCCACCAACATGTAGAACAGGGACCAGAGGTCATCATGCCGACCCATTTCCTGTGAAAAATAAATATTATTCTAATGCATCTTACAAATACCTCTAAGACAAAAGGGAAGATAGACTCTCTACTGCTCTGAAGAGTTAAATCATTATACATAAAAATTAATATAATAAACCCTGAAAAATAAGTTTGTATAATTACATCCAGCAACTATTTTAAGTAGTAACATACAAGTACATTTCCATAGAAGACACAGAGAAACAAAAGAGAAGTTGAAGTGTGTTAAAAGACCATTGCAAATCTCTATACTGGAAGAGCTGTTTATTCAGATTTTTTTAGTGTATGATGTTAAGACAACATATTGGACATTATGTATTTTATAAAACTCAGTAACTTCACCTTTTTAATTTATTAACTTACAATTGAACACCAAAGGCAACTATTAAAACCCTATTACTTCTACAACAAGAAGTTTTTTACCCTCAACTACCGTAGACTCTCCTTTCCCAAAATTTATAAGTATTAATTTCTACATAATAAATACACATGTAAGAATACAAAAAAGGAAAACAATAGCAACTGCATTACTGACTGCTTTCAGCTAGATGAGATGGATATTATATAGATTGAGATACTCACTCTGTTTCTGTGAGCATTGATCGATGCATATCGTACTGTTCCTCGAAAACCAGCGACAGCTCGTGGCTGTCAAAGAATAGAAAAAGAAAGATTCTTACTGTCAGAAATAAACCTGCTGACTACTTAATTTGGCATCTACAAAGTGAGTATGGAGCCACAAGTATCATTTGAGACTTTTTGTTTTATTTTAATTTACCATGTTCTATGAGTTCTTAGTGGAAATCCAAATAGGCACCAGTGACATATGTCACAGTTTTTTAAACCATCTATTTATGTCAGTTTTTGTCGTCCAAAGGCATCAAGTACTGTTTACCACATCCCTCAAAAAAGCTATAAGGCAGAACTATTCCCCTTCTCCAATAATGAAATTTTTGCTTGGTTTTAAATATTAGAAGTTTGAGTTTTTAAATTATGACCAGATCTAAACCATAATGATTTCTTCCACTTTGCTAAAATACATCAATATTATGTGGTATGAACAGACAACCAGCCATGAGTTGAAATGTGCTAGCAATGTTTTCACAAATTATTTTCTGAACCAGCATACCAATCAAATTTTTGAGTAATTCCAAAAGCAGGGAAAGCCACAGGTAAGTCTCAAAGCTGTGGCTGAGCAATATATAGCAAGGGCTGCACTACAGGCACCAATTAAAAATATATCTTTCTTTTCTAGTTTCTGAATACCAGCATTTCCTCCCTGACACTCTAGACATTGTATGATAATAAGTCAATTGGTGTTTTACAGTCTCAGCAGATATTGTCCCACCCTTCTTTCCTTCAAATAAAATGTTACAAAAAGAATTATATAATTGATAATAGTCATAATTACTACATATTTACAATTAACAAAAATAATCAAACTGTGGTGTTATTACTTTGCCTAAGACAAATATACAGTCCATGCTACTCCCTTTAATTAATCATTTTATACAGACAGAATTGCCAGAACTGCTAAATTTGCTTTCTTTTACACAGTCTTATCTTCCCAATCAATAATTCTTTTTGTTTCCTCTAGCAGTGCATGTGAGCAGCTTGAATTATCTTCCTCACCACTGACTTGTACTTGAAGGGGCATTGGTGATCTGTCTGCCTGCCCCAGACTCATGACAATTCTTAAGATTTAAAAAAATTTTGCACAATACATTGAAAAGTCTGGTTTGATAAACACACAAAGATAACCACAATACAAAATTATTACCCTAATAAGATAAAACACTTCAGTGTCTCCCCACCTATATATATATAATTTTTTCTTATCCACCAAGAGATGCTACACTGAGAACTATCATTTAAGTATGTCAGGAGCCGCCAATAGTGTCAGTAACCCTATCAATTAAATCCAGCAGGATTATGCAGCAACATCTTTATGAAGGATTCAACCGCCCATATAATCAATGTCTGCGAGAGTGGTACGATGAACCAGTCTTAGTTGAACCAGTCTTAGTTAAGGTGGAGAATATTTCCTAGGATGTTCTTAACATGAACAGGTTCTCAGATGATATTCCATAAACCTTAGGTTTTGCACAATATCATAAAGTTAAATGGTGCTTGGAACACATTTTGTATTCAGGCAGGACAGACAATTGAGTTACTATCTTACATCTTTTAAGTATATCATATACCATACTGAAAATTATCCTGAAACAAAGTATAACACTGTAGTTGCAGAAATTTTGCAGTACCATGCAATTATACAAAGAATAGATCAAAATGCTTTGGAACTGCTAAATTTTAGGAGAAACTAAATTTTTCAAAAAAAGGATTTAAGTCTCTTTCTTGGTAGTTCTGAAGATTAGCAAACCACCCAAGTAAGAATAATATATATATAATATATATATCATCACTGCAAAGACAATCAAAATAGGTAAATTTCCAGTAAGATGCAGTTTGATGAATAGCACTTTTTCAGAAGGGCACTGAGAGCTTAACTTTAAAACACTCAGAAATACACATTCAGTAAATTCCAAGAGCATAAAGTTTCAGAAGATGAAACTAAATGCTTATTTGTATTCAGCCTCTGGTCTGAATGTTAAAAAGGAAGGATTATATTCAGTTTTACTAAGTTAAATATTTCCATTCTTCTGAGAATAATGAAAAATATGAAAACTTGGATGTAATGAGGTTTTTATTCCTAGGGTAACAACTTCAATTTCTACTTGATAATTAGCACCAAAACATTCCACTCATTTGACAAGGAAATAAAAATAGAGTAAGAAATGTCATATGGAATCTAAATTATCCCATCCAGTTTACAAATGTTAAAAATCTGACCTATTTCAATTCTGTCCTGGGAGAGAAAAGTCCGCATGAGGAAATTTATTGTGTACCAACTCAACTGCTTTTTAATGTTAAAGTCACTGCCATCCTTAAGACATTCCTATGAAATTATTTGCCCTAAGATGATTTGAATTTTCTGAGAATCACCTGGCTAGGGGGATGGGGGGGAAGCATGAATATTTTTTCTATACCTTTGCTTATCATGAAACGAATTCTGAATTCTTTACCCCAGCAAGGATATCTAAATCCTTTTACAACCTCTTGCCTTAAAGTACAGTTTGTATAAATCTGACTTAACAGCATGTGTAACCCCATTACATTTTAGGACAGAATGAAATACTTTTTAGTAATGCAGTTGGTTGCTATCTAATAGTGGCATTACAATCCCACACAACAACAATAAATGAATTCTATCACGTCACTAGCAACATGAACAATGGCTCCCGTAGCTCAGATCAAGTTTACCCAATTCTGAATAGAATTTATAGACTTCTGAGGATTTGAAAAACTTCTGAAACTGTTTCAGAACTCTTTATGCATCTCACAACAGCTCATGTAGTAAAAGAGAAATATTAGAGGCAATAATAGCAACTTCCTGAATGATTCACCACATTTTATCAAATAAAATCCCCCTCTGCTATTACTGATCATGTTAATTTGTTTTTAGACACCTCCAAATTTTTCCTATCTGAGCTCACCTGCCACCAATTGGGAGGGGAAAAAAAAAATAAGAGCCTTGCAGAAACATTGTTTATAGTATTGTCTTCCAGATGTCTTATCTAAGAAAGCTGCTACCACAGTAACTGAGCTTCCTTAAGGCAAAGGAGATTGCCTTGTTAACAAAAAACATTAATAGGTCCATTTTTTTCAGTCATTACAGGTGATCTATTAAAACAACCAACGGAATCTATGGCATTTTTGGAGCATATGCTGTAAAGGCCATTAGTACTAAAGAAACAGTGAATCTCACATTTGAATACATCTGTGAATTCCACTGACACCCTTGATTAAAATGGATCACATCTATGTTCCTTTCCATGACAAATACCAAAATAAAAATTCTCATGTTTTTTTCACTTTAAATTTAGTAGGGGGGGTTCTTATCAGTCACAGACTGAGAGCAACCACCACATCCAGGTGCTGTCTCAATTGCAGAGATACATTAACAGCCCACTCAGCAGAGGAATCCATTCTTCAGCTCTTCCATATTTAACAGCTTTATTTAGCTTGCATTCATTTCTATTTATTTATGGCAACTATTGTTACCATGTTTTTCCTTCAGACAGAGTAAGAAAGCTTTTGAAATAGAAAACTCTCAAATTGGCACAGGAACAAATGGAAAATTAGGGAAGAGTTCTTAGATTCTGGAGTCACACTTTCTGCAGAAAAAACAATTCCTACAAAACTTTGCCTTAAATCTCACTGTCATGGTTGCTGGACTGGTCCCCACAGGTGTGACCCCTTTACACTCTTCCGCTTCCAACCTTCTAACTTGGTACATAACAGAATTAGTTGCCCTTGGTCTTTATAGCAATAAGCATAAGCAGGAGCCCCTCTGCATACCATCCCTTGGTATGAACCATAAAAAGGAGACCTTATCTGCTAGAAGCGGACACTGTGTGAAGAATATGCTGTTAATTACAGAGGGTAAGTTAGTTAGAAGAGGCTTAGCTGAAAAGTAAAATTACTGAAAAGAAAATTGGTTCTGTTTTACCTCAAACCAAGACACCCAGGGATTAAATTAGTGGTAATGGCCATACAGATCACATGAGTTAGTTCCTGTATTAGAATAAGGGATATAATTTCTAAGGCAGCTAGAGTTCTTCCATACTTATATTTGACACAAAACATACTTTGCAAATCTACTACAAAACTCTAACTTGTTTAAATCAGTTTACATAAAAAAGTTTTTTCTAATATAATTAGCTCAATTAGTGATCTGGAAGTCAGAGTTGTCTCAGGTTTGATTACTATCACTAAATTCTTCAAATGTAAGTTAAAATAAATTGTTTTGAAGATACACGCATATGAAGCCGATCCAACAACTATGAAGAATTTTTCTACACATAAAGGTACTTTTTAACGTAACATCAGTTTTCTTTGGAGGTGGCCCTACCCTGGAAACACATGACAATATCTTAGATAAACCACACGCAGGAAATTAGAAGTTCCTAAAAAGGGGAATTATTTTCTCTAAGCACACAAACTTACAGATCCCTGGGAGATGCTATGCTTACAAACCTGCCTACAACTGTTGCTTCTAAAATTAGGCTGTGGAGGAGACAAATCGCACTCCTTAGTTCAGTCGAGTACCTCTAGATAAACACTCTGAGTTTATTGCTGTGGGCTATGTAGGAAACGTTATGCAGAACAAAAAGGTAACTTTTTACTGCAGTCTTGGACAGCAGATAATAAACACGAAAAAACAAAACAGTAATGATTTTTTACAGTCTATCTGACACACACCATGGTTCTTCTTATCAGTCAGGCAATGACTGAGAATTCTTAAGTGTCTTTAGGTTTTGGATTGAGAAACCAGCTCAAGCAGTGAACCCCACCCTCTCAATGCTGCCTCTAAAGCCAAGTTCTAAAGCGCTTAGGGGGGTGGGTAGAGAAGCAGCCACCTACATTACCTTTATTTCCCTTTGTTAAAGGCAGAATCCTTTCTTATCTTTCCCCTTTAAAAAGCCAACTTCCTAGTTCTTTTACCCGACAGGAATATATTTCCAGGATTGGAACTATACACATTTCCAATTCTTTAGAACCTTTTTTCATACCAAATGGCTTCAACAATTCATAGTCCCATTCTCCTTTTTTTGTGGATATAGGCTTTGAAACCTAATTTAATGCCCAGCATGCATTAGCACCAGTTTAAAGTAAATGAAAAATTCAGTGATTTTCTGGGTAAGGCAAGATCAAGCAGTTGAAATACAATTGCCATTACAATATATTATACATCTCAATTAGTTTTCACTGTATGTACAGCTCTTCGAACCCCCACTTTTAGCTCTATATAAAAAACACATCAGACACCAATAATTGCGTACTTGCATTTAGAACTCTTTATCAACCTGTCTCCTACCAGTTGTCAGTATGACACATAATTTGAACTCAGACCTACCTAAACATAAGTTGTGATTTCCAAAACCTGATAGCAACTGCCTGATCCTATGCTACCTAGTTGCAGCAGAAGCTGGGTAACAAGCCCAGTTAACATCTCACAGTACAATTAAATTTTGCTATTGCGAGTTCTAACAGACGTGTGGTGACAAATTAAAATTTAACTCCAACTGCCTGTGCTATAAAGAGCATCACTATCTCTAAGACAGCAATATTTGATGCACGAACCAGCTCCTGAGCTACTCAGTTTCAAGCTGGAGTATTTACTTAGCCAATGTGATGCACTAGCTGAAAATGGCAATCGTTTCAAAGCTGATTCATGGGCAGACAAAAAGTCTGGTGGGCTGTAGGTGGTAACAACCCACTAAGTGTCTGTCACAAACCTGAATTTACTGCAGTGAAAAATTACACAGGATAAATCTGCCATTTGTATGTTTGCTTTGCCCTATGTAATCTCTCTTCTTCCTCTTATATCAGAAGCTGAAGCAGAGATTACTGGAAGAGGAAGACTACCTATGTAAGCCAGTTAATGCTCTGGCAGAGAACTGCCCCAGACAGCAAAATATTGTCCAGACAGCAGAATATTGTTTTACTCATCTCCACAAGTAAAAATTTTATGGTTGTTCAGCATTATGGGAAGTTCCATACTTTTAGCAGATGGAAGAACCGAGACCTGCACTTCTAATTGTTTTGTACGTATCATATTTAGTATTTATAATGATAATACCATACATTAAAGAGTTGCATCAACCCAGTAGTAGACATATTTTCAACTAAGGATGAGAAGCACAAGGTCTCAAGCAAGCTAATGTACATAAAATAACACACTTCCCTTCTTTTCTTTTAAACTATTCAAAATAATTTTACATAATTCAGCAGAGAATTTAGTCTGTAGCTCAGAAAGAATTAGAAACTAAAGTTTCTTTTCTGATTTTGGTTTGCTTCTATTTTCACCAGGAAACAAATTTTACGGGACCAAACCACCTGCCTTTCCACTATAATAGCTCTTAATTTCAAACAAATAGGACAGCTCTCAAAGACTGTCAGTTCCTGAAAGTTTAATGAAAACTGGTGATTAAAGACAGAACCCAAACTAGTACCTTGACACAGAGGCAGACAGTTAAAATTCAATTAAAATGGTTCACATCCATATTAAGAGACACTCATCAGCTGGTCAATCAGCATGCATTTTAGATGGCAAGTAAGCACATGCCTAGTCCGAAACTGCAACTATGTACTGGTCAGAAATGTAAAGTATAGTATGGAGGTGAAAATACTAAGAAATTTGGAGGGCATAAGGGAAAAAACAGAGGAAAGCAGTAAGTTTTGCCATTCATAGAATAATTTGGGTTTTTTCAAAGATAATATCAAAACTCAGCAGAAAAGTTATTTCTCTTTTATTTACAGGACTGTTACAGCCCATTCCCCTGACCATCAGTTCTATAGAAAATAAAGGAACTACTGTATCAGAACTGTATCTAGTTTTTCATTTCGTTTAATTACTGCAAGAATATTCCATAGAGATGTTACAAAATAACATCACACCACATGAAATTCACATATCCATTCCACTTGTGTCACCTTCTAAGTTAATTCATAATGCTCTTTTTTCATCTTTTATATTAACTCACTACCTGCCTTTTTCACCTTGTACTATCACACACAAGACATCAGCTGTCTGTCTCTATGACAATTTCCTTCATTCCTTTTTTGTCAGCAATACAATCAAACTTACAAGGATCACATTCAGTGGATGCTGGAAATGCTACATATAGACATTAAAAGACTGTGCCTTAAATAATCTCTTTCTGTGTCCTTGAAGGAGGTTCTGGCAGACAAACATAATAAATAGTGAGACACTGGTAGGTATAACACAGCTGTATCATTATAGCTGCATAGGTGTATCACTGGTAGGTATATCACAGCTATGCATCACTTCAAAAACTTTTGAAACCTAACCATTTAATAGTTATTTTAACCTCTTTATTCAAAAATAAAGTCTGCACAGACATCTCCAAACTAACGCCCTTGTCTTCCCTATAAAGTTATCACTAATTCAGAAATGACTCTTTCAACTCATGCAGATTCCTGCTTATAAAACCAATAAAACAAAGGGCTCTTGGCTTAGTCTTTCCAGCAAATAACCATTTCCATGTAGGACATTTTGACATAAAAATCTAAACCTGCTTCAGTTTCTCCTGGGATTTAAGAAAAAAAAATACAAATAATTAGGCTCCAGTCTTTGTTGACTTAGATGACATGAGGGAAAGAATTAAGGAGTATGTATAGGTTATTTAGGAATGAGGCTATATGTTTACATCTTGCATTGAACTGCTCCGATATTATATAACAATTCCTTTGCTACAGAACTTAAAGTGAGAAAATATAAAGCTGTAATAATTCATCTTAGACTCTTCAACAGAACTCCATTTACTGAAACAAAGCTTTTTTTCTCTAAAGTAGTTCATTTTTTAAAAAGCTATCAACTATCAAATGTTTTGCTCAGAACTGAGAAGGAAATCTTGCAAACCTCATATATTTCCAAAAATATATGTACTGTAGTCTGACTGATGCAGATTTAGTGAAGAAAAGCTGAAAATGTGGTTTTAAAATATTTGTTCTTTAAACATTTCTTTTGTTCTACAGTAGCAAAATGTACAAAATCTAATTTTATAGACACAGAAAGGCAGAAGTGGGCTCTAACAGGAAGGGATAGTCAGGTTTCCAAAAAATTATCCCAGTCCTCTCTTCCAATGCTACTTTTGAATCATTATTTATTAATAAAAATATTTATTATTTATTTAGAACATATAGTAAATACTTTCCAACTCTATTTCCAGGAGCTTACTGCATTCTATTTGGCAGCTGAATTTTACCACATATTGCTCCTTCTTTTATTTTTATTTGTGCCACAATAGCTGAATTGATTTTGCTAATTGCTGTAAAACATACAATCAGTGCAGCAACATTATTCAAATAAATTAAGATCTACACACTAACGATGTAAAATACTCCTCTGTTTATAATTTCTTGTTTATTCTATGCCTTTCTGCTAGTTTATAGAGAGTTCAGTACAAAAGTATTACTTATTTTTAATGTTTTACAGTCCCAGCTCTTGAATTTTCCCAAGAAGTGCTGAAGAGAAGTGAAGAGAGGTAGCTGTTAGGAGGCTGATCTCAAAACACACGATCAAGATTTGTCTTACAGTTCAAGCTAAAACTGCAACTTGTCAACTTACTCCATCATGTCAAACTCCTCAGTAAGCTGATAACAATGCAAAATTGGACATAACTTAGCTTTGTTGCATCACACTCCACTTCCCTATCATGTCTTCTTCCTCTCTTCATATAGATTAGAACAAACATTTCCAGAAACCATTTCAAGAGGCAGCTGACCCAGTGCAATGCTCTACAGAGACAGACACTACTTTTGGTCCTGGCAGAGCATAGTGGTCTTCCCAAGCTGGATAGCCCACACAAAGCTTCACACTAGCGCAGCTGAACTAATTCCAGATTTGAAGTTGTATTTATATGACACCTTTGAGGTTATTACCAAATGTTTCTTGTTCTTTGTTTCAGCATCTGCTATCTTCATTTCTGCAGTAGAGAGGGAAGGGGGCGGTAAATAATATTCATTCTCAGTCATTCTTTTCCCTCTCCTCCTCCTCCTGTTTTTCCTTTGCACTTTCTGATACCTCATACACTCCACTCCTCTCGCCTATTTCATGAAATCTAATTACAGACCTGAGAAGGAATAAGGGAAAATCTGAAGAGTTAAGTGGAACCCACCGTGATTTGGTAAAGATCAGTTGAAAGAATTTGACCGGGAGGAACTACTGAAAGTTACATTCCCATTTAATGCCTGACATCACTTCACTGTGCCTTCTACACATTAATTTCTGTCTTTGTTAGACAAACAATGTAGAAATTAATAAAAAGAATTCTGGTTTTAGGATTGCCCAGTTATAGACATTTCATCCTGCAAATTTCTTATGCCAAATTTTACCATGCACAGGTCTTTGCTTTGTAACCGTTAGCATTGAGGTGTCCAGTACACCATTCAGAGCTTTCCTGCAAATGCTGAGGAGGAAAAGTAATTTTTGTCACTTCCCTGCTCCAAAAAATTACGTTGCAAGATAATGGTGTGTTCACTCAAAGAGACAACTTATGAAAGGTCTACTCCAAAGGGTATCAATATATAAAAGCCTCAGGGGACTATTATATAGATAGGAACTTGCTTCCTCCATCATTCTTCCCATGATTTGAATCTTTCTATGACAGTAAGGAGGAGAGAGTAATGGTGTTATTAGTCCGGTACAGCAGTAATGAAGAGAACCCTTTGCTGAGCCTGAGCAGATTAGCGCCGTGGGAGCACTGGAAGGCTCTTGAGCACTGCTTGTGCCATGCCTGAAGAGTTACGTAGCTCTTGTTCCATGCCACAGGGTGACTCCATGCTCATCTTGAGAATGCATGCTGAACTATTCAAGTTCTTGTTTTTCAGAAACAGTTTAAGAAAAGGATATACCAGGATTATTTTAAGGTTGAAATTCCTCCTTGTACCATCATATGCAGTACCATAGCACCTACAACTGCAGAAACACTTTGTCGCATTCAGCACTCGCAGCCCAGACAACAGCAGCCTAACTACACAGCAGTGCAATTATTAGTGAGACATGACTGCAGTAAACTCTACTCACACAAGAGTCACAGTGAAAAGAGGAGGCTAAAAAGAAGTTGCAATAACTGATGAGGAAATAACCTAAAGATTGATGCAATTTTATCAGAAGAGAGAAGGCACGTGGATAAATTTTACAGAAGTTTGCTTAAGTTTCCGTGATTTCAAGAGGAAAAATAAATATGATTTTACTTGTTTAGGTGCAAACACGCAATCCTCAACTAATCATATCCCTATGTAATGTACTGTTTGAGATTGAGAGACAACATTACTGAGAAAAGACAGCACAAAGCAAATGCCAGCAACAAAATGCTCTCGACAGTGTGAAACAACCACTGAACAGTACATTTAACAATGTAACAGAGACCATTACCCTTGAGTATCCAGCTTTCAACAGTTTTAGTCAGATTTGGAAGAGAGGTCTTTTTAGACCAGTTAGCCAATTATTTATTATATGCTTAATATGGAGCACTATCAATTGAAACAGCTCCCTGGAACTTTTTTGTATTATTTAATTATTTTTCATATAATTCATTGCCATTTACTACTGTACTCATAAAACATGTCCCAGTTATCCTCGGATTTTGCTTTAATCTGTGTCACTCAAAGCTGAGAATTTCTCAAGGAACTGATGAAGAAGCAATGTATTTTCCTGCTCTTTAAATAAAAGCAAAACCTGATAAATTTCACAATTTTCTGGGGTTGACCGAAGTGCTGCCAATCACTTAAATTTAATAGGCAGTCTCAATGTAATCCAAATTTTACTCTGAATTCAGTGCTGAGTAACTTTTTTGAACAACTTCCAGTACACAGACTCTTATTTACAACAAATGCAAGCAGTCGAGGTACTTTTCAGGAGCAGTTACCGACACAAATTCTGAATCAGCCGTGGCACCAGGGTAAATAAAGAAAACTGCACCAGTTTTAGTCAGTACTATCTGCGGACCACTTCTGAGACTTTTTTCTTAAAATAATATCAATGTTTGCAGACCAGGCTATAACAGCATTTGCTTGAAAAGGAGATTGAGAAGCATATATGAGCAATCCATCTTGAAGCAGTCTGTGGATCCAAATTGCCTTCAGAGAGGACAAAAGATTTGCAGTGATCTTTTTTCTCACAACAGTGTAGCTTCACCATTTTCCTTTAGTTCTTAAAATTATCCTACCTTTTGGCCCATCATAAAAAGCATTTAATAGATACAGCTTCCATTCTCTCAGTACCATAAAAACTATGTTCTCTTCCAATCACAGAAATAAACAACCCACAAGTCTTCCACCAAGATGACAGGAGGTAAGGAGGAATAAGATGGAAGTATTCTCTAGTCCCCCACAGCAATCAAGACATTCCAGAATATTAAAAGACAACATTCAATTCAAATGCATAACCATTCCCAAATTTTTGTGAAGTAAAAAAAATAAGTAAAAGGATCAATATTCAAGAAATGTAAAACTTCTATCCATGTCTGTAACTGAAGTACAATAGATTTAAAAGCTTTCAAAATGTATTTAATATTCTGCTTCAATATTTACCAACACATTTCTGTGGAGCACTCTGGGAAGGTTTTTTCGTTTTGGTGTTTTTTGGGCGCTTGTTTTGTTTTGGTGTTTTTGTTGTGTTTGTTTGTTTTTAAGAATTCAGCTTCTTAAAGTATATTTCCAGGATATCTGTAATCCTAAAGTGAAACTTGAAGGTAAAAACTCATTTGCTGGAAAATCCTCAGAATCTGAGGGCACTGAAGAAAGGCAAGCAGCAGATATCTGATTTTGTACATAAACACCTGAATAGAATAACATGTTCATTGTTTGATGTGAACAGGTTTGTAACTGCTTCCCTAGACAATAAAAAAACCTAAACATTTGTATTCACAATTGTTTTGACTGCATTTTTCTAAGGGTCAGACTGTATAGCAGGTGGTGTATCTTCTGCTTTAGCAGGAATCAGAGGCAATTTTGTTTCTGACATGTCACCAGTAAAGAGCACAGGTAACTCCTCAGAATATGTTGGTGGACACTCTGTCTCCTTTGAATTTGAATTTTTTTGTTAATGTTTAGAGTAAGAGTTTTGTGACTTCTTTAATGCAAAGCATATCAGAAAAAACAGTGCTACATTTCCTAGTTGTTCTAAAATCAGGACTTCCCAGCTTGGTAAGGTTTAATATTTCAAATTTCCAAGTAAAAAAAAAAAAATCTAGCAAATTAGATCTAAAATACTGTAAACCTCCTTAATGTATGTTAAGAGAATGTAACTGATTTTTTACTTATTTCAAATACATACAGGAAAGTTTAGGCACTTGAAATTAAGGCCATGCTAAACAAACCTATGAGGGTGAGAACTCTGTCAAAGCTCTTCATTTTGTTTAAATAACAACTGAAGAATGACCTGAAATCTAGTCTCTGGGAAGTACACGAGAAAGGTAGAGAGAGGGGGGGAAAGCAGTCATAGGGTTACTCTCCCTTGGACCTAAATAGCCTTACTTATCAAAAATACAACAGCTCCACAGGCAAAACAGAGTCTCCTCAGAATACCTTTTAACCCACTAGTTAGGATACTCTCTAAGAGGAAGCCCACGTTCCAAACTGAACACCAAACTGGGAAAAAGGAGTTTTCTCCTTCATTCATCTTTGCTGAGTCCAAATCACCAGGCTCGGGGGACAGCCTGTTAATTTGGATAATTCTTTAAGCTGCCAGTAAGTGAGACCTGTATACTGAGTAGAAAAACACAGATGTTTTAGGTAAAAACATTTTTTCTAAATGCCACCTTCTTATGGGTAGTTTTTCAATTGTGTTTTTCCCTCGCTTTGTCAGCTCAGCTTGCATATATAGAATCATAGAATCGTTAAGGTTGGAAGGGACCTTTAAGATCATCGAGTCCAACCATTAACCTAACCTGACAAAATCACTTCTAAACCATATCCTCAAGTACCACATCTACCCTTTTTTTAAACACCTCCAGGGATGGTGAATCCACCACCTCCCTGGGCAGCCTGTTCCAATGCTGGATAACCCTTTCAGTGAAAAATTTTTTCCTAATATCCAACCTAAACCTCCCCTGGCTTAACTTGAACCCATTTCCTCTCTTCCTATCACTTGTCACTAAGGAGAAGTTACACTACCTTCTTTGTAAAACAAATACAATTCAGTTATTTGTAACTAGAAGTCCACATAAATAAAAAACAACAGAATTCACGCCTGTGATAATACATGAGGATTGAATTTATGGATTTTTAAAAAATTATGACCTCAAATTCATTTTAAAGGTTAATCTGTCTAAGAGCAAAGACTAGCAGCTTCTTTCTTTTATTTTGCTTTCTTTATATTAAATTTAATAGTACCTCCAAGAAAAGTTGTGGTTAAAATTCACTTTAAAACAGGAGTGATGAAACTACCCAAGAGCTGATGATGTTAAGAATGCAAATGTTCTTCAGATTTTGTCCCTCAAAGTTTTCTATTTCTGTACCACAGCTGACACCTTCACTTTCTATTAGCGCCTTGTAAATAGAGACATATAAACTGAAGGCTGTGTGAAGTTAGGTTTACATTCAAAAAGAATAATTTATTCTGTCTCAGAAAAAAAACCCAGATGCTAGTACTACTTACTTCAACTATCACTAGGACAATGGGAAACAAAATGGTAGGTAAAATAACCTCTTGACAACACTCTCAAAAACCAATAAACAGCAGACTATGAATCTTATAAATATACTAAATTTGCATCCTGCTAAATGTATTTGCCTGATAATTAGAGAGAGTCTCCCCACAATTAAATTCTAATTACCCTGCTTTGCAGTAATCAGTTTTGATCTACACCATTAATTCAATTATTGGCTTCCTCTCTCCAACAATTTATTCCTCTGCCTGTTTCCCTTCTTTCTTTTAACAACCTACATCATCCCCAGCAGATTTTGTTCACGAACACACAGTTTTCTCTCTTCCAATCTTTTCTGTCACCAGACAAGGCTCCTCCCACCAATGCGTGTTTCCTTATCATCTTCCATTCTAGAATTTAATTCTACATCTACCCCAAATACCTGCATCCTAGTACTGTCTCCAACACATAAAATTTAGTTCCAGAAGCCTACACACATGCACTACTGCCTAAGTTTCCATATTCTTTCATCCTATTCCCAGCTACACTCAAAATGTTGTTCGAGGTTTCCCAACAGTATACGGGGTCAAAATATTTTCCAAGCAAACAAAAATAAAATGAACAAAGAGCTAGGGTTCAATAAGACTAATAAAGCCTGAACACAAACATTCTCATTACATAAAATCACCTCTCAAAATACTCCTTCCCCTACTTCCCCAAAATGAACTCTGACTCCTCTTTAGAAAGAGGAGTGATATTTTGCCATAAGGAAAATGCTGAATTTAAAGTTGCAGTCCAGATAATGATTACGGAACACCAGAAAATATTAGTCCTTCTCTAACAGTTGTTGTATTACATTTATAATCAATTCTATCCTTTTTTACTAACTTCACAACAGATTACTACCTACACAATCAATGTGTAAAAATAAGACTTGGAAACTCTGCATTCACTTTGTAAAGCAGGGAATAAAGACAGCTACAACTAAAATACTTGGGAAATATGATGGAAATGCATTATTTCATTGTTTTCTGAAAAAGAGTTCTGATATCGTTGGAGGAAGAAATTATATAGTTCTGCAGAGAGAATTAGAGGAAAAAGGCTATTTCAGCTGCAATGTGGGAAAAGAAGCTTATGTAAAAAAGCAAAACAGGCAATGACAGAAGTACAAGGGAAACCAGGAAGAATAAGGAACAAATTTGATACTAGTTTTTCCGAACAAAAAAACATATGCTTCTATGTTTATAGCAATTTATTCCCAATTTTAAAAACTAGGGGAACTCCTCTGCTCTTTAATGTCATGCCATCCTTTCTATTGAAAGCTTGGATCAGATGGAATGGATGACCCAAACAACACATCATTGGCTAGGTCCCTGAGTTAATAAATGAGGTAAACTTAACCGATAATTGATAAACAGATACTTCATGTGACACTCCAAAATGCAATGAAAAATACATTAAGCACTACAAGTGTTGAACAACCAAACTGCTCGCTTGGGACTCCTCTTACTGTTCTTTAAATACGGCTTTCTGAGAAGCTCTTTATATTAAACCTGCGTTGTTCAAAACAGTATTTAGATAGGAGCACCTACGGTTAAATGGACTCCTTGGTAGCATGGTTTGAATGGTGTTAAATCACCATGGAGTCTGACAGTAAGATGGGTTGTATGAAGATGAAAAACATTTCCAAAAATGACACTGAGATGTCTTCAGATCTGACAAGTATAACAGCAAAACTCTGGGGGATCCTTTAATACAGAAGTATGGCTTGAACCCTTCATGCAATTAGTTGGGCTGATCTTCAAGAAAGGCTTTCTCATTCGAAGCTCTCTGCCTTGACCATTCTTTCAGGTAAGAAGTCTAAGGAGACACCATAACTTCTCAGGAAGAAAATAAGATGACCACAAAAAATCCTCCCTCCAAACCTGTCTATAAGAAAAAACTAATAACAGCTAAACTGAAAATGCAACGTTGAAGCTACTTTTTCAATAATTCAAAGTAAGAAGCCAGCAATACGTACACAGCACATGCATAAATGTGCAGGAGGAGCCTGAGGTGCCCTTGCAGAACCACTTCACTGCTCTGCAGACTGAAGAAGAAAAACCAGTCACATCAGGAGAGATGCTGGAGCTGGGTAAGGCAGCCTGGTCTGCTCCCCGTATATCAACCAGTTCAACTAAGAAAAGGCGGCAGGTCATAGGAGTAGGCAACTCTCTTCTGCAAGGTGCAGGTCAGCAGGAGAGCACCTGGAGTGCAGCACAAAGGAATTCCAGCCACTCCAGCCAGTAAGTTAGCTTCGTCAATGGCCCACCTTAAATGCCTCTGTGCAAACGCACAGTAGCATGGGGAATAAATAAGAGCAGTTAGAGACGTGTTCACGCCTGCAGGGCTATTGGCATCACAGAGACATGGTGGGAAGGCTCCTATGACTGGAGTGTTGGAACAGAAGGCAACAAGGCCTTCAGGAAGGACAGGCAGGGGACACAAGGAGGGGGTGTTGCCTTCTATGTCAATGACCAGCTGGAGTGCATGGAGCTCTGCCTGGGAATGGATGAGGTGCCAACCGAGAGCTTTTAGGTCAGGATTAAAGGGAGGGCAGGAAGAGGTGACATTACAGTGGGGGTCTGCTACAGGCCACCTGACAAGGAAGATCGAGCAGATAAGGCCCTCTATAGACAGATAGGAGTAGCCTCACATTCACAAGGCCCTAGTCCTCGTGGGGGACTTCAACCACTCTGATATCTGTTGGAGGGACAACACAGCAGGGCATAAGCAATCCAGGAGGTTTCTGGAATGCATCAATGGTAAGTTCCTTCTCCAAGTGACAGAGGAGCCAACGAGAAGAGGTGCCATGACAGACCTTGTTCTTACCGAAAAGGAGGGGCTGGTGGAGAATGTGAAGCTCAAGGGCAGCCTTGGCTGCCGTGAAACTGCATGAAATGGTGGAGTTCAAGATCCTTAGAGTGGCAAGGAGGGTGCACAGTAAGCTTGCTATCCTGGAGTTCAGGAGGATAGACTTTGGCCTCTTCAGGGATCTGCTTGGTAGAGTACCATGGGATAAAGCCCTGGAGGGAAGAGGGACCCATGAAAGCTGGTTAATATTCAAGGATCACCTCCTCCAAGCTCAGGAGCTATGCATCCCAACAAAGAGGAAGTCAGGCAAAAATGCCAGATGGCCTGCATGGATGAACAAGGAGCTCCTGGACAAACTCAAACTCAAAAAGGAAGCCTACAGAGGGTGGAAGCAAGGACAGGTAGCCTGGGAGGAATACAGAGAAATAGTCCAAGCAGCCAGGGATCAGGTTGGGAAAGCTAAAGCCCTGACAGAATTAAATCTGGCCAGGGACATCAAGGACAACAAGAAAAGCTTCTACAGTGATAAAAGGATAAAAGGAAGACTAGGGAAAACGTGGGCCCTCTCCAGAAGGAAACAGGAGACTTGGTCACCCGGGACATGGACAAGGCTGAGGTACTCAATGACTTTTTGCCTCAGTCTTCACTGGAGGTGCACAAGTCCATGCGACCTGACAAGATTCATCCACAGGTCCTGAGGAAACTGGCAGATAAAGCTGCCAAGCCACTATCCACCACATTTGAGAAGTTGTGGCAGTTCAGTGAAGTTCCCACTGACTGGAAAAGGGGAAACATAACCTCCATTTTTAAAAAGGGAAAAAAGGAAGACCAGGGGACCTACGGGCCAGTCAGTCTCACCTCTGTGCCTGGGAAGATCATGGAGCAGATCCTCCTGGAAACCATGCTAAGGCACATTGAAAATAAGGAGGTGGTTGGCGACAGCCAACATGGCTTCACTAAGCGCAACTCATGCCTGACAAATCTGGTGGCCTTCTACAACAGTGTTACAGCACTAGTGGATAAGGGAAGAGCAACTGACATCATCTACCTGGACTTGTGCAAAGTGTTTGACACACACAACATCCCGCACAACATCCTTGTCTCTATATTGGAGAGACATGAATTTGATGGATGGACCACTCAGTGGATAAGGAATTGGCTGGATGTTCACACTCAAAGAGTTGCAGTCAGCAGCTCCACGTCCAAGTGGTGAGCAGTGACAAGTGGTGTTCCTCAGGGGTCAGGATACTGTAACAGTCAGGTGGGGATGGTTAGCCTACATAAAAACTTCAAGTTTGTGAATGAAAAAAAAACCAACCCCACAACCAAAAAAAGAATATGTACATACATATGAATGTACACGCATATTATACAGAAAACACTGTCCGAATATATACACAGACTGGATGTAAAGACATACCAAGTGAAAACTGCCAAGTAAGCCTTGGTGATAGGAAGATGGTATCACATGCAGTGATTAGGAACAGAAGTAGCGCTGAGTGATTGGCACAGGAGAAAGGAGACTAAGAGCACTTTGAGTTTGAGTTCATCATAAGATATTCACAAAGATACTACAGAGAGATGACACAGTTTTAGTTTGAACAGAAGGAAACAGTATTGGAACAGGGACACCATGAATGTGAATCATGTGTCTAGAGATAAAAAATGTGTTTATGAATGAAGCTATCAGGAGACAAAGGGGAAAAGGAGGGAACATAAAACTAGAGAGGGATGTGCTGAAGAAAGAAGACTTGAAATTAAATCATGAAATAAGCTGGAGCCAGACGAAAGTGAGATAAAGGAAGACTGTCACCAAAGATAAAGAGGCAGAAACTACATGCATGCAGATTTAAGACTTGTATTAATGGAAAACAGAGAAAACTGAGAAAAGGAGAGAAAGCTGACAGCAGTCATAGAAGACCAAAGTTAGTAATGTTGAGAATTAAAACCAGCACAGGAGAAGATGGCAACAGATGGTATGTTGTTATCAAGTGGGCATGGGAGAAGCTATAAATTAGTTCTGATGGCATAATTATAGAAATTTCAAAATTCTGGATGCTAATATGTATCAGTAAAATCAAGCTAAACATTTTCTTTCAAGCGTAGACTAATCTACCTATCCAATTTTCTTTGCAAGCTTGATTATATTATGGTCGCTAGATAATTTAATTAATACATATTATTTAACAAATAAAATAATTTCAACTTACTAATATATGAGCCGCTATTAATTTCAAGGCAGACTGAACCAGAGTAGCTTTCTTTGTTGTGAACTTTGTAATCAACACTATTTATGGTAAACAACAGCAGAAGAAACAAACCAGTAAGATAACCTTATTTTATTTCACAGTGAATCATAAATTAGAATACATTCTTATTCTAGTTAATGTGTCAAATGTCTCATTTTAAAACTTCTCTCTAGCAATAAACAACAATCAAATGAGAATTTAAGAAAACAGCGCTCCCACAAAGAAGAAAAAGAAAGATTAAACTCAAATTGAATGGAAATAAGCAGTACTTAAACAGAGGCTTTTTTGCCTATAGTGTACAAAAATCCTGGGAGACATTTTTGCTGTAATAACATCTATTTACTCTAGAGAATAATTTAATTTATCATGGAAGATAGAGCTGCTTTTAACTTAATTCTGCAGCCATTTTGGGAAGGTAGAAAAGCATGGCAGCAAGATGAGGAAACAAACTGCAGTGAACACAAATAGATCCAATGCTGCTGTAAAATTTGCCCCAAAAGAGCCTACGATAACTCATTAAAACCCTACAATTAAATTAATATGGTGCATGGGAGGCTTAGTTCTATAGGCTATGATTTGGAGTATTATAGACAGGTGAGTCTATATGTTTGGAAACTAATAAACTAACTTCCAAACTATGTTTGGAAACTAACTAAGAAAATAACGTTCAGAAGGGGTCTATACGCCATAGAAAAGATAAGGAGGAACCAAGTCCATGCCAGGGAAGTGTCTGTGTCATCAATGCATTTTCTGTAATGCAAACAGGTATGTTTGGTCACTACTGTAATAACAACGTGAAACAAAAAAAGTAATTACTACAGATAGTACCAAAAACATTTAAGTTCTCTAACCTGAATGAATCTTCATTTCTACTTCAAACATTTTCTATTGGAATATTGCTGGAACTTCATCAAAATTTCTCCAGACTCATTAGCACTGCTGCCTGTTTGTGAACTTCACTGCCATATATGGCACCTGTAGTAAAATCCATACTTAAACATTGGCCACTACTTTCCATATAAGATCCTGCATTCAGCCACTTGGAACTTTCTACACATTACAAATTTAAGCTGAAATTCTTCGTGTTAGATGACTGTTTTTGTAGCTGCCTGCTTTTAATTCAGTAAATAATTTCAGACTGTTCTTGAATGCAGCTGAAACAAATGTTTGTTTTATTAACCCCACAATAATTTGTGGGATGCCTATAACCCCAGCATGCCTTGGAATGGAGACAGACAAGGAGGGATTTGATGATGATGATGACACCATGATGATGTCAAGCAATATTCTACCAGCCATCCAAAACTAATTATGCCTGAGCTTTTGAAAAACTAAATTTCACACAAACTCGGTACAGCCTTGTTCGAATCAGGCATCCAAATTTTTCAAATGTTGTATCTATCATGAAGCATAACTCAATCCAGAGCTGCAATAGCCTGAATTTCTTTTCTCTTACTCCTTCAGAATGCTTTCAGGTTTCATTGGGGTGCAAAGAAAAGAAACTGAGAGCAAGGAAAATATCACTTAGTTGCATTGTACTATTCCAGTGGGCACGAAAATTGCAAGGAGAAGAGAAATTAGTCTAACTAGAAGTGAAGCAGTATGAGGAGGTGGATGTAGAAAGGAAACCAGAGAGGAGAGACAAAAGAAAAGATTCAGACTAGAATAAGCACAGGCTTAACAGAAATGCAGAAAGGTATGAATGAATTGTTGAACATATCAGTAGCCACTAGCACATACTTCAGTCAAATACTAGAATAAACCCATGTATTCCCAAGTTTTATAATTCCTCTTTTTGTAACAGATCTGAAACAAGAACACCTCATCACACTGAAGTCATATGAAACTCTGCTGCATTCTTCTGTCTTGCTACAGCATGCTAGAATTAACTAAGAGTCTAGTAGCTTAGTGGTTTGATAAATTTCTTATTCCCTCTTTGCTTCTTGACCTGATTTCACAAAATAAAGCCGTCTTCCTCAACTAAGGACCTCTTTTCAACTTCTTGTTTGAACTTCAGTCAAGTGAATGCTATCTATAAAACTGATGATAATTTTTTCTTGTAATGGCTTTTTAGCTTCAACCCCCTTGCCAGTCTAAGTTGCATTCTGTCAAAGAACTACACAACACCTTTCTTCTTTACCAGTCTTGAAGCTAACTTAATTTATCTCCACCTGTTGGAATGAGTATGCTAGCCAGTGGTGCTTGCCAGTGATTTCTGGAGGGTAATACAGTCCTGTCATAAACTTTTCTGCTTTCAACTGCATCCATAAGCCTCTTCCACCTTTTTGAGTTGAACAAAGATATTTACAGCCACCAGGAATTCCTTAATGTTGGGGGAAATACAAAGCTGCCAAAGAACTAAAACCTGACACTATACTTTTCAAGAATTCTCTGCTAATTCTTTTAGAACAGGTTGTGGAAATTCAAGGACTCAGGGATGATATGTAAAATCTCAATGGGACTGGATTCTTTCTGCAGAAGTCAGAAAATTAGACTTATCATAAAAATCTAAGAATCAACCTCAACTAAGGAACAGGTTCTTACCAATAGAGTACTACGTTTTTTGGAGAACATGCTTTTACATTGTTCCAGGTTATTTGCAGTATCTGCTGAAGAAATCTAATGGAGTTTAGAAGAAGGATAGCCTTAATGAGAAGCACATAGCACATTTAATGAAAATACTAATAAATTTTATTATTAAGCAAGGCCAACAGTATGGTTGCTATCTATACAAGAGCCATTTCTGACTATTAAGTACAAATAAAAGTACTGTCTTTTTTTTCCCCCATCACTGCCACTCTACTAATATGGATTACACTGTCAGAAAATTCTAAACAGATTAATTGAAGAATAACTTCAGTTACATTGTAGGGCACTGCAATGAAAAACAAAAGGCAAGAGCTGAGTTGTTACAAAAGAAAGAATAGCAGAAATATTAAACTTTCTGTTGTTAACACCCATTTTTTATGAAAATACATTGGTGAGTATACATATAGAAATTACAGAATCTTGGGAATTGTTTTCGAAATTACAGATCAGTTAGAAAAACATTATAAGCAGCCAAATACACAAAACACGACAAGAACATTTAGAAATAAAAAAAAAATTTAAAAACTACTTAAAATGTTTAGCTCACCTTTCCAACAGCAGCAGCCACTCTGTTGGTCTCCCCTGCTCTTTGCTTTCATTGCAGTGTCCAGCATTATGGCTGAAGGAATAGAGTACAGCAGAACCCCGCTAATTTACCTTACTAACTCACATACCTCATAATTTGCACACAAAATGTTGCTATTTTCCCAACTTCTTAGGCAAAATAAATTTTAAAATCCTGTAGATATGGATTCTACCACTGAAATCGCATCACATTAATAAACTTGCTGCACAATATTGACCAGTACATTATTCAGTATTACCATTAAAATGTAAACTAAACTGGTTTCATAAAGAAAATACATTTCTTTAAAACATCACCATCCACCATGGCACTGACATGCTCATTTTCAAACTTTGAAATTAAGAAAAGGACTGCCCGCCAGTGAATTAGGGAGGCTCTACTGTACTTAAAATTGTAATGTCCTCATTGATACGCTTTTATCTACAATTTTCTTCAGACTGCATCGCATGGGAATACAGCAACTACACTTAACTATGTCCCATTATATATTATAATTAGTGTCCTATCACTGTTTTAATTATTCAGATTTTCTCTTTCATAAGATTATATATTCAGTTTAGTGTTTGACTTTTTTATCCTACTTTTTTTTTTTTAATACAACATACCAAGTGAAATTACGCTCTGGTGTGTTACTCTGATATTTAATGAAAACCTACTTGTCGCTTGATTTTCCAAACCAAAAGACAGACTACCCAAAAAAAGAAAATATCATAGACTAGACCTCTGCCTCAAGCCAAAAATGAGAAACCTAATTCATTCCCGACTGCCAATCCTTTAATATAATCAATAAATCACATGGCATTTCTGATCTGGAATGATGTTTGTCAAGTTTATATCAGTTACCAGGTTAATGCAACTCACATACTTCTCCAGAAAGAAAGACAGCATATTACCACATTCAATTAATCCAACTGACAATGGTGAAAAAATATCTTACTGGTCTGACATCCCCACATGAGTTGGTAAATTGACGTGCCAAGCCAAAATCCAGCATATAACACTTTCTACAGGTGCTAGGAAAACGTCCCATTGCGAAGTTGGACTAGGAAGAAAAAAATACATATATATTATATATATTAATATATAATGTATATAGATATACATACACATTTCAAAATGTGCATGTATTAATGAAGTAACATAATCATAGAGAAGTAGAATGTGGATTTTCTATCTTTCCTTTCATATTTTCAATTCTACTAAACTCCCATTAAATTTGAAGAAAATGTTGTTAATGTTTCTGTTAAGAAAATCAGACATCCATCTTAGCAGCCTACAATGTCCAAAGAGATTGTCCTCTTACTTCGTCACTTAGAATACATTAATTTTTAGCAAGAATTTTCCAATCATGTTACCCACTTACATATTTTGATTTGGACATTTCAAAAAAACTACCAACGTAGTTAGACCCTAGGGCTAACAAGTTCATCTAAACAAATGCACTAATACCATATATGCAGAATACAGAATAAGGACTGCAAACTGCCTTTTCCTTTTCATGGAAGGGGTAAGAATGAGAATTTAAAAAAAAAAAAAATATCCCAAAACAACCAAACAGTAAGAGCGGGAAAATCAGTGAGGACTTATGGAGTTAATTCATCCTGAAAAGCTTCAGAAAATTTTCTTATTTGCCTCTACAGATTAACATTCCATATTAGCCCTTTAAATGAAAAAAAAAAAAAAAAATTCTTCAACACTCCTAGTTTATGAGATTTGAAAACATTGGCTGAATTGGTTCAAGTCTCTCCCTACCAAACCCCCTTAAAATGGATTATGTGATATAAAAAAAGATAAAGCTAATAACAAGTTCTGTGAAACAGAATTGAAACTACACATCTGAGCAAGCTGGAAGCTTAGGGCAATTAACTCTAGAAAAACTACTTTTCTTTTTCCATTAAGTGAAACAGCAGTACTGTTCTAAATAAAACTGAAATTCACAGCTGCTTCAATGTCAAAGGTTGAGGGTAAAAACCAATCAAAAACATGAATTGAAATGAGTGTGATCAAAATTAGTTTTAAATGGAACAGGAATTTCAGCATTGCCTAATTCATCATGAGGCAAATAACCAACGAAGGACTTCCAAGATTTCTGCTCAGCACAAAGCTTGCTTTTAGTATAATTTGTCATCTAGAAAATACCTAATAAAAGATAAAATGGACTTATATATTCAAGCCAGGAAAACTGCAGGCTAGAAAGCAATCATGCCTTCTTTTGCATGTGTAAGTCGCAACATAACTCCTAAAGGGGAAGAAAAATTCTTTCTTTTATGAATCTAATGTATTGCTTCACCTGCTGTTTATACTGGCTCACCATTTAATTTTCTGCAGGTTTTCCATCTCCTAACAGCACTCTACATTTCCATCCTATTTGAGTCCATAGACTCCAAGATACAGCTAGATAATAAGATGTTCCCAATCCATCCTGCCAGCCATAAAGGAACACATTTCCCATTCAAAACTGGAATTGTTTTCATCATTAAAATCTTGCGCTCCAGCAAACTCCTCCTCACCTATTTCACTTGACATTCACTGCCTCTTGTCCTTTCCCTGTCAAATGAAGTCTTGGGGATGGGTCAGGGAGAACGCAAGTTTTATAAAAAGTTGCAAGGAAGAAGTGATGAAAATGAAAATTCCCTAATGCACAGAAACTTACCAGAGGCTTTATGTAAACATCATTCAGCTGACAGGAAGTTTACCTATATAAGCCAGATATAACCAGCCCCATTTGCAGCTCTTAGAAAACACAAGATTTGCTCATTTTTTTCTCATTTACAAATTTTGAAAGTTCAGAGTTCTAATGATATTTTTAATATGGAGCAATATTAAAAATAACATGCAATTTCAGTAATAAACTCAAAGAAAAATAGAAAAAAATAAGAACAAAAGTGTGATGCTATCAGGAAGGATGTGTCCTCATGACATTTTGACAATATTCATGTTATTAGAATTCAACAATAAAACAATTGAATAGTTTTCTCTTACAGTCTGTCTTTTCTTTCCTTGTTTGTTACATTAAATAACATAAATTGCTTTTGAAGAGCTTATAAATACCTCCTACAGTTAGGATCTATTCTCTTAGATTTATTATATTAAGATATAAATTGCTGTTAGCCAAATTCATTATATCATATCTCATGGCAAATACTCTTGATTGCATGATGCTACAGATAAAAATTGGAAGTTTTAACTACAGAAGATTGCAAGGAGGCCTAAGTAACTGGAGACAGCAATGACAAAGACGAAAGCTATTGTTGCAATCCAACATTAATTAATAGAAAAAATCCACCCTATCTGATGAATAAACATTCAATTCTCTGTCCCTTCTCATTTTTTCATTTTACCATCTAGTATAGAACCTATTCTTATATATGCAGCCATCTAATGACCACATCTTACTTTCCTGTTTTGATTTAATGGGCAGACATACCGGTTTTATGTCCCTGTGCAGGAATCCCACAGAATGAATACTTTCAATAGATTCCAAAATCTGCTTCCCAAGCCGCAGAGTGGTACTAATGGTGAATGTTCCTCGAGACTGGCTCCGACGCAGGTCTGCCAAGTTCCGACCCTGATCAAATTTAAAGGACGTTTTCATAAAAAAATACTAACAAGACTCACAGATAGCATAAAGTCTTCCTACTTGTTCTTTAGCTGTTCATTGTTAACTACAGAATACTCTCATTACCTATTTCCATACTGACTATATGTCCCCAAGTATCTCCAACATTAAACTTAGATTCTATTTTTGAAAATATGAACTTTAGTATCTTTCTACTAAATAACATGGACCAAACTAATCTATTAGAAGTCTAGTACACACGCTATGAGTTAATGTTGTATCTGTGTCGCACCTGAAAAAAAGCCACTGAGAAAATGCTCATGAAGACTTCTTTACACTCACCTCTTTAAGGAAAAGTATGTAATTTATTTAATTATACAGTATGTCTTAGATGACTTAACCAAACAGATGAAAAATATATTATGTAGGAAATGCACCCGCATCACAGAACTGCTGGTCTGTCAAAATAACAGATGACCAACAGTATGAACTACAGCACACTTCTTTTTCCAGTATTCATATTCACCAAGATGATAAAAGACAATAATCCCATAACTTTCAGTGCTAATTACCCATTTTATCCCTTTTCACAGGAACAAGTCTTTCAGTAAAGTGGTTTCTCTTACTTGCAAAGGTATTTTTTCACTTTCATCAAAAAAGCCAACAAAATGCGCAGACCAATATATTATATTTTAGTCTATCTTCAAGTGAAGACTTCAAAGGAATGTGAATTATATCCGAAGACATCACAGTTCACTCTTTCAATAGTCAGGTCTTTCTGAGGATGCAAACTTTCTCCTTTCTGAGAGAATTATCAAAAGGATATCGAAGGATAAGGATGTAAGGTGTGCTCACTGCTATGCGTTCATGATCTTTGTTTTTTTTTTTTAATGGTTGGCTAACAAACCAAAACACACAAGCAATCTTTGAGCTCTCTGATTCACTGACCTGCAACTGCATGACCACATAATTAAATCTGTCATTCCTTCCACATCCAATGAATCTACAGACATGATCTTTTCCTGAGGAAAAAGAAGCAAATTAGTCAATAACAATGAAATTCTGTAGTTTATTCCTCTAAATACCTAGCAAATTACTGGAAGAGATATTTATATTTCTTTAGAGATCTTTAATAAACATAGCTCCCCACCCACTCAGTTCAACAGGTGTAAAACCAATGTCAGTTCTACCCCCAATTAAATTTAAAAATCACAGTTTGGTTTAAGCCAATTTTCTTTAAAGCCTGTGGAGGAGAAGAGGGCTGGTCAAAAATAATCTCCTTGCTATCCTGCACTTGTAAGTCGAAGCATAAGATTCCCCAGGTAGAGAAAAAGGCAAACCAAAGACTGCAGTAGGGAAACAGAAGGGGAACGCAACCTTGTTGTCATTTTGGCATCCGTGTTCATCGACTTGGAGAGAACCTGGGACCCCTTATGACCCCACTCTGTGACAGAATAGGGTACTGTAGGGTTTAAGTTCCTCAGGCCATTTACCTTCCTTTCTGACACCATGGAAGCTACAGCCAAGAAAAAGCTGATGGACACAAGTGGTCGCTAAAGCCGTGTAAAATTTGTGTCACCTAAGGTTTCATTCATTAATTTCTTTACCCTTAGCACTACCAGAATGTCATAAATAGCAAAAAGTGATAGGAGAAAAGCTATTAGTTTTTTTTTTTTTTTTTAAAAACACGTTACTGCTTTCAAAACACCATTAGTGCTAGCTACAGATCTGGGGGGACTTTTTGTTACTGCTGGACTCATAGCTCCATCAAACCCCTAAAACTTGGCCCTACAGCTTTTGAATATTCTCACTTCACTTAACAGAAGAGCAGTTGCCTGTTTATCATTTCCTCAGGAAGCTCCCTGCCACATATAATTAAAATAGATAGGCCCATTTAAACAAAGAAAATGGTACAGGATTCACCAAAATAATTTATTTTAAAAGAAGTATTTTAAAAGAAATCTCTATATCTTCTGCAAATACTTCAGCGCTAAGCTGCAAGTATCACTGCTTTTCCTCCAATTTTTCCTTCTACCCATTTCTTTATGTAAGACAGGCAATATTACAGACAGTATAATCTTATGAAGAAAAAGGATTTGCAGCAAATTTGTCAAGATGAAATTTTGTATATTCATTGCTGCAGTTTCCAGTTAATGAAGTCTCACCTCAAATATTTATGATTCATTTTACAGCCACGGTGGGTATGCTGAGGGAACATCTCCAGAGAAACATATTAGTCAGATTTCATCTGACAAATTCAGTAAATGTCCAAAACCCCGTTTGGTCAGAGAAACCCCATTTTAACCGGAACAGCAACTCCAGCTGTGTGGTAAATTCTCTGGAAACTAATCTTTCTGAAAAACTGAGGGAATGGGAAAGGACAGAAGTAGGGCCTGTACACCTTATTCAAATACCATGATCCTCTGCCACTCCAGTGCTGCTATACACACCTACTACACCTTTGCAGATACCTTCAGTTCCTTTTCCCTCAGCGAGAAAACAGTATTTTCTCACACCTGTGAGCCACATGACTGGGGAGCAGGGGGAGAAGATGACGGTAACAGGCTGCAATGAACAACTACGCCCTTGAAAAGCTTCCTAGGGAGGGTACAAACCATACATGCCATTCCCCAGGCTGCAGTGTATCACTAGAGCTAGGTTTTCAGCCCACACCAGACACAACCCATCACTGAATTACGCTACAGAGCTGTAAATGGGTGAGGGAGAAGTCTGTAAGGTTGTGTGAGACAGAAACCAACTGAGTCTCACTCTCACAGAGTGAGATGTGATAAATCTGTCTTCTCCCATCTGACTGTGGGAACAGATGGCCTAACAACATGATTAAACAAGACAACCATCTGTTGCAGCAGATTTCTTTTTTAAAAAAATCCACGCACAAAAACCAAACACAAAAACAGAGTTTAAAGAGTTAAACAATATTCTGACAACAATAATAGGAGACAGCATCATTGGCAGGAAAAAAAAAATATAAAAATCAAAGATGCAATTGATGACTAAGCTGTAATAAATAGCTGTACCACTGAACATACTTCTCCTTCATAATTAAGAGAGAAGTCATAAAACTACTCACATACTTAAGCATGTTTTGCTAGATCAGGGTCTTAAAAGAGCTTCTTTGAAGTTTTTCATTATTCACTGTACTGCATACCTACAAAGTTATGACTCATATCACCCCCACAATGAAAGACCAAACTTTTAATTTTCAAAATTTCTGAAAGCAAAAATAATAAAAAACAGTACATCCCTGCACTTCTGCCAACAGCTATTCTCATTTCAGTTTCACAGTTTCTGTGAAATAAGATTCTAATTCAGAAACACTCGAAAGCATATTTATAACGTTGAGAATGTGCCTAGCTCTAGTAAAGACTGGAAGAACTGTTTTGATGGATTGAGACATAATACACCTGTTTATTTAATTATTTCCTAAAGGCCTGTTTCTTCATAATTTTCCCAGAAATTGTACATAATAAACTTATTTAAAAAAACCCAAACAACAGATCCACACATCAAGAGAATTCTGAATTACACTGTCAGCTGTCTCTCACTGCATACTATTCACAGATCAAACTTTCCAAATATTTGCAATAAAAAGGATTTTCATGACAACTAAATTCCTTCCTCTGATTTATGTCCAAGGTAACTAGAACACCTTGAAAATAAAAGAACATAAGCCCTTTGAGAAAAGGACAGTAATTATATACATACATATATATACACACATGCCAAAAAGGGATAGAAGAACAAGATAAAAGTTGGTCTCAGAGGATATATGCTATTAGAAGGTTGTTACAAAAATATCCTAAAAGAACTGTTTACAATTTCACCTGCTCTGAATCTCCATGAAAAAAAAACTTGTCAAAAAAATAAGAAAAATTTCTACATGGTAAATGAAGCATTTAATAAAAAATATTCTTCAAGAAGCAATGACCTACTCCCTGTTTTTCTTGATTTTCTCTCTGCTTCAAATTTTTAGCTCTTGCATACTGAAAACTTGAGAAGGTAGAAAAATTAATGGAAATAGCTCCTAGGAGCCAAGATTTTATGTTAAAAATAAAATGGTCTCTACAATAGTCTTATTTAATAAAAATTCTTAAAGTATGGATAAAAATATATGCATTTTAAAATACATTTATGTATCTGTGCAAACTATAAATCTCAATATATGCAAAAGGTTCACCCTTGACCCATCTCTTACTGTAGTGACTTTCCTGATGATCTTCAACTTTCCTTATCTAAATCCAGAGCAGTTACACTGTAATGTGGAATTGCACAGCAATGACTAAAGGTCACCTCTAGTGTTACTATCATGAAATCACCAACTTTTTTTTCTTTTTTTTTTATTTTTTAAACTGTGCAAGAGAATAATAAGAGATAAAAAACAAGGAATAATATTTAGGCTGTTTTCTCATAAGGAAGGCTATTAAAAGAGCTCCTTCTAAGGATCTCATACAAAATCAGGGTTTCAGTTATATAAAACCTTCTATTTATTGTTTTCTCAGAGAAATAATATTGAGAAAATAAATAACTGAAAGATCTTTATTGGGATTATATATTACTTGGATTGTTTGCCTCACTGGATCTGTTGTTCACGTGTTTCATTATTCTGGTCTTCTCATCTAGACAGCATTTCCTGTGATTCAGTAGAATCAGAGACTCTTGTGCAGGAAGACCTGGGTTGTTAAAGGAATTATACTCCCCAAAGGAAGACTGATAAGAAAATTATAACTTCTGTAAGGTCCTATGGTAATTATTCAAAAATCAATTTTTTATTATTTCAGCAAACATTTTTGGTTTTCAAAAATATTTCAAAAGGTAAAGAAGTTTTTACTAAGAAAAAAAGCATTTTTGTAACATCTTAACTCAAACTTCACTATACTTAAATTCACAGCAGAAAGTTATAAGGCATTCCAGTTACGCAATCATATATAAAGCTATGCTTTTAAAAAAATACATTGGCATTGTAGTGCTACCAAATTCCAGTATTTTATTTCAGTTTTTATTATTTTCCTTATTACTTTAGCTGCTTCACCTATACCATTTTACAGACTCACAAGCTCATGTGTGCAGAAAAAAAAAAACTTGAAAAATTAATCCTGAGCATTTAAAAAGCCAGGAGTTACAGAGTATTTGTTTCTTCAAAACTCGCTACCTTTAAGACAATTTCTTTCAAGAACCCTGACAAATGGTTTCTAAATTTAGGATTGGTAACACTGAAACTCATTATTCATGTCTGGACTAGAAACTCCAAAATTCAAAGGAAGCTAATATGCAGTCCCTGAATCTCCTTGCTTGACTATGTAATACTAGAGTTTTTTGTGAAATTCTTTAAAAACATATAAACATAGGAACAGTTTGTTAACACTGTAACATGTGACATGCTTGCCCTCTTAAATCTATAGAGGCTGTCAATTTCTGCTGCAACGTGACCTTTACAGCAGATTAGGCAGCATGGTATGTCATGCAGATTTTGTTTTATTCAAAGTAAGAGTTTGGAAAAATCAGGCTGCTGACAGGGACAGATGTATTAGTCAAAATCTTCCAGAATCAAAATAATCTTTTCTAAAGAAAAAAGTCACCCTTTAAACTTTCTTTTTAGAATCTTACGTTGTGAAATGCAATGAAGAGAAGCCATTGCATATTTCTCTGTATTGACAGCTTCAGACATTAAAGTATTTAAAAGTATATCAAAAGTGACTATTCAAAGCAATGATTCTCAGTGGCCAAGGCCCTGAACCCTGAAAGTATTTTGGGACTCTACATGCCAATAGTTGCTTTTTTTCTACAAGTTACAGTATTTTAAAGTTGGTTCTTTGTTTGTTTGTGTGGGGGTTTTTTAAATATGTTTCCCATTTTAACATTAGAATTATTCTTGGCAATACTTGCAAAGGCAAAGAAATACAAATACTCTTATTTTGCATGCTATGTGAAGGACCTGCAAATATTCAATACTAGATAGTACAGGAAAAAAGAGAAGATCTTAGAAGAGGAAATAAAAAGCTAACAACAACAACGAAGTCTAGAGTAAAAAAAGGTACGGACAAGCTATGGATCCAGAATAAACTACAGCTGAGCATAGTTTTTGCAGCAATTAATTTTTTTGTTGTTCTTTTTATTTTCATGTCAACCTGTTTCAAAGAAAAGGTTCATTGTAGCAAATCTTTCAAAAGCTGAAAGAACTCTTCCACTTTTAATAACCATTTAGCAATAACCTGCATAATATAAGGAATATTTATTCAAACTATGACTAAATAGAGATTATAATTATTTTTTAAGACGATACACTGACATTCTACTTCTGGCATATGCAGGGTACAGTCCTACCTTGTAGTTTCTTCAGCACAGCTACTTCCATTTTCAGCACTTGCTTTGGTTGCTGAGCCGATTCGACCTTCAGTGCAACATTTTCCCGAGTAAGCAAGTCCAGCGCATCGTAAATTTCTCCAAATCCTCCACCACCTATTTTCCTCAACTATATTGGGAAAAAAAGAAAGAACACAAACAGATTTAAAAGAGGGGAGAAAAAAAGAAAGTAAATAAAACATCAATACTACTTTGTACTGCCTGTCTTACTGCAACTGCTGTTGTATTACTAATCGATTTTAAAATAACATAACAATATCCTTCAGTATGTAAAAAGCTACTGAATAATCTATGAAGGTATGGTTAACCACAGCTTGGAAGAAAATCCTAGGAAAACATGTTAATACACCTGATCTAGCCTCCCCAGCATGAATCTGACCAAAGTCAGCATGCTGTATAAAGTCTTTCCTCAAATAGTCACATACTACCCAGAGATCTTCAAATACAAATGCATTCACATTTTTAAAATATGCTACCGTTTTCTTTTTTCAGAAACATGCACACTGAATACTAAAGGTATAAAAGTTCTTGGCCTTACTGAAAAGAGGCAGCATTTTCTATTATATGCAGTGACTTACACATAACAGCTAAATCATAAATGATAAGAAATGGCTAAGATTATCTTTGAATATATATTTTAAATGTAACTCACATGTACTTACGGTTCACCAATGCCATTCTTAATAACAGACATACTAAAGAAACCTGCACCACTGAAAGTTTTATTTATGTTAGGAAGAGGCGAAAATAATGCACCTGGCATATTAATTAGTTTGCAGTACATTCAGAGCAAATATTAAGAGTTGTGTTTTCACTCTGCTTTAAATATTCAAAGGGAACAGAGACTTGTCTGGTTTTCAGTACCAAAAATGTCAGTGTTATTTCATGTAATGCTTTCATATGGTGATCTCCCCTGTAGCTATCCATCCTAAAGCTATCCATTCTAAAGCTGATGAAAAGAGAAAAGGAGACAAAAAGAACTTACCCTAAGAAACACACAATATTGTATTTTTACTGTATTTTACCTTGAAAGAACTGACATGGTTTTATAAATATCATTTGAAAACATATAGTTGCTAAGGTTACATGACTACACTGCATTAAAGGTCATCTACACATTCTGGGGATCTAGAAATCAGCAATATGCTGACCTGTCTTCAGATTCTGAAAATAAATCTAATGTCTCCTAATCCGGACAATCAGCCATCTGACTGAGAAGGAAAAACAATTTCTAAAACAGGAGGAAGGTAACAGATAAAATACTCATATTGTTTACTTGCATTTTTCAAGTCATATCGCATGGAATTTTTATTCTGTATGATTACAATACTCAGCATTTCATCGTGCACTTTCTGTCCTGAAGATCTTGTACCATCACAAGCAACTGCTATTTCAATACTCTTAAGATGAGGAAAATATGGTCCAAGATATGTAGCGTTATCTACATTACTCACTTCCAGCCGATTCATTGAGAATTTTTAAAAGGTGCATAGGATAGACAGCACACCACATCTTCAGACTTACAGAACTAACCCACCTACATATCTGCTCCTAGAGCAATGCCTGTTGACTACAAATGCACACATCCATTTCTTTCTAATAAGCACACTAGCTGTTAGCAAATGCAATCTCCTCTTTTCCACAGGCTGTTTACTTTCTCTGAAGCAGCGTAATATGCATCTTACCAACACAGGCGTAAGCCTGTTACTCTTTAACCTACACATTTCAAGAACTTAACAAGTTCCGGTACACAATATCACACATCTTGAATAAGAAGCTTGTGTCTTCGGACATGACTTGTTTAAGGTTAACTTTGAAATAATGACAGATCACATGAAATAGAAACCTTTCAGGTCTGATGAAATACTCAGCATAACTTGGTTACATTCAGAGATATTTAATATATACAGTGTTAGTCCTTACAGAAAGGAAAAAGATCTGTCATCTAAATATTGGGAAAACTAGCAACTTTTAAGAGGAATATATATATATATACACATTACTATACACATATATACATATGTATATATAAATATACCTATATATGTGTATATATGTATATTAAAAAAAAGTATGTGTGTATCTATGTATATCTCTCAAAGATGTAGTTTCGTGACTAATTTGGCCATTTTAAGTCTGCACTTTTTCATTCTACTTCCTGGTCTGGTAATGCCATTATCTTGCCTGAGCTCTGAGCTATTAACATGGCTCCAGCAGCTGAACATAGACATTGATTTGACTCTAGTTTTCAGCACATAAATTTTCAGCACAGTACAAGCACAAAGAAGACAGTTAGAATGCATGGTGAAAAGGGTGAGAGGCGAAAAGGAAAGAGGTGACACAGCCATTCTCACCCCTATTATAAACTTGTAGCAGTTTATCATATAACTTCATTTACCAGCTTTGAGAAACCAGCCAGACTGAGAAAGACTGCCTTTTAAAGGGTTTTTTCCTGCTTGTGTGCTTAACTAAAAACAAAAAAAAAAAACCAAACCACCCCAAAACACCACCACACTAATAAAATAAACAGATCAATTTCTATCCTCAGATAAAGTGCACCAGAATCATTAACATACATCCAATAATGACACCCGTCAATAATTCCAGGCACAAATTAACTGCTTTTTGATTGTAGAAAAAAATATTTTCCACACCCTTTGTCACTGGGTCATGCACCACATTCAGCAATGAGCCCACGTTTTCCTTGGTCATCTTCTTGCTGCCAGTGTCATTGTAGAAGCCTTTAGAATCATAGAATCATCTAGGTTGGAAGGGACCTTTAAGATCATGAAGTGCAACCATCAACCTAACTGCCAAAACCACCATTAAACCATGTCCCTAAGCACCACATCTACCTGTCTTTTAAATACCTCCAGAAATGGTGACTCAACCACTTCCCTGGGCAGCTTGTTCCAATGTTTGATAACACTTTCAGTGAAAAAAATTCTCCTAATATCCCATCTAAACCTCCCCTGCCATAACTTGAGCCCATTTCCTCTTGTCCTATCGCTTGTTACTTGAGAGACCAACACCCACCTCTCTACAACCTCCTTTCAGGTAGTTGTAGAGAGTGATAAGGTCTCCCCTCAGCCTCCTCTTCTCCAGGCTAAACAGCCCCAGTTCCCTCAGCTGTTCCTCATGAGACTTGTTCTCTAGACCCCTCACCAGCTTCATTGGCCTTCTTTCTTGTTGCTTTTCACATCCCTCACCAGTTTCAACTGCCAGCTGAGCTCTGGCTTTCCTATATATTCATCCCAATACACAGAGGCAATCTTAGGCAGCCCGTCCCTGTTCCCACCTTCTGTTTGCTTGCCTTTTGCTTTTGAGTTCAGACAGGAGTTGACTGTTCAATCATACTGGCCTCCCACCACATCTGCTCAACATCTCTTACCTTGACAAGGACCTCGTTTGCCCTCGTTTACACCTGCCCCACATTCTCCCATTTTGTACATTAGTTTCAAGCTTGTCTTCTTTGCATTCAGCATCTCATACCCCAAACTCGTTCTGTCTTCCACTCCTATCTCTTTGTATGCTTCAAGCCTAAAGCATACAATTTCCAACACATTTTATCTTGGTATTTTCACTTAGACTCTATATTGAATGATGTTCTTAGACCTACCTAAAAGCAATTATCATTACAATCAAGCCTCTCCAAGTCAGGACTGTAATAAATGCTTCAAAGGCAAAAGAGAGGGACAAGAAAAGGCATCGACAAAGGATAAAAGCAAATGCTAATAGATACAGAGACCCGTAGAGAAGGAGGGTGTCACTGGGGAAAAGATATTTTATAATGTCTTTTCTGTGCTGACTTTTCAAAAGAGAATCACCCTAAAGAATGCCTAGGTTAAAATTAAATGTAATTGAACATAGTTTTAAAAAATGTTCGCGTCCACAAATTCCAGCCATGTCTTCATGATTACAAAGACAAGGTCATGAACAGCAAAAATTCTGAAAACTGCATTTCAGTGCAAATGTTTACATAGCTTCCAGAATGTGGGGGGTTTTTTTTCTTAAACTGGTTACAATGAAATAATCTCATGCAATCATACAACAGAGCTGCCATTCCTCAATGGGGGAAATAAAGCAGGATATTGGGAGAGTTCCACAAGGAACAATCAGAAGTACTACTGATAATTAGGGACAGTACTCATTGTCACCAAAACTTGAAAGTCCACTGGTTTATACCACCTCATCTTTCTACACAAGCAATTTTAAAGTACTCTGCTGCTTCAAGAACACTAGCAAAACATTTCAGTACTTCATAACCTAACAAAACAGTATTATTATGTTAATATGTGTCAAGCATTAAGGAATTTCTAAAATTTGTATGCTATTTTCTTCCACTGGCAGACTGTCCTATGAAATCCTGAATTCTGAAAGAAGTACATCTCCTTATATACCATCAAGAAATCCTTAATGTTTGCTACAGAAATTAAGAAATTGAAGTGTTACCTACAGACAATATTTGGCACTCATCTAGCTGTAATACTTGATTTGGAAAACATACAAGTTAAAATGCATAATCACATGAGATCACAGAATCACAGAATAGTCAGGGTTGGAAGGGACCTCTGGAGATCATCTAGTCCAACCCCCCCGCCAGAGCAGGGTCACCTACAACAGGCTGCACAGGACAGCGTCCAGGCGGGTTTTGAATGTCTCCAGAGTGGGAGACTCCACAA
Source organism: Ibidorhyncha struthersii (assembly GCA_013398815.1). Lineage (NCBI taxonomy): Eukaryota > Metazoa > Chordata > Aves > Charadriiformes > Charadriidae > Ibidorhyncha > Ibidorhyncha struthersii. The sequence continues at coordinate 301,336 of VZSZ01008967.1, read as the reverse complement.
CCTCTCTGGGCAGCCTGTTCCAGTGCTCCACTACCCTCAAAGTAAAGAAGTTCCTCCTCATGTTAAGATGGAACTTCCTATGTTCAAGCTTGTGCCCATTACCCTTTGTCTATCAATGGGCACCACTGAAAAAAGACTGCTCCCACCCCCTGGCATCCTCCCTTCAAGTATTTGAAAGCATTAATAAGATCCCCCCTCAATCTTCTCTTCTCTAGACTAAAGAGACCCAAATCCCTCAGCCTCTCCTCATATGAAAGATGTTCCAATCCCCTAATCATCTTTGTAGCCCTTTGCTGGACCCTCTCCAGCAGATCCCTGTCCTTCTTGAACTGGGGAGCCCAGAACTGGACGCAGTATTCCAGATGCGGCCTCACCAGGGCAGAGTAGAGGGGGAGGATGACCTCCCTCGACCTGCTGGCCACACTCCTTTTGATGCACCCCAGGATGCCATTGGCCCTCTTGGCCGCCAGGGCACATTGCTGGCTCATGGTCATCCTGTTGTCCACCAGGACTCCCAGGTCCCTTTCCACAGAGCTGCTCTCCAGGAGGTCGGTCCCCAACCTGTGCTGATGCATGGGGTTATTCCTCCCCAGATGCAGTACCCTACATTTACCCTTGTTGAATTTCATTAAGTTCCTCTCTGCCCAACACTCCAGCCTGTCCAGGTCATGCTGTAAAGCACCATATCCTTCTGGCGTATCAGCCACTCCTCCCAGTTTAGTGTCATCAGCAAACTTGCTGATGGTACACTCTATCCCTTCGTTCAGATCATCGATGAATATATTGAACAGGACTGGACCCAGTACTGACCCGTGAGGAACACCACTTGTTACTGACCTCCAACTAGACTCTGCACCACTAACCATAACCCTCTGAGCTCTATCTGTTAGCCAGATATGAACAATAGCCTACTCTCAAAATTTTCCAAAAGACAGATCTGATCATCATTATTCATTACATAGGAAAGAAAATAAACCTGAAGAAAATAGGACTACTGTTGCACATATCAGACAACTGAATAGTTTTGTAGATAGCAATATATTAGTATACTGTAATCTATTTATAATGCTATTTTAATCTATTTGATCTGATTTAAGACTATGCTTTCAGTTTTTACTTCACTGCAGTATTGAGATGCAATACAAGGAACTATTTTACAAATACTTAAACTCTAAAGATAGCCATTTAAGTTCTATTTACACAAAAGGAAGTATAAAAGTTTCCTACACAAAGCTAGTATCAGCATCCTGCATTTTCAAATAAAAGATAGGACATAAGATAGTTGAAATTGTTTTCTTTATATGAAATTGAAATTAATTATGAATCTATAACTTCTACATTCAGCCTCACAGTTTTAAATAAAATACTGAAATATGGGAGTAATGTAAAGAAAAGATGATGCAAAAAATAGTGATTCAGTATCCATTCACAGCCTACTAAACACAGAGATACCCAAAATATCTTACTATGAAGTAGCTTTTTTCTTTTTTTTTCCTTCCTTTCTTTTTTTTTTTTTACAGCTAAAAAAAAAAAATCCACAAGCAAAAAAAAAATCTAAAGTGATTGGGGGAATGGAGGAGGAACTATGAGAACTCAGCCTGGTTTTCCCAGCAAAAATAGTTTCAAATGGATACTATTTCCCTCTAGATGTAAATCAAGGATATGAACACCAAAAGGGAACAGAGCTATTTATGGTAAAGCCAATACTGGCACACAATCAAATGGATATAAATCAGTGAGGAATAAGTCTGTGCTGCAAAATATAACAAACAAAAATAATTTCTAATCGGAATAGCAGCAAGGTCCTGAAAGACCTTCCTATAAGAATTAACAAATCTGACAATCTGACTAGTTTCAAAAGGGTCCCTGACTGATTTCCAAAATGGACTGACATAATCACTGGCTGATTGGATTCAATATACTAACAGGTCTCTTCCAGTTGTGCTCCGAACAGGCACTAAGTCAGGATTTAAAAGCTTTCCTAGGTCCTTACCAGAAAAAAAACACACCTTAAATCCGTATAACTTCTTTTTAAAGGAGGATAAGAGAAACAAGCACTTTTAAAGTCCTTTCACCATTTAACTAAGTATTAAGCAAAATACTTCTCACAAGAATTTTGAAACAGATTTCAAAGCGCAAACTACTTCTTTTCAAAAACATGTTTTAAAGAAGAAAAAAGAATTGCAAGAAGGCACACTTACCACCTTCCATCTTTCTTTGACCAAGATTCCCACACTGAGGATGTCAGGCTGCTCCCCTCCTCCGCTCATTGCAACCTCCTGACGTTATGGAGCTGCTATGCAAAGTCTATGTCAGTAGAAACCATCCAGACCCCAGGAGTGACTTCCATTTAACCAGTGACTGCAGAAACAGAGCAGAACATGGGATCTCAAAGACTAACAGAATAACACGAAATACAGAAAAAGTTGTGTTTCTCACCTAACACCTTACCTGGTTTTGTATCCCATAGTGATTTAGGTTGAAATTCTAGCCAAACAACTTCCAGTACAGAAAGAAATTAAAATATATTCTTCCTTATTTTTTTAACTTGTTCTCTCAAACCTCCAAGCCCAATCTCAAAATAGTACTAATGAATATAAGCATTTTCAAAGTTAAATTCTGCAGGCAGTTTCAAACTGTGGTAAATCATAATTGCTTTTAAATTTAATTTTAATAACAACTACTTTTTAAATCTAATTAATAATTTACTAAATAATTGGTTAAGTAATTAATACTAATATAAAATAATAAGCTTAAAGGAGTATTAGCCAAAAAATTACAAAATTAAAAATAGATACTTAAATCGGGTGTTGTAATTTAATTTAGTGCACTGCATACGGACTATTCCACATTTTACAACGTGTTTCACATAGCTAGGATTACTTACGATTAAATATGTCTACAGTACAATTTGGTGGTTTATGTCAGGGTACAAAAAGCTAAAACAAAAAAAAAAAACTTGTCTTGGGTAATTCTATCTGTTTAATTTTTTAATTTTCTGGCTTTAGGCAATCATCTCTAAATCGAATTTTATATAGCAATATAAAAATTTATCTTTTGGAGACTAATCCAACCATAATGGCTCCCGCCAACAACTACTACAACCAATTAAAAGCTTATTTCATTTGTTTGAAGCTTTTCTAGAATTGTGCTTATTTGTTACACTGGTATAATTACACAAGTGTAATTCTTTGTGCAAACTGTCTTATCCAATAATAAGACTCTTCTAAAGTGTATCTGCTTTGGGTTTATTTTTATCACTTCCAAATCAGCATAAACTAAAGGTGAAAAATTCTTTTCTCCCTGAATCAACACACAAATGGTATTCAAAACTGGTACAACCATTCTGATTTATACTAACAGTATGCCCTTCCATGTGGATAAATGCCAAGTTTACTACTGGGGCTACATTATGCTTTTTAAAAAACAACCTGCTGCTTAAACGACCTGGCTTTTGAGGCAGATGTTTGTTTGACACGACAGTAACTGTGGGGGTTTTCATATTCTTTCATATTTATTTTTCATATTTCATTTATGCCTTTCTTGCTTCAGTTGTAAATTCTGACATTTAAACCAACTCCAAACAAAACAGGCTCCTCTGGAGAAAAATTAATCTGGATTAGTTGAAAATCTAAATTTATACCAAATTAGAGTGGATTACATCCCTGTAAAAAAGTGTTCATTCAGAATATGTGGTCTGAATTGGTTTAATTCAAACAAATGAAGGGAAACCAAATTAAGATTGCATATTCTGAGTAACAGAGTCCACCCTGCAATTTAATCAAGTTGAAGTAAACAAATTTAAATTCTACCGGTGCTGGTAAATTCTCCCCTGCAGATAAGGTCAAAATTCTAAAGAGAACTACAGTCATTTATGCGAACACCCTTAACATTACTAACCATTGAACATAATTACTGGCCTTTCTAACAGAATTATCACAACACAGACAAAGTAAGTCAAAGAGAAAATGAAATGGCACTAATGAAGGGAAAAAGGTCTATTTCCAAAATTACATGCTTACAACATGTACAGTGATTTTCCCATTTGCTCAAATCTTTAAATCTTTGCTTCCTCTTCCACCACCAGCCAGTTACATCAATGTAAGTGGTGGCCTTCACTAAGTAATATGTTTACTCTGCTATTGGGACTTCAAGGGTGTCTTTCTCCTGACACCTGCTTAAAAAAAAAAAAGTAATGAAAAAGTATACATCTCACTAGAGCAAAATCTAAAATTGGAAAGTACAATTTTTACTAAAGCTTTGAATCATGAGCAAAATTCATCGCCTGTAGAAAAAGTAGATGCTTTATTAAAGCAAAGATATGACAACAGTAGTTTTAGAGTTTTTTTGTTGACATAGCTATCAGCCTAGATCTAATACCTGATTTGATACTTTTTTTTAATACATTTCAAATTACAATTTATAGTTACAGCTCTGACAAACGTTTCTGAGGGCTATTCATTCATGGATTCTTAAGCATACTAAGATAGCATCAGCAACTGGCCCAGAATGCAACAGTACAATACATATATCCATAGAACCATCCCATACTTTAAGAATTATCATAGAAGTACCGTATTACTGTGGATACCATCTGCACAGCCAGTGTAACAAAATCTTCATTTATACCCAATTCCTCAATCTTATTCCAATACACTAATTCCTTGCTAAAACTCTTGTCATCTTGTATCATTACAAAGCAATAAAATCTATTCTATATCATCAGTATTCAAAGTACCAAAACCTCAGGACCCATTAAACTGTCATGCACAGGAGGCAAAAGTTCTCTCCTGAGCCCCTGAAGGCAAGGTGCTATACACCCCCTAAAGTTTAATAATCAACTACAAGCACTAATTTACTTGAAAAACGCAAGTTTTACAAACATGTTGAGGTTAATTTGAAAATTCCTGTTTTCTTCAAGACCCCAAATAAAGTAATGGGAGGATTCAGTCACAAATTTCAAGGCCAGAAAACCTGAAATTAGCTCAAACTTTTACCTGATCAGGCCACATAATTTCATCCCCTTCAGTGAATTAGCACATGCTAATATGCAGGAGTCCCCTATCTCCACTGGTAACATGTTGCAGTATGTCCCTTCCCTCACAGTAAACATGACTTGCTTTGTTTCAAGGTTTAATCTGTCCAATCTCAGTTTCTCAGTTTCTTACCACAGGACTTTGTTACAGTTTTTGAAACCAAATTCCATTCCCAGTAATTTCACCTCATTTAAGCACCTAAACATGTTTTTTAACCCCCTCTAAATTAATAAATTAAGCTTTAAGCCTTTCTTCCTATTCCATGGGTCTTTTATGTGATCCTCCTTTGAAAATCGTCCCCTTGCTCCGCGTTCTTCTTGTGGTATGTTGAGTTAGACACCAACACTGAATTACACTCAATCACACCAATAACTAACTTGCAGAAAAGATGATTTTTTTATTTCTTTGTGATAGCAGCCTTATTTCCCTAAATTAAGTCTGAAGCTGTTTTATACTTTTGCTAAATCACAACTCTGTCAGATGCTTATACAATTCCATGCTTATACTCAGGCACTGCTGTGAGAATATGGGTTCTTTAAAGCCTTTATTCACAATCTGATCTAGACTGGGTTTCATTGCTGTGACGCCTTCTCAAACGACCAACACTGTATAACTGAAAATCTGTTAGTTGTTAATGTACTGCAGTGGATAAATATCGTAATATTCCTTACCTAGTAACAGTAAACACATATTCTGGCAGGTGCAATTTAGGTGACAATCACCTTCTCCAAAATCATGCAGAAAAAAAAAAGGACATTATTGGAGAAGACTACGTTTAAAAGACTTTTGGACAGACATAGATATGCATTCTTTGGAGGTGGTGCTCAGGACAAAATTGAAACTGAAACTTCTCTGAATTTTGAAGGACTTGGATTCAGATTGTTTGGCCCATTCTAAATTCCACAGATAAACAGAAGACTCATAAAAGTACATATTACAATCCCATTTGTATTACTGAAACACAGCCATATGTTGCTTTCAGCATTGCCCTTTAACAGCCTGCAATGCTGTTAAACAATTTAAGAAAGCTCCGGCATGTTCTGTATCCCACTGAAGCAGATGAATAGTTAATGACATACAGTTAAGGTGCAAGCTTTCCCTTACTCATTCAACGGATTAATCCCTTAGCAGTGCAGTTCTATAGGTGGCAGTACGGTTATTTTCTGCACAACGAACATTTCTTTATAATTCTCCTAAAAAAGTAACAGCCATTTTAATTGCTATATACCTCATAAAATTCTATATTGGTTGACTCATTGGTTACCTTATCAGACCAGTTTATCAGATCAGAGGAAATGTGTAAGATAGCAGAATTATCATAATTAAAGGCAATTAGCCCTCTGTGACATTTATTTCCAAGTGACAAGTCATGGAATAACTAGGACAACACAATAAGTACAGATTTTGTTACATAACATAAGCCTTTGCCTGGGAACTGATCACTGTATAATATAAGAACAGGTAAAGGAAGGTTAATGCTTACATCCAGCATTTATTATCTTACAAACAGCATCCATTATTTAAAACTCTTCCATCCACTGCTTTTAACTATGTATCATCCCTACAAGACTTCTTTAATTTACCCCAACCAAGTATACTAAAAGATTATATGCTATTAGAAAACAACAGTGCAAAACTTCCAGAAAAAAAGGTCCATTTTGTAAAAGCCGATTCTAGCTCAGCAAGCAAAGACAATCATATTATGTAATTCACGTGCATGTATATAATTTCTTTAGAGATGGCCCCAAACTGAAGACAGTCTCTGCTTACAGGCCTTTGTAGATGTTTAAATCCAGATCTAAGGTTGAAAAAGTAGCACAGACAATTTTGGCTGAATGGAGGTACTGTAAGTTTCAGGACAAAGCAAATAAGGACAGAAGATTACTTCTGTTCCACCGAAAGGAAAAATACATGTCTTATTGCCTCCCCTGTGGAATATATCAACTTTCTGCTATTAGGAACTCTCTGTGCTCATTAGGAGCTCTGTCTGCTTGCCTTCAGTTCATTTAAGAAACTAGTAAATTAACTGGAATCTATCAAACTTGCTTTCCACTTCTGTACTTTCTACTTCTGAGCAGAAGAAGAACTTAAAGGAAGAAAGAAAAGTTTAACAAGTCAGCATAAAGAGTAAATCAGGGCAGGAAGCGTTCAAAGGTCCTAATTCCACCACATTTATGGTGAAGTCCACTTTCTTAGACACGCTAAGAAGCATGTTCAAATTGTAAATTCTAAGGCCAGAAATGTTTTAAGCATGCTTATTTGAACGTCCAAACTAGAAAGCTACCCTACACTTACAATCTGTATATTTTCTAAATACATTCATTGGAAGCTAGGGTCCTGAAAATCATCATTCAGCATGTCAATGAGTAAACTAAATTTAAGACCTTGACCTAAATTTCCAACTGTACTGGTTGTGATGAAAATCTTTTAAAAAATTCAACACATAACCAATGCCATTTTAGGTTTTCCTATCTCAAGCTTTTGGGTGCCAAAATACTCATAACCACTTGCAGATTCCAGGTGTGAAAAGCTCCCAACTGTCTTGTGTGCTATTGCCAAAGAGTCTAGGTTTCCTTCTGGCAACTTCTGCACTTACAGCTATGTTGTTATTACAAAAGTGGCAGTATTTTCTCAGTTTGGAAACAGAGGTAAAAATATAACATTTAGTTTCAGGATAACAGTCTTATTTTAAAAAAACACATATTTCAAGCTACCACACTATTTCCAGTTTCCAAGAGAATTCAGCACCAAAATGTTACAAAGACCCAAGTAAGGCAAAGTCTATGGAAGGAGTATATTATCTTTCACTAAACCAACAGATACGGGCGGCAAAAACATACAAGTCGTAGGCACACAAACTGTTTTTCAAGTCCAAAATAGAATGAAAAACTTAAAAATTAAATTGAACTTGAAAGCAATTGCACTGAAGTAAACTTCATTATGTTTCTTGATTAGATCAACCGAGATAAAAGGTACTCAATACCTTGCCATAAAGAAAGAGAAGCACCTGGGTATATGTGTGACAGGGAAAGACTATAGGGCTGTGGCTCCTACAACAAACACAGCATGTAATTTGTTACCTACAGAAAATCAGAAATTTTTGGTCAGGGAGAATTAGAATGAGCCATAAAAGAAAAACTCTGTTTAACCCATGATATTTTTGCCATGGTAGTTTTCACCTGAGCGAGTTAATTTCCTAATTTGATCTGTCACACAATTGCACAAAGACTTATGTCAGAAAAGGAGAAAGAATGGAAGTTAGCTGTGGGGGACAGCAAAAGTCTGGACTACTGTGGTGCTTTCAACTCAAACCAGTTGCTGAACTACAACCTCAGGTGCAGAGCCTTCAGCACTAATGTGGAAACCTAACCTTTTGGAGAGGTTAATTTCATTCCAAATAACACTACATTATTCTCAATCATTTTCCACAACTGAGAGGGAGTTCCAATTCAAAAAGAGGCTTGTGAAACCTTATTAATTATTCCAAAATTATTTTTAAAACCCTAAAACTGTCATTTGTTCAAAAAAAGAGCAGTATTTCTATGCCTTAGATTCACTATAACTATTGTAATATTTACAACAAACCTAAATGAAACTAGAAGAGGGGTTTTTTGCTATTACAGGAATTTATTTTACCTGTCACAAAAATCTTCTTCAAAGAAACTAGTTCTCTGACCACTTACATGAAGTGAAAAATATTTTTAAACATGCAAATGGAAAGTCAATGGAAATGCAATTACCTAAATTATATAGTGTTACAGTAACTATTTTTCAAGATCCTTGTACAATTTTCATTGCAGAAGAGTTAAGTGATAGCAGTGTGGTTTTAAACGCCGATACAAAGACAGCTTGAAGTCAAACAATTCAGATATTATATTAGTATGTCACTATTTAAAATATCAAAGTATTCATAGCCTGGATTTATTAGCAAAATAAAGGTCCTTGTTTGCAGTTTTTTGAAATGTTGGAATAGTCAGCTGTCTTCTTAGGATACACTCAGAATATTAATAGACTACCATCAATGTCACTAACTTTATACACCATGGAATAACACAAATTGATCCTTTAAGACACTTCTAAGTATGGCCCTTTCCACTAGTACTATCTATTATTTGATAAATCAGTTTTCTCAGTAAGGAAAATGTCAAACCCAGGCACACAACACACAACTACAGAAGGCAAGAAGGCAAAGTACACTGCTTTGAAGAATTTCTTCTGTAGCCTACACAACTTTTGGCAGTAGATACACAGCAATTTATCGAGGAGAAAAGACGCCACTAAGGACTGTGCAAGAATGATGCAAGGACCAATATATATACAACTACCTGCTATTAATCTTTGAATGCTTAATCCAATCAAATAAAGTTCAAGGTAAACTCTAAATATAAATGGGAATAACACAACTTTTTTGAAAACACACACACACGCAGAAAAAAAAAAAAAATCAGCAGAGGAACTTTGGTGAGATGATCAGATAGATAACATGCGAATAGGAAAATGCTGTCTGTACTGACAGTGTTCAAATGATCAACAAGGCTGCCAGTGGCAGACACACAGCCTAGCTGACAGACCACAAGACTGTACTCATTGTAATGTGCTCAGGCTGCAGCACCACTCATGAAGTGATATGGACCTCACTAACAAAGCTGAGAATTCCCTCGATACTTCAGTTGATAAAGCACATCACGAAAACATGGTGAATAAGGCCCGACAGTCTGCTATGCAGAACAGGAGAAAAACAGAGGAATAATCTTTTTTTAATCTGTAATGTCTAATCTCTTAGCATCCTTATCTTCAGGGCACATAACTCTAAATCTGCAGCAGTATCGTGATAAAGAGAGGGTGCTGGCTGTGCACACATAGGTATTCCATCTCCTTAAATACCTGAAGAGAGGAGCTCTCCTTTCTGCCAATATGTGAAATGAGGTCAGTAACTGCTACACCAAGCGAGGTGACTCCAAAAGAGCCTAGCTGACAGGAAGATGGAATCTGAGTGAGCCCACGCAGTGCAGGAGATCTACCAAACTCTGACACGCTTTGGCCTCCTCGGTGAGGGGAATGCACAGCCATCCTCCTACACAATGCAGCAATCCCTGAAAGAGTTAAGGAGGAAAGACGTACCATCACATTATGGTTTATGCAGGAGACACCTCAGTATATTCAGGGAGGATTGTACTTTGCAGCAGTAGGTTAACAGCACTAGAGAAGTCAGGCACAAAGAGAAGACAAAAGCCCACAGAGACCCTGTGCTGACCCTCACACCAAGATCAACTCAGCACTGATGTCAACAACCGTAGCACAGCGGGTAGGAGACAGCCACGTTAAGTGAGCCCTTATGAACTGCCAAATGACATGAGAGGTGGAAAATGGCTTGGTGCTTGGCCATACTGAAGGAAAGTGGCACTAAGGCAGCTAAAATAAACATATAACGAGCTATTGCCAGAAGAAGAGCACAAGTTATTACTTTATGCTCAGTTTGAGCTGGCTTCAGAAGGGATCTCTACAGTGCCATGGAGTCTCTCTTGTTCTCAGGATATTGCACAATGATCTCATGGGCTCAGGCAATATTGAATCTAAAAGCACAATCCACAAAAACAAAGGAGATGGGTAGCTCATGTAGGACTGCCTGACCAGTCTGGCCCTAAAAAACATCCATGCTGGGAACTTCCAAGGTACCAGGGTTAGAGTCAACAGCATGACTTCACCATAGCATACACTTGCTTTGTAGGTGTAGTTGAAGGCAGCTTCAAGCAAAACTGAAACTTAATTGGAGGTCCTTTAAGGTTTGAAATGGGAGATGGGTATTGAAAACTGAAATGGAACTTTGGCAAAGGCATTTAAAGTTGGGACAAATCCAAAAATATCAACTTAATTTGCAGCAGAAAAAAAATAGGTTAGACAGTAGAAAAGTAGATAGCATGGACAGCTGATCACAAGAGCAGACAGGCTGTGTTAGATCAAAGATCCACCTAGCCCAATCTACTGTCTCTGACTACTGCCAGCAGCAGACGTTTAGGGAAGAATACAAGGACACAGAAAGCATATAATCACACTTTCCCAGAATATTTTTTGATGATACAGTGAGCTGGGACACAAAACACTTTCTAAGCCAAAGACTGTATTTTAGATTTTTAATTTCTGAGTTCATCCTATCTTTTCTGAACCCAGGAAAGCTTTTAGCATACATAACACCCTACGGCAAGTAAATCATACCTTAATTCCATGCTGCAGGAAGAAGCACATCTTTGGTTCCAATTTATCTTCTGCTAGTTACTCTTGAGGTTCACTAACCCTTGTACCGGAAGGTAGAGTTTACAGTTGCTCCCCCATTCACCTCTTAGTCCTACACAAGAAATACACCGCCTACATATGCCCCCTCATTTATCTCTTCACCTATTTAGTCTTTCACTATTTTGATCACCACCTGTGTGTTTTTTCCAGTTCTACTACATCCCCTCTGAGACATGGAGACCAGCATTGTTATTAGGCACTGACCTGCTATTTTACAGACAACCTGCAAGACCTCATTCCATAGAAGTAAGCTCATCACTAGGTAAATTTTAAAATTATTTTAACCTAAATTAATTGCTTTAGGATAATTTTCATTTATCATTACCTCGGACAAAGTTGCATAGCCTTTCTCCAGCTCTTCCCTGTCCGTCTTCATCTTTACTAATTTTAATTCCCTTTTATCACCAGACTTTATAACTTCAGTATTTGCATCTTTTCTAGATCATCTGTGAATACACACTATAGCATAGAGAGTTATACTTTTTAGGCTGATGAGCTATCGTTTATCGAGCTCAAAATTTACATTTTTAATTCAAGTTCCATTAAAAAAATATATTTTTGCACAAATTACAGATAGAAAACCTGACTCACGATCTTCCATCTGGATCATTTATGGCTCTGCTTTCAAATTTGGAATGGATTCCTTGGATATCTAAACACAATCCTTCTTCAAAAGATCATTATTCAGCATGTGACATAATTCATGGTCACATTTTTTAGACATGCTTCCTGACCGTACCTCTGCTTTATTTCGGTCTTGCAAACCAAGCAGTGCCTCTACCATAGACCAAGTAGGAAGCAAAGCACAAAATATCAGTTAAGACAGACTTGAAAAAGGTCAAAAGAAAGCCAATGTGAATGAACAGCAGGTTAAGAGAATTTCCAAGTAGAAAAAAGCAAGTAATAGAAGAAATGGTAAATTACAGCAAGTACAAAAGCACAACAGGGACAAAGCAAAATAGAGTGAGGAAGAAAAATAAAATACATTAAAACTAGTAATAAATCTTTCTTCAGAAAATAGGAATAAAAAACTTGCCAGAGAATATGTAGGACTAATTAATGACCAGGATATAACAGGTATATTTAAAGAAGATAAGACTGCAAGAGAGAAGCTCAGTGATTTTTTGCATCTGTGTTGACAGTGGAAAAAGACAAGAAAATATCCAGAAAGAAACACTTCTTTTTGAAACACATCAGAAAATTTGCCTTAAATTGAAGTGACTGAAGAAAGGAATAGGGAATAAGTAATGTCACCAGCATCAGATGATAGTTAGCTAGGTTTAAAAGAAATGTAAGAATTAAATATCTGATCTATTTATGATGGTACATAACCTCTCATTTATACCTGCACTGGCACATAAGGATTGGACTGTGGCAAATATACTGCCAAGTTTTAAAAAGGATTACGCAGGACATCCAGTAAGCTTCAGGCCGGGAAATCCAATATTTGTACCCAGCAAATTAGTAGAAATTGTAATGATGAATAGAATTACTGAATGTTTGAATAGAAGCGATGACGTTGAAAAGATAACATGGCTTTGATAAAACAAACTGCCATCTTCCAAATCTCAGAGTTCTTAAGAGAGACAGACAGTCATGTGGGTAAGACTGATTCAAATAAAGTCTATTTGGATTCCTAAAAGACATTTGGCAAAGTCTTTTTAAAGAAACTAAACAGACATGGCATAAGAGGACAAGTCCTTTAAACAAAAAAAATAACTGACTAAAAGGCAGGAAACAGAGGACTAGACAGCCATTTCACACAGTGGGAAGAGGCTACCAGTAGAGTTCTGCAAGGAGCAGGATACGATCTGTGCAGTTTAAGGTTTTCATAAATAACATGGAAAACAGGGTGAGAACTAAGGTAACAAAAGTTGGCTGACAATATGTGACTTGTTCAAAAAAAAAATAAAGAAAAGATAAGGAACAACTGTGAGGAACTGCTGGGTGACTTTATGGTACTGAATAACCTGGCAATAAAATGGTAGAAGAGGTTCTGTGCAGCTAAATGTAAAACTATGTATGTCAGAAAAACTTCTCATTAAAAATACGAGAAACTATTCGTAATCAAGAGTAAGATCTTGGTATTATGATATGCAGCTACAAAAGATGGCAACTCAATGCTAAACAGCAGTCACCAAAAAAAAAAATCAAATGTTAGGAATTCAGAGAAACCAGATAACAACATGAAGATCATGTATATGTCCATGGTTTACTGATACCTTGAGTATTGCATGCAATTCTAGTCCTTCCTATCTCAAAAAAAAAAAAAAAAAAAAAAAAGTTCAGAAAATGGAACAAGATAATCTGAGATACAGAATAATTCCCCACATTAAGTAATGAATGACAATTTCTTTGAGAGATGATGGGAAGTAGAGAGGGCTATTTGACAGAGGTCTACAAAATCATGAGGGGCATAGAGAGGCTGGCTAGGAATCAACTATTCACAATCTCATTCAGTAAAGGAACCAAAAACTATGAAAAGACATCAGCAGAAGCCAGGCTCAGAACAGACATGGGAAAGGAGTTCTTCATGAATTAGTAGCTAACCTGTGCAACTTCTTGCCAATGGATACTGTGAATGATAAAGGTCTACTATGGTTCAAGAGGACATTGGACAACTACATGGAAAACTATTACAAGTTACTGAAAATACATATAAAGCATATTCAGCTCAGGAAATCCCTTAACAGAAAATGGAAAAGTACTAGAGGAAAGTATATACTCAGGTATATTTTCTCTGTTCTTATACTTTTCCTTAAGCATCTGCTTATGACCACTGTTGAATACAGACCTTAGTCTGCTCCAGAATTTTACATTCACACATTATGTTTGGAAAGACGGAGAGAGGACAGAGAAATTCTGCTCCCTGTAACACCATAAATTCAAATTATCTGAATTGATGAGCTGCGATTTGAATTAAATTCTTGTGCATAATCTTTTGTCAGCTACTTTTTGAAGAAGCTCCAACCCTAAAACTGTTAACTAACTTACTGTTGTGGGAACGACGACAGTAAGCAAACCATTTTAACTCAAGTAAACTCTTTTTTCTGGCACTTCTGAGAAGTTATTTTGGGGGGGAAAAAAAAAATTATAAACCCTTGCATGCAAGAAACACACAGGATCTCCAAGTACAATTTGTTCCATTTTTGTCATGTGTTGTCCCTTCCATTTTATGCTGGGTTTAGTCTCTAGTCTCAGTGTCTCTCTTTGTAATACTCTTTGCATTGATTGATATATTTCCTATTCCCTCCAGCACCAGGCTTCTCATTCAAATGCAGATTTTCACATGCACCTTAAAAACTAACACTAATCACTAGTATTATAAGCTTGACGTCTACATCTAATAAAGGTGCATCAAGCCAGTCTACGAACAGCAAAGAAATCATGTTGATTTAATAACTTGCAGCTACAGTACAGGCCTGCTACTTTCAATGACCTTCCATATTCACTCATCTTTTTTCACTTGTGATTGAAGCAGAATACTCCTTTTATAAATTTGGTTTCATTACACAGAGCAAGCTAGTGATCCTATCTAATTAGAAACATACTCCTCAGCTGAAGCACCAAAATCTATTTCAGTATGTATTTTTTAAAATACAGAATAATAACCCTTTTAAAAAAGAGTTTCCATGTATCTTTTACAAAATGTTAACTTACATAAAGATGAAAGGAAACATGGCTTGGAGCAGTCACAGTGTAGTGGGGGATTTGAAGCAATTTTAACTATAGCAGAGATCAAACCATTCATAGGCTATTAAATACATCTCAGTTGTGGTGGCATTAATTCATTAGTGTTCATTATGTTTTAATGGTTATGACCACATTTATATTCTTACATAAATATCAAATAGTTTCTTATAATACTGCTTTTGCTAAAATCCTGTGTGGTAATAATGTAAAGTTTTAAATTATACATACTGCTATAGAAAAAAAGTTAGGCTATTCATAGAATATGCTATTACAGTAAAAGACTTTCAAATATTAAAATATACAGTGTTATCAAAGCCACTTAACATCATACTCAAATGATATCACAGCTAAGTACTGCTACTTGAATTACATCTCTTTCAATTAATAAAAAAAAAACAATCAGCTTAGAAAGTACTTTTTAAATTTTTTCCTATTTATGTTGCACTTGCAATTTATACCACGTGACAGAGAGATTCTGATTCAAATTTTGGGAGCAAACTTGTAGTTTTTTAACTTTTCTAAAAACTGGAGATTCACTTCACAAAACAGACTGATATTACTGAGTCCATAGAAGCACACCACTTTTTTGCTAATTCTGTTCTACTAACAGAATTGTAGAAAAATAGCCTCAGTTCTTGTAAACTTCAGAGTGGCCGGCCACAGGATCTCATGCATTCATTCTCTGAATAAACTGAAGTCTGCTCTTCTCAAGTCCAAGATCCCTATGCCTCTCATTTGCCTCACTTCCCTTTGGTCTTAACCCACTGTCTCCTGATCACTGCAGCCAAGGCTGCCAACAGCCTTCACACGTGTGACCAGTTCTTCTTTATTGCTGAGTAACAGGTCCAGCAGTGCACTTCCTTTAGTAAACTCGTCCAGCACATCAAAAATTTGTCCTTACCAGTCCAGACTACACAACAAACTGGACTAAAGAATGTATCTCAGATAATACTAACCCTTTCAGAAAAGTTTAAATTTAACCTAGCCCTGTTCTCTGATCTAAATCACTAAGAGGCAATACAAATCCCTCTACCAGTAGCAAAAGTGAATGGGTAGAATTGCTTTCAAGGTGGCAGTGCTAGTTTAAAGTACCTACATGTATATGTAAAGTAAAGGATAGCTGGTGTTAGCTTAGCTGGACATTACTACTGTCAATAATTTATTTTTCTCCCCTCCAGCCTAGCTAAAAGCCTTGCTTTAAGCACTCTTTTCTTTTTTTTTTTTAATGCCTCACCTACTTCTCACCCACCCAACGACTTTTCTCAATAGGACTAAACATTCCTCAATCAATAAGGAGTCTTATGGATGCAGAGAACTGAGCTAGCAGAATTTTAAAGTATGGCATGATGCAACAGTGGTGGTCATGGGCAGATGAACATCCACAGCTCTAATGATCATGGCTGACTTCCACACACTGCTCAGGTGGAAACAGCAAATTTGTTTTAACCATGAGCTCATACATTACTTATAATTTTTCCATTACTTTATCCTGCAGATGCCAAAGTTGTCACACCAAATGCATCCACACCAACCCTAAAAAGACAATTCCATTATCCCTGCTGTTATCATGTCACCATGTGACTTTGTTACACAAGTTCAGTATGATAAAAAACAAATTATAGCTGATTGATCAAAGATATTGATTAGAAAAGGGATGGGTTTTCCTCCTTCTATCTGGCTTCAGAAAAAACTTGGAAATTACTCTAACCATTACACTCAAATAATTCTATAGCTTGGATACAGGGAATCAACACATTAATACGCATGTCCCAACCTCAAGGCTACCTTTCTCTTAATAAAGCAGGTGCAGGCATCCAGGGTGAGATTTTTAGTAACAAAAATTCACAGAATGCATTTGAACTCACTGATGCAGTGAGTATCACTGTACAGCAATGCTACAGTTTGAATACAATGAAAACTTTAACTTAAAAATTGGTTGTTATGTCTAGCAGCAGCTACACATTTGACATTGTTTTTTATGTAGATGACAGGACAAAAAAAAAAAATCAGGCTCCTAAAGATCTGAGCATCAAGAGAAGCAAAGGTACAAAGAGTCACAACAACTGCGATTTTCGTATCTACTTTAGGTTACTTCAGGGAACATTTGATACTGTGTTTAATTTAGCAAAAAAAAAAAAAAAAATTTAAAAACATTCTCTCTCTCATGAACAGCCACAAACAACTGCTGTAAAACAACTAGGAAGACATAGGACTGTCCTTCCACAAATAAGTTACAATGTAAAACTGACGAAAAAGAATTCCTATAATTCTGTTACCACTTGATAGGATATTTGCACCTCCTAATGTTCTTTTCACTTTTCTAAATGGTTTTGGATATTCCCCAACATAAGTTCATAAGGAATCTGTGAATTTGAGCTAAATTCTAATCTTTGCTACCTTTCCCACAGGAAACACATTAGAGAGGCAAATCCTGATTACATGCAACACCATGGATGCTTTTTTGTTCAATTCTTAACAATGGATTTAGACTTTTTGTTTTCCTAATTACATTCAGCACATATACACCTTTTTTTGGTCTGGCACTACCTGCATGCAAGAAAGAGCAATACAGAGATTCCTACATCGATGGCTAAAGAAGTGATCACACACTTCTGCTGACATAGAACTTCCTCCCCCAAGAGGACTAGGCTTTTACCACATTTTTAAATATGTAAAACCCTACAAGACCCTACAACGTAGGTAAAAAAACAGGATAGAAGTACACTTTTTAATCCATTTGTTGGTCATTATCAGTTGTCAAGTCTGACAAAAGGTCACCTGTCCCTGGAGAGTCTGTTAAGGCTGAAGTAGCTGGTGATGGGAACAAGAGAAGATATTTTAGACTCAAGTGCATTTTCAGAAGTTTTACTTAAGTGTTGAGGGCTGCAGTACTAAAGTGTAAAAAATGTTTTTAATTTGCTTCAGTCCAGTAATTAGTAATAAGAGTTCAATAACTACTAACAACTGTTGAGTAACAATTTTAAAACTGAGAAGTCAAAAAGGGATGTGAGAGGCTTACATCCTACTTTTAAGGAAACAAAAAAAGCACCCATGGATAGAGCAATAGTCATACTCTCAAAAAAAGGGAAGTAGTTCCGTCTACTAACTAGAGATTACTTTTTTGTGTGTGTGAAATACAATTTCCATGCACATGGTGATACATATGAAATGAAGCAAACTTATCAAAACATGCCATGGACTTAAAATAAAACAATTCCTAGAAATTTTGTTTAAGGACTATACGATCCAATTCATACACAAAAAGCTTAACTAAATAAAAATAAACTAATCCTCCATTTTTTGCCTTTTTCTTTTATACATCTACAGCTGCCTCCCTCAGGTTCCCTTACTTATTAATTCTGATTCTTTGCTCTAGCCTGTGCTTCACACTGCACAGAACAGCAGTCATCTCAAGAAATCCAGGCTCTTGCCTGAGAGCCGTGGAGTCCTCACAGCAGAAAGGCATCTAAACCTCTCATCAGGCAAGGCCAGAGGAAAAGGAATTACACGGGAAAAGGGGAGAAGGAGAAAGATGCCAGATGATCAAAATACCTTCTAGCACACTGGCACTCCTTTGTCTTGCTTTGCTCCCTGTTTTTATTACTACATCCTCATAATTGCTAATGAGGCCATCAAAGCTTAGTAGCTTCTGCTCTGCATCAAGACTCTGAGGTGTATCTGCGTCAAAGCAAAAATTAGTGCAGGGAATCAGAAATGTAGTATTCTTTATAACATTGCTATACTAACATACTTTGTAATAGAGAGTATTACATAACACACTTTTTTATATACATATATACACACCTCACATATATACGTGATTTTACATTATATATACACATATATGATTACATTATTTACATATGTATTATCTGTACATTACATACACACTATTATATATTTTATGGGAATACAGAACTTTGTAGTCCTATCAACAAGGATCCACATCTTCAGCCATAACTACTTACACAGAATTACAGCAAATTTGGCAACGTAGCTACATATAGATGCAAATAAATATATGCTAATGCTTACTAAATGAGTAAGGTATTTGTAAAACTGAATTACTAAAATAAGGAGGTTTATGTTTAATAATAATTAAAAATGGAGCTATCACTAATCATCTTTAAAGTACATGACAAAGCAAAGAGTGGTATGGGGAAGAAGACAGAACACAGAAGTTAGTGGGACATGGAGGAAAAAAATAAAAAACCCTGATCTCTCTAATAAACTGAAAGTTGTTTATAGATGTTAGGTTATTTTCCAGGTTCATCTTTGGAGGCTGTTTTATAGAATTCTCTTGAGGCCAGAGCTGAGATCCCAAAACAGGTGTTTTGTGAAAATCATTAAGCTACAGGCAGATTAACATTTTTGCCCTTTATACATTGTCTGAAAGTTCACTGTGATGCACAGTGATTACTTAAGTTTCACTTTATAGTGAAACTTTATAGAAGAGCACTGGAAAAGTTTATACCTTTTGCTCGAGGATGGTATAGATACATTTAGTGTAATTTGGATGACAAGGAATCTGCTTCTGATGACGAACTTCGCATGAGCTGGGGCTGTTAAAAAGCCAGGAGTGGTGGTGCTGGGAAAACTTCTTTCACATTAAGAGTTTTCTTCCGGTATAGGTAGCAATTGCATAAAGATTTTCTGTGCAACTCCCAGGACAGAATCATACGTGAATACAGCCAGTGGCAGCCTTCTATTTGTACCGAAGTCATTAACCCCTTGCCCGGCAAGCGCCGGCGGGCAGCGGCCGGGGCGGGAGTGGGCGGGTCAGCACCATGGCCAGCTCAGCGCCCCGCCGCGCCGCCCCGCGGGTCAGGGCCAGCCGGCGCGGGAAAGCCCGGAGGGCGGCCCGGGGGCGGCAACGAAGGCTCAGAAATGTCGCTCAGAAAGGGCAGAGACCTAGCACGATGATGAGGCACCTTCTGTAAATATTAGTCCGGTGCTACTAAGTCAGACGGGTTGAGAAGAACACATTCGAATAACTTTTATTTTAATAGGAATTTTCCAGGAGATTTCCGAGTTACCAATGCAGATTCCAACAGATTCCTGAAACATAGAAAACTCCAGAAAACAGCTAAAATTAATGTTTGGAATGGGTAAATAAAATTACTTTGGTAACTATGGGCCATCAGCTCCATGTTAATTCCAGGCAAAACAGAGGACTTTAATATTAAAGAAGTAAAGGAAGACAATATAATTACTGCCATTCAGCTGAAGTTCCCCTTCTTGTCAAACTAACTTTTTATGATGACGTTACAAGTCTGGCCTATAAAGATAATAGTATTATGTCACTCATGTTTCTGTTAAGAAATCTAAGTTTGTACCACAGAGCACAGTCTGTTTTTAAGAAACTAAAATGTCAGAAAATCCACAGATCACACACTAAATAATGGGTCCCAAAATACAGCTGTAAGTTAACTGAACTAATACGTCTCCAATTAGTCCCTTAAGAATCAGTTCCTGACTTCATAGTGAAACATATTTTACCAGGAAAAAAAAAAAAAAGATAAAGTTTGTAGCTGATACCAAGATCAGGAAGCGGCATAGAACAAACTGCATCAATTGTTTAATGGACTGCAATCAAACTACACATGTTCCAAGGATACATCAAGGAGCAGAGAGTAAATGGAGACATCACCTAACACGATAGAGATAATCAGTCACTTTTGATAAATGTATCTGCTGCAGTGTTAAGGCTATGACAACTACAGATGAGTAGGCAAATAAATAATAAGGAAGATTGTAATACCTTTCTATCTGCTCGTTTTATGATTGCTGCTGGAATATTACACCCAGTTCTGGTGTTCACATTTCAAGGAAATATTTTTTATAAACAAAAAGATGCAGAACACCAAATCACTAAGCTACTGGAGAACATGTATTGAGTGTCAAAATCATGAAGCCCAATTCCTTCAGATTATCTAATAAAAATTGCTTTAGTCAAGAGATCTTACAAGAGACCTTCATTCTGACATACAAAATCATGCGAGTAAAGGGTTGACCCTTTAGGTTACTTAGAAACAAATAAAAATCTCCGAAGTCTTTAATTTTAGTCAATAAAGATATTCTACTATTAGAACACTTCATTAATTATTTCAGTGGATTCCTCATTACTGACAATTCTTAAAAGACAACAGAATGATTTTCTAAATTATATGCTCTTATTCAGCTACTGTTAGCACTGTTAGTAATTCAGAGAAGTCCTAGGGAAGCTGGTGTTATGCATGAAGTTCGCCTCAATAACCACAACAGCTCCCTTAAAAAGAGATTTGTGATGAGTTTTTTTATCTTTGAAAATTAACCATAGAAGTATATTTCATTATGAAAATATCATGATCCCAAGCAAATTTAGTCTGCTGAGACTGTCCTAAGTCCGCAAAAGTACTTTTCAACAGTCCAGGGATCAGCTGAAAAAAATAAAGCATGGCAGAATGAGGAGGCATAAGAATCAGTAAGTTTATGTATTATCAACATGGGGATCAAGAGACTCTCAAAAGTTATATGGATTCCTTACACATTAGAAGAGCTAACGGTACAAGTTCAGATTTTAACTATCTGGCAAACAAATGCAAAACTATTCCTAAGAACACAACAGCAAAGTTTCCCAAAAAACATTACAGCCTTTCATTTAATTCTTACTTAAATAATATAAAGTATTACATGTTTTAAGAAATATTGGGTGTGTAAATAAAGAGATTTGATACTAAATCTCCCAAAACTAAAGCTTGGGCTGTGAAAATAATCCTCGTTGTATTGTTGACCTATAACCTGCCACATTTGTATATTTTGAATGTTTAAACACTTGATCTTTACAAACAAAATGTCTAAAACTAGAAGTTTTACTTCAGATTAACTGAGTGCAGATCTAATTCTGTAGATATGAAAACAGTAATACATGACACCATAATGGCAAAAGTGTAATAACGCTAAAAATAATAACAGTATTCTGTAGGTTCTTGAATTTACTTAAAAGAAATACAATTCTATCAATACAAGTTATAAGGTGGGGGGTTGCTGGTTTGTTGTTTGTTGGGCTTTTTTAATACACCAACAGCCATTAAATTTGCTTTAAGGATATTCAATTATAAACTGTGGTGAGATACTGCTTCATTTTGAAATTATTATTTAAACAAAACTGAATTTCTACTCTGTAAGAGAACATGGTGGATATGCAACCATATGGCAAACAGGGTTATGAGATTTCTACAGAGAAACAGGAAACGTGACGATATGAGTGAAATCTGTGTACTTTTTTCTTTTTAATTAATACTAGGAACTAGAATAGTAATAATACAGTTAATAAATAAGAAGATAGTTATTACTAGTCTTAAGACCAAGATTCCAGCTTTTACCTCTTTCAAAGCAAGGAATGTAAGAGTACATTATAATATGTCAACACCAAATATGAGCAATATCTACTGCAGGGCTACTTGTATGGCAGGCTCTGGTCCTGACTCAGACCATAAATCAATTCTGTCCAAACCATTACTCCAGGAAAAAAAAATATTTCAGGGAGCCGTTACATGTCGATGCAGGTCCTCACAAGAGAACTGATGTATTACCTACCAACTCCAAGAAGCCACCCTAAGCACAGCTGCTCCCTGATCGCAGAGGGAGGTCAAAGGAAAATGGACTCATCAAGAAAAGGTTAGTCCAGTCTTTGGACATATGTACAGAAGGACGGCCACGTGACTGAGGTATGCTAGGCTCAAAACTAATGAAATACATAAGAACAATACGGGCAACGGGGAGAAACGTCCAACCCAAATTTAGCATCTAGCCCAAATTTCCTTCTAATCAACAGGGAAGGGAGGGCAACATCGCCTCAAAGCAATTTCGGATAAAATGTTCCTCTTTCTCTTGCCTCCTCCCCGAGCTGACAATAAGCAAAAAGACCTACCAGCTGAGCACCCAGGCTACAGTAACAGAAAGGATCTGGTTGTGACTACTATCTCAGCTAGACATTCAGGGTGAAGTTGCACATAACAGCATGACCTAGCAAGATTTATAAACCTATCTCAGCAAAAAAGCAATATAAACAACTGCCTTGTAAGAAACAATCATTCTCTGTCAAGTTAGCAAGTTGAATCAGCGCAGCTCAGAGATCAATGGGCACAAGAAAAGGCACAGGCAGAGGACCTCATCTTCCTCTTATAAACAGCAGCCAGCTGTTAGACTGGTTCAACTGTGCAATTTCATCCACAGGCACTAACACATGAAAAATACGATTATATGTATGCGTATCTATAAATAAATGACAACAAGCACCAGACAGTCAATAGTGGAGCTTTTTTCCTGCATGCATTTGCTTTACTGTGGGAGGCTCACAACTTGCTCCTCAGCTTCAGCATCAATTTCTTAGTTCTTGCCTACTCGAGACAAGAACTGTCCGAGTTAGCTAGCACTTTTCTCCCACAAGACCAATAAACACTTTCTTCGCATTGATCTATTTTGTGATTTTTTCATGATTTTTCTCCATCCAGACAAATTGTTCAAAAGGTTTCCCCACTGGAAACACCATCTTGCTCAAAACTGTGAAACTATAATTTCACCCAAATCATCATGATTATCACAATAATCTCTAGAGCTTGACAAAACAGCAGATAAACTTTATGCAGAAAAAGAATCGCGATCCAATATCAATTCCCCTCCTTCAGCTCTCAGAGTACGACATGCCAATGTGTTCTAGGCTGACTCTACTTAGGGAATTATACTTTGATTTTATAGACTACTGGAAACGGAAAAATCAAAGTGTGACATGTGAAGGCAGGGCACTCAATGAAACTCGAAGAGTAGCACAGTCATTCCTCGTCTAATACAATTTCAGTCATTTGATATTGCCCATTCTGGATCTATTTAACTCAGGATGCCAACAAATGGAAAGACAGGGAAATAATGAATTATTTCAAGACAGTAAATAATTCAACAAAACATTATTTAAAACAAAGTAACAATACAAATACATTGTAAAAAGTCACCAGTTTGATGCTGAAAAGAAGCATGCTCTATTTATAGGTCACCCGCACCTTTTTTTAAAAAAAAAAAATACTTCAACACTGTGAAGCTAAACAGACATGCTTAATTTGCTCAGAAGCTGTACTGCTTGCCAAGAGAGGCATTTGAAGCATTACTATAGCAGTAAACTTAGCAGCTGCAACGAGATACATCCTGCTGATACACCACACAACAAAGCAATCTCATTCTTACTGCATTGCTGAAGAACACTGTTATCAAATAAGTGGTGCTAAAACCCTCTCAAAACGTTAATACCCCGAGGGACTGCATGACAGACGCAACAAACATGATCTGAGAATTATCTGGGAAGTGATAGAGAGCAGAATAAACCCCCTTTTTCAGAATCAACAAGCAGTTGCTGACTGAAGACAACGGCCAAGTACTGGAAAGACACAAACTCTTAAAGGCAAGAGCTTTCCTAACTGCGGATGAGTCCAGTGGAGCCAGTCCATTAACACAGGATACAATTTTTGTGTAACTTCAGTTGTGAGAGAAGTGCACCAAAAACGTGATAAAATTATTTCCATTTAAACAGACCAGAAAGACACCAACCTTGATCATTTCAGTTTTCCTCCATGTAAACTCCAGATAGTAACTTGTTCCTGCAACAGGTAACAAATCCCTTTGCAATGTCCAGATATAAAGCGGCCTCATATTAAAAATACTTTGCATCTTTTACAAGCTTTCAATACAAATTCAGCATATTTTACCCTTTCTTTACACATTTGAGAGCTTTGTACTGGCAAAAATTACTTTCCTCATTAATACCATCGGCAAGCTGGTAAACTTCATCCATGAAAATCCAGCCAGCCTTCAACTCTACCAACTACTCAGAAGCTTCTCCTGCACTCAAACGCAATGCTAAGCAACACAGACGCATTTCTCCGAAAGGAATAATTACCGGATGGAGCTTCTCATCAGTGCAAATAACCTAATTCTCAATAATTGATTAATCTCTTCAGAGACAAAGCAACAGCATGAAATAGCATTTGAGCAATGCTTTTCATCACAGAATTGTTCTCAGCCATGCAGTACAAGAACCACAGAAACACATGCCTGAACATAACAATGAGCACATTTTTGAATTCTTAACAAGATACAGTTTTGTTAAAAATGCTAAAGACTTCTTCAGTTTCCCAGTTTGCCCCCTTCCCGTCCCTCCTCTCAAATTCAATCTTTCCCCTCTCCCTAAAAAATTCCTCATGGTTTTCAAAGATTTGTCTCCATTAATTGAAATACAAGCTTGAAGAATAAGTAAATGAAAGTTATGACTTGCACAATGTCTCAAAAATGGGAAGAAGATACTCAACCAGATCAAGAGGTGAAGCGTCAAAAGGTCAGATTTTATTGTTTGAATCTTCCACTACTTAGGTTTCAAGAGCAGTGACCTATAAGCTAATACAGAAAAAAATAGACTATAAATTAAAACTGCCAAGAATGGCAACTTAACTTCATAAGCATCTTAAAAAAAAATCTGAGTTACCAGATTCCCTCAAAAGCACACTGCTTGACATATAGCACTGAAGGGGAAACAAAAAAAAAAAAGTGAATCCAACTCCAAAATTTTAATAAAGTTGTAAAAGATCAGACAATATTTTCAAAGAAGTAATTTTGAAAGAGCATACAAGATACAGTTACTAAAAGCCACATTATATAGTATTCAATGTTTCCAACAAAGAGAGAAAAGTTAACTTTTATTCTACCACTGTGTGACACAGAATACAATGATTAAAGCACTCTATTAGTGCATGGAAAGTAGAAAAATGAAACTGCTCAGTTTAGTTGTACTCTCTCATCCAACGGAAATAATTTTTATTTCCTCTTCTTAAAATTAACATGTTTAACTCCTATTTAAGTAGCCTAAACCGTTGAACAAAAGAAAAACTAATAAAAGATTAAGCATTTGTAACAAGTGTCTGTCATGACAATCATGGACAAGAAATCGAGTTGATACTAAGTAACTTTTAAACATAACATCTGTAGCTCTTGGATTCCTTAACGTACCCCTTGCTTTTAGTCCATTTTGCATCTTTTAATTCTTGCCCATCTATACTTTAACAATCGTCCCATCAGACTGATCTGCTCGATCCATGGTGCAGCACACTGCTGTCTGACACCAATCAAAGGAAGCTCAGGTTCCTCTGCCCTGAGGAGAGAGTGCTTTAACAGCCAGAAAAAGGGAGGAAGGACAGTGGCTGGTCCATGTACGACAACACATCCCTCTGAGACCACTACAAATCCTGGTGTGCCTTGTACAGGGAAGGCAGCTGTTTCTCCTCCCCTCTAGCCAAACACAAAGGCTTTGTGTAGTGCTTTCCCAGAGCAGGAGAAAGAGACAACACAACAGGCAGGAATACATAGAAGCTGTCAATCTCCTGTTGTAGAGTATCAATTCATTCCCACCAGATAAACAAGTCTTAGCTAACACAGAAAACACAGCAGTATATTAATATACCATATAGTGCAACTTCACATGCTAAGCAAATGTTTAACTTACTGTACACATATATCTAGAACTGGTAGAAGCTGATTATTTAGAAATCAGTTTCAAACAGGGAATACTCCACTCCTCTCTCTCTTTTGTCATAGTCAAAAATCTTTCTTGATTTAATCAGTCACATTGGAAAAACCTCTCTGGAATTTGTGATGCTGGAGGTAACAGAGCCTGCAGCATGCAGCAGCAGTACAGTGACTACCCTGCACCTAACCAACATCACGATATTCTAGTCACTCGATTTTCTCTTCCCATTCTAACCCTATCATTTCCAAAATAGCATGCTTTAAAAGATGCTGAACTTCGAGAGCATAATGGTACATCAGAAATATATCAGAGAAGAACAAAGTATCTGTCAGAGGTAATTGATTCCATCTTTACAGTTTTTAAATTATGGTATCTTGATGCAATATTTTCAAAATAACTTTTGACCAATGAATACTACTGCAGTCAGTTTCCTATATATAATTTTTTGACAAGCCAAACAAGTGTTAATAAGCATACTTTGGTTTACCTAGTTAAGAAAGTTTTAATACTTTGTTAAATGTAATTTGCACTGTAAAACAAAGGAATCACGATCAATAAAGTATTCTGTGCAATTTAACACAGAATAAAAATGTTGGATATCTTTGTACCATGAGTTCACATCATTAAGACCCCCAACAAAATTTCCAAAATCAAACAAGAGCAGCAAAATAAGCTTTGCTCTTTTGTTTCCTCAGATAAAAAAGCTAAAATGAACTAACATACCTACAAGCATAGCACGTGTTCAACAGAGGCATGGCATTAACTATGCAGAATATATAAAAATTCTACTTGTTTTTTCCAGAACCACAACATGGAAACTAATCTCTCACTTTAAGTCTTAACATGATTTTAAAATAAATAGAGTATGTGTTATTGGAGGGCTCTCAACCTTCCCGTCAATATAGCTTACTGATTCTGAACATTTAAGCTGAAATTCAACTGGTTCTGCACATACAGCCTAACTAAAAAAGCCATCACAACCTATTTTATAACTCATTTTCTAAGCCCTTTCCAGCTTAATTATAAATACGGTAGAAGGTTCTCAAAAGGCTGTGCTATAGTCAGGGGTCTTTCCTTTGTGTCCATCTCCCCCCCCACGCCCAGGATAAGACATTAATATTATTAATATCTGCAAATCCATCCCCGTTCACTCTAGCAGTTGTTCCCAACTGCTCTGATTCACACCAGAGGTTAGAAACCTCTTACTGATCTTTGTCCTCTCATTGCTTTTGCTCTAGAGTGACAACAGAAGTACAAGGATGCAGTTGCAGCTCCGGAGATCATCTGTACGACTTAGGAACAAGGTATTTTCCCACTTCCTTTTTTTCAAAGCTAAAAGTATGCATAATAACGCTTTTTAAATGTCTTCCACATGCAGTTTATATGCTTACTACTATCACCGTAGCGAGTGCATCTGCGGCCTAGCCAGGCATATCTGTATTCATATATTGATGCAACTGCTGTTAATGGCTCCGGCACTTAAAGCGCTAGACGACAGCCAGACTGATTCCCCATCCAGCCTTGCCCACATATGCATCCGTCACACGCGTGCCACAATTAAGAACTGGAAATACAGATGCAGCTATTTTCAAACAGGGATGTTTCGCCACCCGAACACGTAAATATCTGTACCGTTTGC
>VZSZ01008967.1:214254-272748 GCA_013398815.1 Ibidorhyncha struthersii | reverse complement strand
AGGCCGGCGCCCCCGGCCGCCGCGGTGTGGGGGGGTGGGGGTGGGGGAATGGACGGACGGGACCGGCCTGCGCGGCGCTGGGCTGGTTGGGGGGGTTGGCTACAGCGGCGTCCCCCGGCCCAGCCTCCGCCCCATGGCGTGCGGCGCGGTCTCTATGGCGACTGCAGTGCCGGGACGGCGCCGGCCCTCCCGCGGGGAGGGATAACGACTGCGCGGAGGGGCGCTCAGGGGGTTACGGAGGGACCCGCGGCCCTCCCCAACGGGGTTGGCCCCCTCGCGACGGCCGCCGCTGCCGCCATCCCTGCGGCAGTCCCGGCCGGCGCCCGGCCGCCCTCCCCGCGCCGCCTCCCCCGCTCTCGCCCTTCCTCAGCCGCGGCGCCACCGAGCCGGCTGTCCTCCAGGGCACCGCCCGCATCCCAATCGCAGCGGTGATTGGGCAGCTGCCGAGATTCCTCCCGGGCGATTGGTTGCCAGCGTGATCAATTAGGACACCGGAGGCGGGCGCGCCTGGAAACGGCGCTGTGTGCGGGGTTGGTTGAGAGCCGGCGAGGCCCGTTACCAACCGCGGCCGCCCCCGCGCAGCCTCGGGGCCGAGGTGCTCGCTGGGCGCTGTAGTCCGCCGCCGGTGGCGGTCAGGCCAGCCAGGGCCGTTTCCCGACGAGGTTCTGAGGGGACGGCGGGCAGCGCCCGTGAGGGGGATGGAGGGTGGCCCACAGCGCTCGCCGCCGCAGGGCCGCTCCCCGCTGCAGCACCCGCTCTGGCCCAGGGGGAGAGCTGCGTCCTCGCTGCGGTACCGACCTCCGCCTCCTCAGCAGCCCGGGCTCGGCTATCCGCGGGCCTCATCGGGAAGCTGCGCGCACCCGAGGGGGGGCCTGGGGCCTGGCAGAGCCCAGGCCGCTGCCCTGCCTCCGCCGTGCAGCGGCGGGGCGAGCGGGCTGCGGAAAGAGAGGCCTGGGCCGGGGAGGAGCGTGGCCGTGCCGGGGGAGGGCGGCCCCTCCCGTCGCCTCAGGGACGGCTGTCCCCTGCGGCGGCAAACGCTGCCCTAAGGACACAGCAGGGCTGTCACCCGTGGGCTCCGCGCTGTGGCACTAGGAAAGGGTTGATGTACCCCGCACATAGGCCAGTTCACCCTCCGGAGAGAAGGCTCCGGCTCTCACAGGTGACTCCTCGTTGCAGGCACGACTCTCCAGCCTGCTGAGGCGATGGAGCCGGGTGCTCTTCGGTGGGTGTCAGGGTGCCATCGCACGACAGCCGACGGGACGCGTTTGTAGGCCATGGTGTCAACCCAAAGGCTGGATCCATCTGGCAGAGCGGCAGCTAGGAGAGACCTGTTCTGTGGGAAGGGGGAAGGACAGATTTGCTGTGCTGGCAGCAGCTTGGATGAAGCTTTTTTGGAAACACACTGCCGTCTTCCCCTTGTGTGAAGTTTCTTTCAAATATAAATAAAATAAAATTTAAAAAGCTTATATTTCCCTACTGTCAGGCAGGTGAGGTGATGAAAGTGTGAATAATTTAAGCCATTTCTTCATTCGTCACAAAGTTGAAGAGTACAGTTAGAAAACAGTATCTCCTGCTGCTCTATAAGGAGAGTCATCTTAGATTTGTAGTTTACGAATGAGTTACCCAGCAGTGGGAGCTGTGACCCTAACCTAACAGTGAGCCCAAAACGTCCTGACGTGCTCAATGTCAGCTTCAGTCAGATGCTGCTTCATTCACAAAGTGAACTACCTCAAGCAGTGGTCCATCAGCGGTAGTGGTGTGGATACAGCACTGGTGACAGGCGTATATTCTTCTATATAGAGAGAATGTGTGTGTTTATAATGTGTCCTAATTAATAATTGAAGTAGTTAATAAGAAAGATGATATTATGAAGAAATGTCCATTTGGGGAATGAACTTTGACTGAAATAGTTGGGGACGGTTGCCTTTTTTTTTTCCTCCTCAGTAGTACATCTTTTCCCCAATTGAAAAATGGAGTTAAGACTTTTGCTTACCTTTGATAGACATTTACAATTTCTCTGATGGAAAATATTCTACTGAAGCTATATATTCTTCCAAACCTGTCTTAAAGGCATTGCAAAAGTGGCAATTATTCTATGATAGAGCTGCTCCTTATACCTACTCTTCTTATGCACTAAACAAGTCTTTCACATTGTCTCTAAACTAGACAATACTTTTTTTTGCAAATTACAATTGAGGGTAGATGAATGCCCTAACCACCTCTTATTTTACATAAAGCCAAAAAAACTCGGAGTGTGCTAAGTGTAATGGGGAGCTCGTGAATATGAATCCATCTGTGAATCCGGATTATTCCGTTTATTGTTCCCCAAATAATTGACATATTGCCTGAGGTGTACAATTCTTCAGGAAAATTTTCTGATTCAGTTAAAGAGAATGGAAAGGCCTTAAGAAACTTGTTTATCTGGTTTGTCTGTTTACCTGCTTAACATTGCTAATCCGAGGGACGCAGTTTCTCTCATCACTTTGTAACTTCACAAGTTAATTCATTATCTAATATAACCGCATTGTCATGCACAATATCATGGAAATCACATCATGAATACATGTCTTATTAGCACACTGTAAGTCAGCATGCACGCTGCAAGCTTTAAAAGACCAAATACTCTTTCCCTTCATCATCAGTTAGTTTTAAAGTTCTAGTGATCTGTTAGTTTCCAAATGACCATGGATTCTTCATAAGCAGACAAAACCCGAATGGTTCAAATAGAAGTCAAGCAGGGAGAAAAATAAAGTCTTCTCAAACGGAAAATCTGTTTCCACTTAAGTGCAGGAGGCCTTTATAGAAAAGATCTCATCTTTTTTAATTCACTGCTCCAGAAATACACCAAGAGGTTCTTCAAGGCTTTCTGTTCTACTATTTTTGGTTTAAAGATGATGGTAAATATAACAGATGCCAGCGTTTCCTCTATCAGTGCAAACTTGCAGAACATCTTCACCACAAAAGAAAAAAAAAAAGCCCGACACATTAAAACCTCTGTCTTTATGTAACTATGGAATCAAGCCACACTAGCTTTTTTGCGGTAGTACAGGTAGTTAAGCTTAGTGTTGATTGTGTTGATTTGGCCTGGAAAAAGCTACCCTGGGCCAAAAACTGCCCTAAGCTCTTTATTCAGTCTTTAATAGCAGGACTAGTTGTTTGCTGGGTACCCAGCCCCTTGAGCTGGAAGACAGGGATGGGGACCAGAATGAGACCTCCATAACCCAAGAGGAAATGGTCAGTGACCTGCTGCACCACCTAGACATACACAAGTCTATGGGGCCAGATGGGTTACACCCCAGAGTGCTGAAAGAGTTGGCGGATGCGCTCACGAGACCACTCTTCATAATTTATCAGTGGTCCTGGCTAACTGGGGAGGTCCCAGTGGACTGGAGGTTAGCAGATGTGACACCCACCTACAAGAAGGGCCAGAAGGAGGATCCGGGGAACTACTGACCTATCAATCTGACCTCGGTGCCGGAGAAGCTTGTGGAGCACATCACCTTGAGTGCCATTACATACTATTTACAGGACAATCAGATGATCAGGCCCAGTCAACATGGGCTCATGAAGGGGAGGTCCTGCTTAATGAACCCGATCTCCTTCTATGACAAGGTGACCTGCTTAGTGGACAAGGGAAAGGCTGTGGATGTTGTTTACCTGGACTTTAATAAAGCCTTTGATACTGTTCCCCACAGCGTTCTCATGAAAAAAATGGCTACCCAGGGTTTGGACAGGTGTACACTCTGCTGGATCAAACACTGGCTGTATGGCCAGGCCCAAAGAGTGGTGGTGAATGGGGTTAAATCTGGTTGGCGGCCAGTCACAAGTGGTGTTCCACAGGACTCAGTGTTGGGGCTGCTCCTATTTAATATCTTTATTGGTGATCTTGACAAAGAGATTGAGAGCACGCTCAGTAAGTTTGTAGACGACACAAAGTTGGGTGGGAGTGTTGATCTGCTTGAGGGTAGGAGAGCTCTTCAGAGGGACTTGGACAGGCTGGACCGATGGGCTGAGGCCAATAGAATGAGTTTCAACAAGGCCAAGTGCTGAGTCCTGCACCTGAGTCACAACAACCCCATGCAGCACTACAGGCTTGGGGAAGAGTGGCTGAAAAGCTGCCTGGCAGAAAAGGACCTGGGAGTGTTGATTGACAGCTGGCTGAACGTGAGCCAGCAGTGTGCCCAGGTGGTCAAGAAGTCCAACAGCATCCTGGCCTGCATCAGGAATAGTGTAGCCAGCAGGGCTAGAGAAGTGATTGTCCCACTGTACTCGGCACTGGTGAGGCCACACTTTGAGTACTGCATTCAGTTTTGGGCCCCTCACTACAAGAAAGACATTGAGGTGCTGGAGCGTGTCCAGAGAAGGGTAACGAAGCTGGTGAAGGGTCTTGAGAATAAGTCTTATGAGGAGTGGCTGAGGGACTTGGGGTTGTTTAGTCTGAAGAAAAGGAGGCTGAGGGGAGACCTTATTGCTCTCTACAAGTACCTGACAGGAGGCTGTAGAGAGGTGGGCGTTGGTCTCTTCTCACAAGGTACAACTGATAGGACAAGAGGAAATGGCATCAAGTTTTCCCAGGGGAGGTTTAGGTTAGACATTAGGAAAAACTTCTGCACTGAAAGGGTTATCAAAGACTGGAACAGGCTGCCCAGGGAAGTGGTTGAATTGCCATCCTTGGATGTATTTAAAAGCTGTCTAGATATGGTGCTCAGGGACATGGTTTAGAAGTGGGCCTGGTAGACATAGGTAACGGTTGGACTTGATGATCTTAAAGGTCTTATCCAGCCGTAAGGATTCTATGATTCGATGATTCTACATTGTTAGTTCTAATTGGCTATCTCAATGTAAAAATGGGCCTCTTTCTGCAATGTAAGTATAACCTCATTCTTATCTTTTAACCAATTGTATTTTGTTGCTGTATCTGGCTTTGTGTGGTAATTATTTTGTATTCCATAACATCCCATTGTTTTGGATGCAGGGCGAGTAAAAGGGGGATTAGCTGTAAAAAGTGCCTCTAAATAGTATCTACTCTTGCCACTGTTAAAGACAGACTAGAGAGCCAGGTGGATAACGGGTCTGACCCTGTAGGGTATTTCATATGTCCTGATATAATTTTATTTTTTTTTGCATGGGAATTTATCATGCAGCCTTTGAATCGATATATCAAACACATTTGAGTGAAGAGACTCTTCTGAATCTGCGTGGAATGATAAGAGCATCCTAGGTCCTCCTATAAAACTAGAAAACTCTTGCAAGCATATTGAAGTGTGGTAGCCCAGGACAGATAAACATTTAACTCTGATATGGCTGTGAATTAATCTAGTCATTTTAGTTTACTAGGACTTAATGTAGAAAGAAAAAGGGAGAGAAGAGGAACTTCTAACTCCAATCTGTTGCGGATCTCTGAGTCTATTCCTACTATGAATATTCTCTGGAAGGTGAATTCTCCTATGTGCATTTTACCTGTCTGTGCATATAAACAGTAAACCTAAATATTTCTTCTTACAACTATTACTTTGCTTTCATTAAGAAACACTTACACTGAAATTAAGTTAGCATTTTTCATCATAAATTATACCAAAAACATTACATTTATAAATAATTTATTAAAATCGCAGGAAGGGGAAAATCGTTATTTGCATCATTTGGTTCAGATCTTGCCAAGAGGTGAATTTCACCTTGGGATGGAGAAGAACAAGTACTGGAAACAATTGTCTGCTGGTTTAACTTTTCTGAAGTCAGAAGGAGTATGCCAGCAGAAACTTTAGGCTGTTACTTCCAAAACAGAGGGAAAACAAAGTTACTTAGCAAAGTTAGTCAATAGCTATAAACCACTGCAAATGGACACCTCTGCATTTGTTCTGAAGATTTTTAAATATCTCAGTTGGTGCAAAGTAAATCAGTAAAGAAGACTATGTCTTGTCTTCGTTCAATCCTAAATGTCTAACTTGGCTGTAGACTGCAAGGAGACAAAAGAAAAGTACCGCAGACCAGAACTCTGAAGTTGGGGCACAGGAGGATTACTGTCAGAAATTACTCCAAGTTCCAAAGGCTTACCAAACTTTATTATACCTGAGTAGTTGCTATGGAAAGCTGTGAACAAAAAAAAAAAGAGATAAAAATTTAGTTGTGCTGGTATGTGCATGGCACATGCATGGCAATACAATTTGCTGATAAGTTTGACTTATTGAAAACTAATTCCCACTCCTGTAAATATGTTCTTACATGTCTAATATAGCTTTAATATTTAATAATAAGTATTAAATCACTTAATAAGGCAATAAATAGAACTGGTCTGAATTTAAAAAATATAGAAACAGGCCCATAAAAACTGAAGTGACAGCAAACTTTCTGGACGCAACTGGAGACAGCTCTAGCTTTTATGATTTTTTATTTAAAAAAAAAAAACAACAACAGAGAATGAGAATATACCCACATATAAACTCCCAGTATCTTTCTTGCTTGCTTGCTTGAAGAACTAGAGCAGAACTTTCAGGATTGTCTACGCATGGAACACAACTTTCTAGTGTTTCAACTTCTGCTTTCTTAGGCTTCATGGAAAATATAATGGAAAAATAAATTTACTTTCCTGGAAATCTTCTTCCTTGTGGGATAAGAGAGATGTGAGATTTTTTCATCAGTGTTTTTTGTCTGAAAGGAATGAGCTAATGTTTCTTCAAGGAATCTTTAAAAATTAAAACCCACACCTATACACAAACATATGCATATATCTGCCGATGGAGAAGGGTGACATGATTAACAATGTGTAAGACCTTCTGAACTCCACTGTTATTTTCTTGAAATAAGTGTGTATGGGAGTAGATGATTCATCCTGCAAATTACAGAGTCCTTGGTTTCAAATACTTTTATTGGAACTTCTTTGCCCAGACATCAGCGTGTTGGGGTTATTCATTTATTTCTGCATGAGTCAGAAGTTCTGAATAATGTTTCTGCTTAGTTGACCACAGAAGTAGGAGACAAAGCTCCAGAAATTTTTTTGGAGTGTCAGAAATCAAATGATTGTCAGAAAAGAGAAGAGACAAAAAGAAAGAAAAAAATAAAAGGGAGGGAATAGATAGTAAGATGCACAAACTTCATAATTATTCATTCCCAAGAGACAGAAAATTCATAGGTTTGGTTAGTCAGTAAATGAACATCCACCAAAACCTAGAATTTATTGAAAATTGTACCTAAACATGAATATATAAATGGAGGTGGAAACAATGCTCTTACTGAAGAGTAGAAAGGAAAACACATTTTATAAGCTCACATTTCAGGCAAAAGTCAATGAGCAAAAGAAATATTGTCCAAAGATGGGATAGCACTTATAAAGTTTTGTAGATGTTTAAGCAGATATCTAGTTCATAGCAAATGAAAAATCACAGACCTTGAGACATCTAGTTCAGCCCTTTTTCCAAGGAAAGACCAACTGTCCCTACGACATTCCTGGCTAGTATTTGTCAACCTTTTCTAAAAGTCCTCTGTTGATGGAAATTGAGATTTTTCATGGGCTGTTTCACTATTCTCACTAAAAGAAAGATTTCACCCATTATTTCTCCTCCTGTCACCAAAGGAATTTATTCCCTTTCTCTGTGCCCCTACCTTAAAATTACTCGAACACAATTTTCATCTCCCATCATCTTCTCTACACTAAACCAAGTTCCTTCAGTCTTTTTTCATAGATCACAATTTCTATACACAGAGTGTCAATAAGCATAAAGTCACCACTGAAGGGACAGAGGGGTCCTGGATCTTTTTCAGAAGAGTGCTGAGCACGGTGTCTAGGTGCTGGGTTTTGTCTATTTGACATCTTCAAAAACTTTGTATGTTTTTTGTTGATTTTTTTTGTAACTGTCTCTTTTCTTTCTAAAAGAATCTCAGATTCCCTACAAGACGTTCTGAGTAATATTGTTCAGTTCAAATGGTGTCTAGAGAGTGAAAAACAGTATCAACATCAGGTTTATAACAAGGTGAGTACAGGGAGACTTCCTGATTATCATAGGAGGTCTCTTCGAGGAGGAATGTGAGAGTCTATGTCTGTATACTTTGCTAGGGGAAGAAGGGTTAATTGGCAGTACAGTGCACCGAAGTATTGATGCTAGGAGGTATAGAATAGAAAAAGGAAATTTTATGTCATTATGTAAGGGGAATTTTGTTGGGAGCCCTCTTAATATGTGTATAATTCCATTCTGCAAAGAGCTTCCTGATGACTGGCTTGTGATCATTGAATCATAGAATTGTTTAGGTTGGAAAAGACCTTAAAGGTCATCAAGTCCAACCGTTAACCTAACACTGCCAGGTCCACCACTAAACCATGTCCCTAAGTGCCACATCTACACATCTTTTAAATGCCTCCAGGGATGGCGACTCAACCACTTCCCTGGGCAGCCTGTTCCAATGCTTGACAACCCTTTCAGTGAAGAATTTTTTCCTAATACCCCATCTAAGCCTCTCCTGGCGCAACTTGAGGCCGTTTCCTCTTGTCCTATCACTTTTTACTTCAGAGAAAAGACGAACACCCACCTTGCTACGGTCCACAGTGAATAAGGCACAAAAGTGAAAAGCAAGATTGCTGCATGGTCTAATTATGAACAAGGTTGTAAAAATGGATTCTAGTCTTCAGAAAAAAGTTACAGCCAAGATGGAAGTTTTAGGTTACCAACCAATTCAAAATACATGTTCACTTTCCAGCTTTACCGTAGACTGCTGGTCTGATTTTAAGGTGAATACACTATTTCTGTGTCTTAGTTTTCAATTTGTAATGACTCACCATGAGTCAGGAGTGGATGACTCAGGGGTTATGGACAGTACAGCTCCTATGTATTGAAATCAGAGCCAGCTTGATAGGTATCTGCATGGTGTTTCCTGGAATATACAGGAGCCCTGAAGACTAGCAGTACGTGTGCAGTGCAGTTCATGCAAGTCGTCTTTAATTTCCTTTTTGCCTGAGACTGGCTCCATCATCCATGTTGTTATAACCTTTAAACACATGAAAAATTAAAATTATGACACTTCTTTTTCTGAATTGTTTAATCTGTGATGTTTTTCAGTCAATGAAATAAGCTACAGTTATGGTATTTGTAGTTTGCATTGAACATGGTACAGCGGGTCTTCTGGTACAACTGTAGTACAGTGTATATAGTTGACTTAGTTTTCAGTAAGCTTTGTGGCATTCTAATGTACAAACTGGGTTCTCTTAAATTACTGTCTGTTCCCATTACCTCTTGCCTTTGAGTTTTGACATTTGCTCTTGCCATCTCTACAATTCCATAAGAATTTCAAGTGTTGTGATTTATCTTAGGTATCATCATCTAACTAAAATAACCATAATCATCTAGATACCACTATACTTCCTTCCTAAATGTTCAAAAATGTGATTGAGAGATGGATATTCTGTAAAGATCCAATTGCTTCTATTTGCCTAATAACTTACACCTCTCAGTATCTACTCTGTGGTTCACAACTTTACCAAAGCCAAAAAAAGCAGATGGCCTGAATTCCCTTTTTCATGCCCTGTCCCCATTAACACATATCAGAGAGAATCTCTTTCAGAACATGGACTCTCCCTTTGAAGCACTGACATGTTGGAGAAAGGTTGTATAGTACCTGCTTGTGCCAGACTTAATGAGTGCCTCCAGGTTTAGCCCATTACACCAAAATCTCTTCTCTTTATTATCATTTACATTAAATACAAGACGAAATGGAAAGCCATTTCAATATAAAAATAAAACGTTAATTTTTGGAAACTAGATGTAAAATTCAATTTTGCAGCATGCATCTCCAACCAGCTATTTAACCGGGGTAATTCATAACACATCTGTCCTTGCTTGCGGACTTATACGTGAATGGTACTAAACAGGTAAGTAATCGGCCAAATGTTTATTAAATTTACCTCTTTCAGATCCAAAGTCACAGCACAGCAATCTCCACAGTTAGCAGGGAAGTGTGTGTTTTCTTTCTGCATCCCTGGGTGATAAATTGCAGACCCACATATACAACCACTCCTGCTGGGTTACAAAAGGATACTCTGTCATTATGGTCTTGGTGTCCAGGCTTCCCAGCAGGTCTGTAAGAAAGTGCAGCATGGCTAGTTATAGGTGGCCATAAAACAAAACTAATTTCTGAATAATTCAACTCTTAATATGAACTTTGCAGCTGAAACCCTTTCCCAATATGAAACGGAACAAAAAACACAGGCGGCATTGACCTCTAATTGCATTACGACTGGTTTTAAGTTATTTCTTGCAATGATGCATTCCTGAGCTGCCACTAGCTGTGCGAGTGACCTCTAATCTCTCGAACACAAATAAAAGAAAGCTTCTTACTTTGTATTGTAGAAAAAAGCGCCTACCTGCAGCAGCACTGCCATCTTCTGCTTACTTGCTTTCATGCACGCAAGTACTGGGTTTATACTGCAAAGCAGCAACAGGGACGGTGCATTTTTCTACTCGTGGGTATCTGAGGCAATAACATGTTTTAATACTCAGGGATAACATACGTGTGGAGTTCCACAGATGTGGGGAGGGGTCCAGACGTGAATATGGGCATAGAAAAGGACTTCGGACATTTGTGCAGGATTTCTAATATATCACATCCCGGCCAGAGCAATAGCTCAAAAATCACAGACGAATGTGTACATTTGTGTACTTGTGCTGTCCACAGGGTACATTATATCTGTTGAATATGCTCTGTAGAGTCGATTTGTACACAAATGTACACATTTGAGCAGATCTAACATATTCTTTGTGGTCTGCACAAGTACCCCAAGTCCAAAGCATGAACGAGCCATGTGCACAGGACTAATTCAATGCAGTTGTGGCATATTTGATCATATGCAAGCATTTGTGTGGTCCTTATGGAGTAGGTCCAACAGGTCCCAGATGTATCACATATGCTCTTGATCTGAAACTTCCCGGATGTGCTGTACATCTGCACATAGGCAAGATAGAAAGCTGGAAGCCCTCCTTCAGATATCTTCTTTAAAAAGGTGAAGGTACAGTAAATATAATTTATTAATATATTTTTCAGAACTGAAGTTACCAGCAAAAGGCACATGGAGCCTGTATGGTTCCAGGGACCCCACACACACCAAGGAAGCTGCTCTGTATGAGTTTGCCATACGGTCCTAGATGATGCATTGTTGGATGGAGCTTTCAGCATAAACATTAGTTATGAGTTTGATTGTCTCAGAAAAACTGAAAAGGGAGAGAATTTCACTGTATGACTTTATCCCTTTGGAAGATGTCCTTGGGATTTTTCACCCAGAAGAGGCGCAGAGTGACACTGGCAATTATAAGCCTCCCTCTTCCACACAATAATGTATGAAATAACTTCTGGCAAGTGAACAAGTCTTAGTTGTTTTTTCTTCTTAGAATATTGTAGTTACATATTCCAGTCTCTGCTTTACTCAAGACTTTGATAGGCTGAGTTGCACTGATAACTAATCTTTCACCTTTCCCTGATAATAAGTGTGATAATACTAATACATGCAGACGGGTGTCTATCTTTATGAAAGCGTGAGAACCGTAAATGAGGTGAGCAGATGTATTCTGAGAATACAGAGTTAGATTCACAGTAATATCATGGTATCAGTTCATTGTTCACCATTAGCTGAGAGAGGACAGTGTATGCTTCTGAGAATATTCACGTGCATTTCAATCCCTGGTGCAGGGTCCCTTGCAGTCAGTCATGTGTGCTCACTGAACTCTCTCTGCTGCGCTGACGTATTATGGACCCTATAGACCAAACCTTGTCCTGCTTAGTGATTCGGTTCTGCTACTAACATCACCACTCACTCGATCAAGCATTGCTGCAGACTCAGCTGGCTGCCACTGCTGTTGCCAGTTCAGCCCAGCCATGTCCATCCCACAAATTGCTGCATCCTGGGCTCAGAAATGCCAGAGGATGAGATGCTTTTGCTTCTGGCTTGGGATAAAGCTTTTAAGAGTCTAGGACAAAGGTTTCCACTAGATTGTTCCTGAACCTGGAAAGTTTCCCAAACCAGAATCTACTGTGAGTCATACAGGATGATCCAATTTCTCTTGGTTACTTGAATGCCTTCCTTGGACACAGTCATAGTCAATACACAGAGGACAAAGAGACAAAATATGGAATGATAGTGAGTTCATGTAAGAGTGAATGTAAATGATGATTGCCTAAGATAGATTTTCCCTTCCCACAGATGCACAAATTTTCATTATTCTCATTCTTCTCTCTCTTAGACCTGTATTTATTGTTAAGAACAAGCTAAGAACTAATGAAGACATCAGCAGGTACTGAAAAACAGTCTCTGTTTCTTACTAGCCCAAACCTTCTGGGGGGTAAAAAGGTAAAAGAAGTTAGTATAAATCCATTTTGTGGGTGAGATCTCAGTTCACACTCAGTTAATTGGCCCGTTTTGCAGGGTTTAACCTGGTGGCATAAGAACCTTGAAATAAATCTCTTAGCTACGATTAGAGATGAAAGAGAGATTAGCGCGGGTGGAAGACTTCAAGTCTTTTTCTCCATTGACTCGCAGTCAGACAGAAGAGCTACACAGACATCAGGAAATCAGTACTTCACTCTTCCTCAGGATGCGTGATCCAGGTATTTTCTCCCCCGTATTCAACAAGTTACCAGTTTCGAGATCCTGTTCAGTCCTCTGAAGCAGGTTAGTGGGTTCTTTTACAGTAAGTCACAGACAGGAATGTGCGTTTAGGTAAGATAAGACATGGTTTGTTTACGACAAAATTGCAAGCCAAATTTCTTTGGACAATTTGCATCTGATAAGTCAACGTTATAAACAAATAAATAGCTGTGCTACATCTTGTTCTCTGTTGTTAGGGGAATTTGATAGGAAAGGAACAGGCAGGTGGCATCTTGGAAGCAAAAAGCTACAGTATGCTGATGGAAGCTGTGCTTGAAGTGAGTTAGACAAGGAAAGCTTGAGAGCAGTATCAATAATACGGGAGAGATTTCCACATTTATTTGGCTTCTTCTGTTGGAGGAAATATTTCTCCCTTTATAGAATAAAACCCAGCTTGGTGTCCCATAGCTGGGGGAAAACGTCTGTGTATATGCTTCATACCTCTGGAGTGGCTCATGTGCAATGGTGAGGTGTGTTTCCAAGAACTTTGATAGAGGTGTTAGTTTCACTGAACTACTAGGAGTGTTTGTGGTTTTACAGTAACCTACTGCCAACTATAACTTGGGGGGGAACAGATACATATTGCAGAGCAAGACAATGACACTTTTAGCTCATAACTGCACTTCAGTTCATTCAGCTGGAAGAACTTTCTTCATGGTGCTCAAAAAATGCTACTACGCGGCAGTATGCGTGTTGCAATACGTCTTATGCTAATAAGATGTATTCAATACTTCATTGAACAGTTAGGGAAAGAATAACGTATGGTGTATTTACAAAATTCATTAAGATGGGAAGAGAGTCTTCTCATTATCTAAAATAAATTCAGTAAACTGTTAGCATAGGAAAAAACAATCTCAAGAGAAATATCCACGTAGAAGCTGGGAACACAGGAACTGAGTAGGTAAGTTGTTCTTCTGTCCCAGACTTGATGCGCTCAGAGTTTCACAAGAAGCACAGTTGTCCCAAAGATCCTTTGTGCAATCCCAGGTATATCAGTGACGGCCCGGGTCAGTCAACAAATGGTCACTGCACTGCAACAACCAGTCATTCCCCCCGCTTTCCTCTGGCAGTATGGCACATATGAAACAGTAGATCTTATACTGCTGGAGGACTGTGGCATGAGTACCTCTGTTAGATGAATGTGAATATTCCATGAAATCTGGTCTCATAACAATGCTAAAATTGCACCAAGGAAGCTGCAAATATCGTATGAGAATTATTGGAGGCAAGGACTTACTAGGAGAGTTGCTCTTGCACATAAACTTTTCATTTTTTTAACTTTAGGCATCTGAAAATGGGGGAGGGAGCTATATCAGAATGGCTACATGAGATTGAAAGTATCCCTGCTTACAGAATTCCGCTTCACATTTCTTTATGGCTAGAATATGACAGAAAGTCTCAAGTTTACATTTTCCAAAATCGACAGTGCCTCTTGAGTAGATTAATTTTTAGTAAGGGTTCAAATGTTAAAGCAAAAGATATTTGGCAAGTAGGGTATTCTCAGTGATGCTGTAACTATATGTGTGCCCAACAATTTAGAGGCATTTGCAAATACATACATCTATGAGTGATACCTGTATGATGTCATACGTGAACAGTGAGTGATGCCTTTATATATGCTGGTCATTGAATGCAAACTGCGTATCAGCAGCTCTCTGTTGTGAGCTCTGAGACCCGAGCATCAGGGGCAAATAAACCTATTTGCAGCAGCCATCTACAGCTATTTATGTTCAAGTCATGAACTGCTTAACCGGTGAAGCAATCAAAGATACTGTCTCTGGGCTTAGCAGACAGGCTGTCAGCTGAATTCATATGAAGGCTTAATTCTGTGCCAACAGAGCACGATCTTTTAAAATGAGGTCTGAAAGGTACCATAGAAGAATGGTGTGAAGAAAGTGTTGTCATTTTATAAACGACTATTCTCTGGACTTGTTTGTACAGAGGTGTCTATCAACAATCAGTATTTCATCATGATAGTTGATATGATTATCACAATGTGATCACAATCAATACTCAACCGTAACTGATAACCAGCCTTAACAATCATTAAAATTAGGACCCTGTTTTTTTTAAAGTCAGAGAGCTGCTGGCCTCAACACCTTGGGAATAAGACCAGTAAGAAAAAATACTGTGCATTTTGCACACTATTCTGTGTATTGTACAAAAGATATACAGAGATGAATAGTTTTGT
The DNA here is from genome assembly GCA_013398815.1 of Ibidorhyncha struthersii. NCBI lineage: Eukaryota > Metazoa > Chordata > Aves > Charadriiformes > Charadriidae > Ibidorhyncha > Ibidorhyncha struthersii. The sequence goes on along the minus strand of VZSZ01008967.1, from coordinate 257,935 downwards.
GGGGAATTTGTTTCCTCTGTAAATGCAGGAGAAAATAAATGCAATATGAATGAATTAGATCTCACAGGCATTAAAATGTTTACATATTCAAATGCATGAAGATATCTAACCATATCCTAATATGAATGGAACAACCTACTCCTCACCTGTACAAGTAGAAATTATTCTTTCCGACATGCACAAGTGAGGATGCTGGGGTACCATTACCTTTTTAAACTGTACTCTAGAACAATCTGCTTACCCAATGTTGAGCTTCATTGCAGCTGTGGATCCTTTCGTGGGTAGGTGTAGCCTTGTTCCCGAACAGCTTGTCTGCAGGTGGTTTTCATGCTGTTTTAGCTGATACCAGTTTTATTCGGATGAAGTTAAGTAGTAAGTCCACTAGCTTAAAAAATATTACACAAGAATAATGCTGCTTATACTTCTCTATTTCCTCAAATTTACAGGATTATGTTTTACTGTTTATAAATGCCACTGTATTAGTGGAATTAGATGACTGTATAATCATATAAATACATAGTTGTATAGTATAAAATCACACTAATGAAAATTACTGAATTAGTACAAGACCACACTGAGAGCAGGTTTTCTGGGGAGGAAAGAAGGAAGAATCCCATGTATCTTGCATGTGTTGAGGAAAGGCAATCACAAAGCATCGGAAGTACTGAAGAAGGGTAAAAGTTCACTATTTGATCCTGAGGTACTGCAGGATAGTTCTACATCCACATCATGTACACCAAAAACACATTGTCCCCAGCTTTAACAGGTTTTAGGTCTTCGATGTTATTAGCTGCTTTCTGGCTGCAATTGTGATGTAACTGGAGAGGTGCAAAGAAGTTGTTGGTAGTGTTGCAGAGAAGCAAGGTTAAAAGCGCTGGGAAAGATGCTATCTTTTCTTAGATCCACTAATAGCTGGGGAAAAGAAGACAGACCTTCAAACACAGAAGTCCTCCTTCAGCTGTGAAACTCTGAAATATCAGATTTGAAACTTGGGGTGGGAGGAGTCTCTCTGAATATATTTTATGCCCATCATTGTGATTTTTGGAGAGAAAAAACAAAAGAGTCTGTAGATCATACGGGAAAGTTATTAAAGGACTGTTAATAACATAAGAGTAAGCATATCAAAACCAAGCTATTAAAATACACAAGGTATAAGTTACAAAAACCACGAGTAATTTCCTATCATTTTTCAAATGGTTCCCCTTCAAAAAATATTGTGGTGTCCTTTGGGCTGCAGCGTCTTCTTCAGATGGGAGAACAGAAGCAGTTCCCATGGGCAGTGAAGAAGTGAAGGTTATTGCAGGAAGTGGAACCAGGAATGAAGTTTAGGATTCTGACTGGACTATGAGGGACTGGGAAAGAAAACCAGTCTACAGGTGATAGGAGGGTTGGAATAAGGTGTGATTATCACAGTTCTCAGGACAAAGGGAAAGAACAAGCAACTTTAGCTGCAGGAGCAGAGGTTAAAACCGTAACAATGATTCCCTAAGGATTAAATAGGCCTCATTTAATACATCACACTATTCCAAAAACTGGTTTTTTTTAATAAGAACTTTCAGAAAGGAAGGAGGGGCAATCAGGTTGAGAAAGAAATAGAGCATCTTAAACTGCTGATTTGTTTCTTGAGGTGTGAAGATGTTCTGCTTTTTTTTGTAGAGTGATATGTTACTTCACAGAAAAATGGTAGTGCTTTTATGCCAGATCAAGCAGAAAAACACAGTGGAGGGTGGTTCGTTCATCAGTAATATATTCAGATCATAGCACTTAAAAGTTAATAAAATTTTGATAATATTTTGTAGAAAACCAACTCAGTCATTGATAGTAGTCATTTGTTGAACATTTTGTGTCTGTGGATAACCACAGTCAGTTCCCCCTGCAGTTGCCAGACTGATCTTGTCTAAGTAAGTAGTGTAAGTGTAGGAATAAAACTGCTTTTTACTAGCAAAATCACATTTTACTGCACATAATCAATGAAATGACTAAAAACATCCATAGGTTACTGTGTACTATTTTCATGTTTTTCTCCATATGGAAAAAAAGGTTTATGTGATTATGTTGTATATATCTGCTTGTTTGTCCTGCTTGTTCAACTTTTGAACACAAATCTGACCATGACACACTAAGAACTATAAATTCCTAGAATCATCAAGAAAATACACACAATACAGGCAACAAGTAGAAGGGAAAGGCACAGTAAGTCTTCTGGAGGGAAAGACAGCGGATCAGCTCACTTCTAGACATCAAAATATCTGCATGGAAAACTGCTCTTGACAAAAGTCCATAGGAATCCAGAGTTCATTGGTTCTACTGTTCACTTGTTTTTGATTGCTCTAGTTGGTCCTTAAAAAAACTCCAAAATTCTAAGTGATTCACACTGTATGAAATTTCTGCAGTAAATTTCACTGGGGCACTCGCTTGACAGGACTCAGAGTGTGTGAGGCTGTACAGGAACTTTTCTGTAGTCTCTATAAATACCCAGTCAAACAGACAGTAATCTCTCTCTCTCTCTCTTCGTCAGATTTCTGCTGCATGCCTTGGATACATGCTCCTAATCGGCTTACAAGCTTTCCTTGACCTACGCTTCTTTTCCTAATGCTGATCTGACTATGGCTGTCCTCAAAGTAAAATTCACCAAAACTAAAAGGGACAAATTGGCTCAGATCTTATGGATCCTCAACTGGGTTTCTGTAGTGAGCGGGATCATTCTCTTCAGCCTTGGCCTCTTTCTGAAAATAGAGATCAAGAAGCGCAATGAAGTGATGGCAAAAGGGGACATTAACTCTGTCCCCAACATGCTGATCTCTGTAGGGGTCATAGCATGTATCATCAACTTCCTGGGTGGCAAAATCTGCTATGACTGCTCAGATGCCAACAAGTTCTCTCAGTGGAAACTAGTTATGCTCCCGTACATTGTATGTACCTTCTGTTTTACTTTCTGCATCCTGGTGGGTGCTCTCATGTGCTATACCATGAGGAACGAGCTGGAAGAGTCTCTCTATCTGGGATTGAGGGATGCTATTAAGTTCTATAAGGACACGGACATACCTGGACGATGTTTCTTAAAGAAAACGGTGGATATGTTACAAATTGGATTTCAATGCTGTGGAAACAATGGCTTTAGAGACTGGTTTGAAATTCAGTGGGTATCTGCTCGTTATCTGAATATGGCTTCCAAGGAAGTTCTGGAGTAAGTATTTACTAGTCATAATAAAAAATTCTAGGAAAAAGCCTCATTCAAGAAGAATTTGTATTGAACAGAAAGTAAGTAACGCTCACGTCAAAAGATCTTGAGATGCATTGACATTAAAGAGAATATGGCAAAACTGCTTGTTCTCTGCCATCAGCCAAAAATTCTGGCAGTGTTTTTCATCCTTATTAAAATAGCATCTCGTGGCTAGAAGGCTCCTCTCAAAGATCATTCTAAATAACTCTGGTAGTGGGTCTAACTCAAAAAGAGTTAACATTGCTTTGGTCATAGGTATGTTCACAAATACCGTCGTAGTTTAACTAATGTGGTAACCTTTAGTGGGTAATAGTGGGAATAACACTTTGTCTAGACCATATTCTCCCTCTAAAAACAAAAATACTGAAGTGCTTAACCCGAAAAGCATCCTCCTGTTTAATCATTCTGGGGTTCTAGCATACTCCTCACAAGGCCAAGTAGATACTAATTTCTGCTGGACCTTTTTGTCAATAAAAAACTGTAGAACAACCATGTTACTCACAAAATATGCTAACTACATGCACCGTCAAAGTTGCCTTTTGCTAACTTTTTCGGATTGCTAAGCGAACGTGTATCATTCCTTTTTTAATGTGTGAATTAGCTACCCCAAAATTTCAATTATAGTGAGCTGATGATGAAAAGATAAACGGGTTGTGCTATCAATACATTGCACAGTCAATCCTAAACACTGAAAGATCTTTTTCCTTCAAGATACTAGACTTTGCAAATCCAGGTTCAAATCTATATGTTCACATGTGAGAAACTGCCAACACCATGTACGCTGCATAAAAAAAGAGGAGAAAACCCCTTGAATATTTTGTTGGTGGTGGTGGTGCTTCACATGATGTAGCAATTGTGAAGTTATACGCTCAAAAAGAAGAATCGGGTAATTCTTACAGACAATAGAAAAGGTAACAATAAAAAAATTTTAAGAAGTAGACAACCCAATATGTAATAATTCTTCTAAAGCTGGAAAAAAAGTCTTCAGTAATGGGAACAAAGTAGCTATATATACCTGGGAAAGACACACACAAAAAGCTTGACTGGCGTGTGTTAAGTGTTCTGTTTTGTTGAACTCAAAAATCAGTGACAATAAAGCCAGGTGAAGGGAGGCCAAAGATCTTATTGTGACAGAATTTGCAACTTGAAGCTGCCATTATAGCAAAGTGTATGTACAGAGCTGCAAATACCACAGAGGACAGGACCTAGGAGAATACGGGCAAGAGGGTGCCAACATGTGTAACGGCAGTTGGCTGTGGAAATAAAGCCAGCTTTAGAGCAAGCGTTCTCGAGACAGAAGTTGGAGAGGAACAGTGACACAAAGCAGACTGATCCAAGAGGTCTTTTAAATCCTGATTCTACACCGGAAAGTGACATGACAACAAAGATGGTCCACAGGAACTTAAAAGTAGGCACTTAGTGTGAGGATAAAAGTAAAATATACTGCCTTTTATTTCTGAGACATGCAGAAACAGTTATGTTTTACCCAGGGTCTTAGCTAAACTCTGTTTTCTTCTGCAGGGTCACCAGTGCTCTGCCATTATTTTGAAAATACACTGTCAGTTAATTTTTGCCACATGTAGGCAGAAGGCACCAGTGAAATGTGTGTGAGAAGTAATCACACTGCAGATTTGCTTTAACTGTATATGAGTTGAGTAATTCCATATGGAATTGCTAGAATCCAAGTTGGTGCGGTATAACCAAATTATACTGCGATTTCTGAAACATTTGATATTAAATTATTGGAAGCAAAGTCCAGCTGGTAATGTTCAGAAAGGATGGAAAAGGAACCAAATGCTTTTCTTGGTTTCATCTTGTACTGTATGTGAATTAGGACTTGGTAGATTAAGAAGCAAAGCAGTTGAGAACTGACATACTGTCAACTCACATGTAACCTTTCCAAAACTGAACTTAATCAACTTCCTTCATAATCGTCTTGCCCCCCATCTTTTCTGTATCTCCATTGCCAACATCACAACGTGACAAGAAATGGAGAGAATCAATGGGCACGGTAAGAGGATGAGGCAGGTTACAGCGGTACAATCCTGTCATTGCTTTGGTTGGGTAAAAATCGTCTTTTTATAGACTCAAAAGCAAGTTTTGCTTTACAATACCACAACAACTTTGCAACAACAAATAGCAGTGAATGTCTCACTCCCTCAGCGCTGTTACCAGGCCCTTCCTTTTAACAGTACCAAGATACATCATTCTTTAATTTGCTGACACGATGGCAGGGGGACATAACCCAAGCCTGGAAACTGCTGTTGTTGGCAGTAGAAAGAAGATTCCTCTTTATAACATGTGGCAGGAAGAAAAAAAAAGTGAAATTGATGCTTGGGATCAAAAGGAAAGCTTAAGACCTAGTTTAACCATTTTAGATGCTATTTGGGTCATGTCACTGAAATACACAGGGCATCTTGCTGGCTCAGGTAAAAGCTTCCCCTTCTCAATGTGCTGACCTTCCTCTCCTCCCCCTGTGAGATTTTTTTTCTTCTCCCGCATTTGAGCCTTCCATTTTGTACCTCTCTGGCTCCCTTCCTCGTTTCCCTCCCAGTGAGTGGTTTTGCCTGTGCCCGTTATGCTGCTTGCACACTTAACTCTGGTTTCAGTGGATTTTTTTGGGTTCTTTTGCATATTTTTTTTTTCTCTCGCCGTCACCAGGAACACAATGGCCACAAAGTGAAGAGACAGACTTTAAAATGTAGAGGGATTCATGCCTAACCCAGTCCTAGGTGGGAAATGGCAGATGAGCTTCCCGACTTACTTGGAAAGACCTTTGAGGAAGATATTTTTGACAGANAAAAAAAAAAAGGAAGGAGGCTGTATTTAGTAGGCCCACAGCAATAAAACGAAGGCAATTATTCTGCCATGCCAGCACAGCCACAAACACTGAGCTTCCTAGCAGCTTATGTTTCTTTTGAAGGATACATTTAGTCCCAAAATGCCAGAAGAACACTGGACTGCAGAGTTTCTGCTTCTTCTTTCACCTGATAAGCTTCTCATGATGGTTTCCTTCCCTTTAATTTAGATCATCTGTAGTGGAACAGGAAAATATGATTTGTAAGTGTTAATAAATGAGGATAAGTTTTGGAACATATTAAAACTTCAACAATTAGCAAATGTTGAAAGCTGGATGTCTAAGAGAAAGTTGCCTTTCATGTATTCTGGCTCCCTAACAAAGGCTGAAGGGCATGGGCTTCATTAAAACAGGCCATGGTCCTCACCTGTGGGGCTCTCTCAGGAAATAAGCCTTTTGCAATGCACATGAAAACAGGTATATGCTTAGAGAACACTTCCCCAAAGTGTGAGAGCATCTTTCAACATCTTATATCCTCTCCGGTTTCTGGAAAATCTGTTTCTCTGAAGAGCCTGCTTGGAAACAGAAGTCCTCACAAGGACACGCTAGCTAAACAGCAGGTAATAGAAGGAAAATGGATGCCAAGGATCCATTTAACTGTTCCAGAAACTCTTGATTAACCTGAGACTGTGTTCTCTTTCCAGCCTATATTTTTTTTCCTCCCTCCTATTTCTTTATCTTTCTTTTCCCACTTGTTTTTGTCCTGATCTTACAGGACTAGCAATAAATACAAACAGTTTCAAAAGTTACAAAAAGTGTAGTTACAAGAAGTCAAAGCTCCCTTGTGAATTTGTCTCAAAACATGCCGAACCAGTCATTGCACATGGGTACAATCATGAAACACGAGCAGACAATTGTTCCTGTGGCATGCAAAGTGGTTCTTGTATTAGGTTCCCCATTAAGGAATGCTTGTGTTGAAAATCAACCCAGAGGTAGTGAAACACAGGATTTCTGGGGCCATAACTTCCATTAGAGTTCCACCAAGATAAACAAGTTCAGAAATTGTCTTTAGTATTTTCAGTGCAGATACCTAAAAAGGCAGTATCCGTCACCACTGAATCCATGTCTTGCATGCACAGTACCAAGAACCATGTGAAATACTGTGCTGATACCACACTTAAGAAATAGAGCAAATGAAAAATTTAGCTTTCCTGCAGTAAGCAACTTTTCCAGTTGGACATATATTCCCATTTTCCTTTTGTTACTTTGGAGATGCCCACATCGCCGCAGACTTACATTATGTCCTTTTATAAAAATCACAGATGCTGTCTGCTGCCGATACCCGATTTGTAACGCCCAAACTTTCTGTCCTGTTGCAGCCGTCTAAAGAGCAACGTTGATGGGAAGTTCTTGGTGGATGGAGTACCCTTCAGCTGCTGCAACCCCAGCTCCCCACGGCCCTGTATCCAGTACCAGCTGACAAACAACAGCGCTCACTACAACTACGATTTTCTGACAGAGGAGCTTAATATCTGGGTGAAGGGGTGCAGAGAGGCCCTGCTGGATTACTACACGGCTATTATGAGATCCATTGGTATTGCGGCGTTGCTTATTTGGCTGTTTGAGGTAAGTCTCAAAAACGGTCTGTGTCAGATTGATCAGGGATTTCCCACTCTCTAGGATGGGGAACAACTACGGTGTAACATGCGAGAAGTGCCTCAGTATCTATTATATGAAGTCCACGAGCAATTCAAGAATGTTGCAGGACTTCCTTTAATACAGACAACGTTTTCAAAGCCCCCAGAGCAAAAGGAAATCTCACTGAAGATAAGAACTATTAGAAAGTCTGTATATTTACAGAGCTTTTTGAATACACTATTGCATATTCCCTTCCCTGAAGCATTTATGGGATCAGATACAGGATGATACATGCAGTGATACAACCACAAGGAAATTAGGTGAGAAGGCCTAAGGAATGTTTTAAGTCAGTTTTAACAAAGACTATCAAAAATGTGAGAAGACCTCTGGCTGAACACATTAATTTTATTTATAGTAAAAATCGAGCATAAGTATTAATATCTCAGTCTCCTTTTTACATTACACCGCTTCACTGTATAGACAGTACTTGCAAACACAGCATACCTTTTTCGATGTAGATTAGACTGCTTATTATGCCATCAAAATAAGCATATCACAGGCAAGCATAAATGCCTGCAAAATGCAGTCTTTCTGCTGGCATCTGTAAAGCAAGTTGCCTGGATGTTGTCATCCGCAGATAAAGGACCCCCCAATGGCATCGGCTAAACTATGTTTTTCTTCCCTTTTTGATAAGTTTTAGTTTTCTGGTTATTGCTGTATTGCATAAATATTCGCACTATAATTTAAATAGTTCATAACCATCCTCAAGCAGTGCTAGATGGGGCGGTGGTGCCAGAAACAAGAGGCCTTTGGCAGCACATGAAAAAGCTGAGAGCTGGCTCTCTGTGTTCCCTTAAATCAAAGGCTGGGCACACTGATCTCAATTCCAACACAACTATGATAGTGGGGCTTTCTCCTAAACTTATACTTGAGCCTCTACTATATGCTGTCCTTCCTAATTTTAATGCGTTGACATGTAGGACACATACAGCTTACACATGAATGATTAAACTCCTTGGAGGAAATACCAATTTAATCAAGGTCAGTGGAAAAAAATCCACAGAAATTAACAGACTACAATTTTTTTTTCCCCCATTGATTGATGGTTCCATTAATTGATCATCCATCTTACATCAATTAGTTGTAGTCTCTGAGGCTGCAGTGTTCCCAAGTAATTCTAGGTATTTATGTGCTAATAACATGCAAGTGGGAATGCTACCTGAATAATGGAGAGGGAATCAATCTCTCCCTGGTATTTTTCTTTCTAAAAAAATATAATTAATTGGGAGAGTGGTTAGCTATATTGCTGGGATAAAGAATTTGTCTGCTTTACTCAATATTAATTAGTAGGCCTGTAAATACACAAGTCAGAAAGCTGACTTAGGTGTAAGACTGAGGCTGTAATTTAAACTCTCTGTTTAACAATTAACTGTTTTTTACAGCTCTCTGTACTTATTGGTGTCCGGTACCTACAAACAGCAATGAAGAATGTCCTTCTGTTAGGAGATTTGGAGGGTGAATCAGATGGTTGGCTACTAGAAAACAGCTTTGTGGAAACTGCCAAATACAACATCAATATCATTAAGAATCTGGGCAAAGCCAATCAGATCTCCACTGTCTCAGGCATGAATGACCCCAACATTGATGTTCAAAACACAAACTGTGGCAAAACCAACGTTCCAACAAAATCTATCCCAGCAGCTAGCTAGGCAAGTCTTCAAAGAAATGACATCACAAGTGTAGCTTTGACATATTACAGTCACCAGATTTTTCACTGGTGGGGAAAAAAAGGGTAGGAAAACTAGTAAGACAATTGAACAAACCACAGACTGGTGACAGCTCCAAAAATGCTGATATTTCTTTGGCTGGGTGTATTTTTACTCATTCTTGTGAAACCCCTGATTTTCAACACTGCACAAAAGAAATTTTTGGAATTTTCCCCACTTTCTCTCCCTTGCTTACATACTTCTGTCATGGTCTTAGTACGTCAGAATAATCATCATCTGTGAGCAAGTGTTCCAGATAGGTTGGGTCTACATCTACCAACATACAGATTGGTCTACTGCGTACCAACAAAGTTTGTCTTTACTATCATTACATCTATAGAAATCCCAGCAGCAGGAAAATCACAAAAGAAATTATCACACCAGATAAAAAGATTCTTAAAAAAAAAAAAAAGACAAAAACTGTGAAATGAAAACTCTGTAAGTCCAAGTTAGGATAGGGGAAATTTTAGCCCAATTATACATATATTCCAGCCCTTCTAACAGAACCTACTAGCTAGGTGAAAGTGAGTTGAAGACAATGAAAGTTGATAGCATATATTTCACGGTATCTCTTAATTTTTCTGCCCTCCATAGTTCAGAGAAAGCCAGCTACCATACCTCCCTGAAAGTCAGCGGATACTGCTGAAAGGAGTTCGCTGCTCAAGAAAACGAATTGACAGCTCATGCCAGGATATTTAAAATTCCAAGTAGGATGTGAAAGCACAAGTTTAAAAACAAGAGCTACTTCCCATAAAAAGAATACTGATGCTCCTAGACGTTTAAAAGCTCCTAATTTTAAAAGTACTTACATAGATCCAGGGTCTGGAAGATAAGGCATTATTTGGAACCAGTGAAGGCAAAGGCAGGCTGGCAGATCTCCTATCATGTTCCTGGTACAGCACCCAGGAACTTTGTCAATGCATAGAGTAAAAGCCTTCTACACCCAAGACACTTGTAGTTACAGGGTCCCCTGCGACTGTAATTCAGCATTAATAGTAAGCAGAAAAAAACATACCGATACAGAATAGAGGATAAGACCAAATAAAAGTATTTCACTTGTTACTGTTGTGAATAATACATTGTTCGAATATAACTTTAGACAGCTTGTGCATTCTTTGGGTATAATCAAGTAAAAGAAGTTATACTGCTGAGATATTCAATGCGGAACTATTCCTACTTTTGCTTTTGTTGTGCAAAAGTAACAGTAAGAATGCCTTTATCTGTCTAAACAATGTTGTTTTCTATAACACTAGAATAAGCAAGAATTATACTGTAAGATTATATTGTAAATAAAGTGTGTGATGTAAAAACCTATACTGTAATTCAAGCAGGCTATAAACATGACCATAATTTCAAATGCAATTGCTTCACTGCTTAAAATTTTAGGCCTATACTTAAGTATGTCAAAAATAAAAAATGGACAGATGAGATCTCCCTGCAGTAGTAGCCTGTAGCAGATATTTTGCTAAACGCACATAAGAGGCAAGAAGACCATTAAAACATAGTTCTTTCCCTGACAAAGCCTGCTAACTTCCAGGAAATAGCAGTTTGGGACTTGGTATGACAAAGAGGGTATTTGTATCACTGTGTTTTAATAAATATCAGTGGAGATTTTTTTTTCTATTAATTTGCATAGTATTTTTTTTCAACCCGTTCATGTTCTTGATGTCCAAAACACTTCCGAGAATGAGCTTCCTTTTTATCTCATGACGGCTTCTTCTAATTCTGTGAGTTAGTTGGAGGACACTATTCAAAGTTTTTTGAAATCTACTTTATTACTGACTGGGTCAACACCCTCATCATATTCAGGAACTCCTTCAAAGAATTATATCTGTAAACTGAGACTTTCCTTTACAAGAACTATGTTAACTCTTCCCTTTGCAGTGCATTTATGTACGTGTCTGCTTCTATTATTCATTCCAGTCACTTTGTCCAGTGTGGAACTAAACTTAACTGGTGCATAACTCCTTCAAACATTTCTGAGAGCCAGAAATATTACTTCTGCAGCGCAGTCTGTTGTCGTGGTGTTGTTGCAGAACACTGAGCACAACAGTGTCCTGAGCCTTACCAGCAGCACTAAAATTAGCTGATACATACCGGAAAAGAATGAACACAGAAAGCTGTCGTACCTTGACAGATCAAGGAGAAAGACAGTCACGTTAATCAGACTTTGCAACAGAATATGACTTTTAAAAAATGCCTTTTTTTTTTTTTTTCAGGTGAGTATGCAAAGCACTACATGCATCAGTCAATAGCATTGACTTCCTCAACACAATTTTAGTCCATATACATTTGGAAAAACAGTTCTAGGTTGCTCAATAACCAAAAGGTATAAGTTAATCAGAAATAACTCAGAGAAAAACGGGAATTATTTCTGTAGATTTCTTTCATTAGGAAAAATTGAATCAAGAGGACTAAGAATATGCAAATTTTAAAAAATGCTTTAAAAAAATAAAAAGAGTGACAAGTGATTCAGCATGATGGAAATGGTAGTAAAACAGGAAAATAGAGCTTTTTTTAAAGAAAAAAAAGAAGGAAATCTTCCTCTGTAATTGAGGAAATATTTCCTAATGGCCAAAGGCATTTAACTGTAGAAACAGATGTAACCTGACGTTTTGCATCGTTAAAAAACTTCTCTAAGACATTTATTTAGCTTGCAGAATTATAAGAGCTGTGTGCTTACTCTTTTGATAACTCTCTCGTCGAGGTCCTTGTATGCTGGATTTATCAAGAATCTGTTCTGAAAAATGAAAAACAGATTTGGAAGGAAGAATGAACTCAAATGATCATCCAGCCTGAGCGTCTCTGTAAGGACACAGAAATTTCGTGCAGTAGTTGCTGTAACACATTAACACGAAGAGCAGAGGTGTAACTGTCTGGCTACACATTTTCCCTGGCCCCCACACAGCTCATTTACCTTCATACGAAGAGAAAACATTTTACCATCAAAGACTAGTTAATATTTGGCAAGTTAACCTTTGTGTCAGCCAACTGCCAAAACCGGCAGCAGTGGCTAGTGCTGCGATCACCTGTGAAGCTCCCTGAGTATCAGCATACATCTCACAGGGGACAGGCATCGTCTTGACGATCACCAGTAATTACTTACTCAGTAAACTGTTCGTTTCTATTCTGTCTAGGCATTTGGAGTCCCCATCGATACAGATGTATTACATAAAGATGACAGCTCATTTCACAGTAATCAGGATAAGTTTTACTTTACTAAATAAATGCTTTCTTTGCTTTGTGTGTATTAGTTTGCTCAGACAGTGGGAGCGCACCCTACATATCTAGCTTGTGTTACAGCACCTGTCACAATAGTTTGAGTTTCCTGGAGTATTTAACATTACAGTCATTACAGATCAAGAAAACAAGCTCAGGTAGCAGCACAGACTCCATTTTTAATTCTCCGTAATTTATAAAGACAGAGATGGCATTAGCAAGCCAAGCCTTTAAGCCGGAGCATCTGCTCAGATACAGAAATAAATACGACTTGGGGGACACTTCTTATCCTGTTTGTTATTAACGCTTAATCCAGACAGAATTAATAACAATACATTTGTGCAAGAGCAGCTTTCAGAGTAAGGAACTCATCTATGCATAAAACTACTTTTTTAATGAAGTTCTTCATAAAAAACCCAAACATTTCAATGCTCAGTTTCTGGTGAAGTTCCTATGTTTCTACATACATACTATGTATGTATGTAGAAACATAGAACTGTGACAGTTCCTGTAGAAACTGCAATTACAATGCTCTTCCTTTAAAGCTTTCTGATTACCACTGAACACACTTGCTCTACACTGATCATATAGAAAAAGTAATTAGTAAGAAATACACAAATACAGCACATTCAGAGTTTCATTTTTATATATATATATAAAAAATGAGCACAGCACATTTCCTTAGAAGCTAGAAACCTCCCTTCTGCAAACTGATTTTTAAGTTGCATACAATCATACAGTTCTCTCCAATACGAGATTCATGATATCTAAAATCTTCCAGATGATTTGGTACACATGTGCTTTGTATCCATTTCCTGCTATGCAAGCGCTTTAGGCTGTCATGTAGCAAAGAACCATACGGTGTGAAGCTCACGGAACACAGGTGGAGTCCTTATTTATGAGGAGACCATCACTTAAATGGATGATCTTGTCCTGCTCTTGTATGTCAGTTAACGGAAGCAGACTGCTTGCACTATGTAAATTGAATTGTTCAATGAAGTTCTGTACAAGTCTGAATTGGGAAAATAAGTATTCCTAGATCATCTGCAGTATCACAAGATCAAGACAAATTTGTTTTGCTACTCTTAGTAAAGGTCAGCATGATTCACAGAAAGAAAAATGGGATGAAAGAAGATTGGAGGCTTTTTAGCATTTAGAGTGAATTATTCCTTAGGCTGCCATGGTATGTTCAGGATAACCTTCAAGCAGAAACTCTGGTGCATTGGGATGAGCTCTCTCCCAGCACTAGACTGTATGTCAATACTTGTACCCAAAGAGGCTGATACTACATTTCAGGCACTATTAAGAGGAAAGCGACATAAGGTTCTGCTGTCTGCTGAAAAAGACTAACCACAGGTCTTCTTCACAAATATAGCAAGGACATGAAACAATCATGAAATCCACAGTCCCCCACTACCTGCTTCACAACATTTTGCTGAGGCTCATTCACTCAAGCGTGAAGCCTAGAAACCTCCTAAAATTAAGTCTGATGGATTCCAAGTTGTTTGACAACCTGTAATTAAACAGCACAAACTACACTACTACTTTTTTTGACATGGATCTCATGAACAATAGTCCCTTAGAAATAAAAAAGAAAACTCAGGTCCAGTTTTAGTGCCGTATGTTTAACTTTATACCTGGTCTCCTCTTACTCACCATTACACTAAATAATGTATATAATTCCTTTCAATTTCAGCTCGCTCTCCTTCAACACGCATTTCCTTGACACAGCTTCTCTTTCACGTACGCTTTCGACCATATTGAATGCAAGTTTAGAGCAATGTAGCTAGGTCTAGAAATAATTGGGTTTGAGAGACTTGTACAGGAGTGGATTTTTGTTACTATCCATATGTTTCCTTTACCAAAGCCCAAATTTAGCCTACATGCAAAACACAGATAAAGACAAGTGAAAGAGATTGTGCCACAGACATTAAACAAGCAGATACTTTCATTTTTGAAGAAAGTACCTTTGAAGATCTTGCCAAGTAACAGGTTAAAAAAATCTAATTAACAAACTTAGATGTTGTATCAAGAATCTGACTAGTTTACAGTGGAGATTATTCAATAATATTGTCCAGAAAATAAAGTGGATTTCAACCATAAAGCATATGATGGCCAAAATCCACCTCTACATAATTTTGTACGTTAGTACATTGCACCTTGGGATTCTTACTAAGTAAGAAATGGTGCTGTGGCTTATTTCCCTCCCCCCCCTAATGAATGGGCTGCTTGTTCTCATGATCTTCAGAACATTTTTGCTAGTAGACTTTAATCTATCTACCCTTACCTCTTACTGTTTCAGAAGTTGGTTCTTAAAAAACATTTGCTTTACTAAGCAGCAGCATAGAGAGCAACACCGTTAACGTCCAATCTCTGTAAGCTGAATGGTGCCCAAAGATACAACAAAGCAGCAAGAAAGTGGTGACAGCCAGCAGCTTGTAGCATAAAAAGGGGCAAGAAGTACTGGCCATTTCTATGGAAAAGATTTCTTGGCTGTTTGCTTAGCTCTGTAATAAAACTTTTTTTTTTTTTTAAACATGTTAGACCAACATCACTAAAGCTTTCCCTTTCTAGATGTTAAGTATCTGACTTATAGTACAGCCAGTTCTTTGAGAGGCTACAAAACCAGAATCACTCAACTAATCAGTTTAAGACCATCTAAATATTAAATTCTGTACTTAAGATTTCTTTTACAAATTGAGGTAGACACTGCAGGAATTTGCATCTGTGAAATACTAAGACAAGTTTCAAGTAGAATATTTTTTTTTAAATATGAAAAAGTATGCCACCATCACTAACTGGTACACTGATGATACGGACTACAGAGATAACTGTTATTGTTTACTAACCATTTACTAACTCTTCCCCTTTTCCACACCGACAGATGCTGCTATAATGCTCTTGTAAAATGAACTGTGAAGCATCAAAGTGCCTCCAAATAAAAACTGAATAATCTATGAGAAGTTACTTTATTTCCTTTTTTTAAATATACATATACAAGATATTTTATTTCAAAAGCACAAGAACATTATACAAGTTTCAAATTTACATTTTTGCAGTTAAAGATACCAATATGTGCATTATCAAATAACTTCTTCTGTCAGCTTGGATGGAATAGAAATCAGTGGCATAAGCATCTTGCGATCACTAAATACAGATTATACTCACAGTGAACAAAACTGCATAGTAATTTATGAAATGAAAGATGACCACGCTAGTCAGTGAATGATATGGGAGCCCATTTGCTAAATTAGAATGTGCAAACGTACAGAAAGATGCAACTTTCCTCTCCCACTTCTTCAGCTACAAAGAGATTTCTAGAGCTTGAAACATGAGCTCACCTGCTCAGACCAGCTCCTGTCCTTATATACTACAATTCAGACAGAAAACAAAATGAAGTGATCTCACTGCGTATTTGATAACGGAATTTTTGTATCAGTGAAGTGCAAGGTAACTGAAAGGTTTTGATAAATGAATAGGTAAATATCAGAAGGAAACAGTAAGTGAATACAGTCTTGGTATCAATGAGCCATACATTTGCTAGTTTTAATCCGTATTTTTGTTGGTAAGTAGTGTTTCGATGACCTCAGAAATTGCCAGTGCATACAAGCTTTCATGATATCTGTTCTTCTAAATTCAGTATGCATTTCAAATACATTTTAGAAGACTAACAGAATTAATGTTTGTCTTTAAAGAGTTTCATATTCAGGTTTAAAATCCGAAAGAATCAAAATAAGAATGGTCTTAATTGTAAGAAACAGAATACCTGAAAAATATATCAAAGCCAACTATTTATATTGCCAGGGAACAATTATAGCAAGAGTTATAAAAAAGTATTTGAAATCAGGACAATATTTGAATTCATTGGTATTCCATTTTTAGATGAGTTATGGTGCTGTTCAGTGCACTCGTACATACTCTAAAAAACTTTTAAAAACTAGGAGAACAATGATATTTAATGCTAAATCATTATTTGTGATTCTACTATCTCTCATACAATCAGTAGTAAAAAAATAAACAAAATCATACAAAGACACACTCTCAGACATTAATTTGAAAACCTCCTCTTGCAAGCCCTATTAAAATGACACAGAAGAATCCAAATTGCAAAGGGGTGGGGAAATTTAGAGTACTGACAACTTCAAACTTTCACATAGAAATGGAATTTCCTGGGAAAGCATTTTTACCCATCACATTACAAATTCTCTCATGTATATTACAGTTGAAATTCAGCAAATAGAACAACAAACATTTAGAACTGAAGCACAACCACATATCATTGAGAGAGAGTTCAATCACAATGTGCTATTAACTACTGAAGGACAAAGAGACAAACTTAGCCACCTTTTTTTTTTTTTCCTCTTTTCTGCTCTAACTGGCACTGAACCACTGAACATGCCCCCCAAAACACACAATTTCATTTATGCAGGCAGGGCTCCAAACAATAGCAACAGAGGATGAAGAGTGGAAAATCCCTCAAATGCGGGCAAACTAACTTATTTCTGCTTCTAAAACTTGCTGCTTTTGGGCCTTAGTTTTAATCCAGTGATAGCTTTGAAGGTCTTCTACTTTACTAAAGTCTCTGGCTCTTGGATAACTTGCAGAGCTACACTACAACTACCTAACAGTATTTTCACATTTGGTTCTTGGGGAAAGTCTCAGCAGAAAAACTGTGAAAGAAGTAAAACTAACCACAACCTAGCCAAATGGTGTAGCCCTAGACCTCTTAGGATATACAACATTGAGAGGACAAATTCATTAGATAAAGTGCAGTTCTGGCAATGCAAAAAGCACAGGCTTTTTTTTGATGCAAGAAGCAAGATGGTAATTCCCCCATGCACTTTCTATTCCACACTTCTTTAAAGACTTCATTAATGAAAACGCTTCATTAAATCCCAGCATATAGCTGAATGAAGGCTTTTTCTGTACAACTTTAATGTTTGCTGTACCTGTTGCTACAGATTACTAAAGGCCTGGAACCACTTCCAATCCAGTATTATGCCACAGATCTTGACTAAGCTTGGGAAAAGAACCCAGGAAGAAAGTAAAGGAGGCTTTTCCATAGCAACACCATTTAGGTATATTCTCAAGGCATGAAAGACACAGAAACGTGGTATGTGCCCTGAAGCACAGCATTTGGGAAGCTGTCCTCGTCAGAACATGTGAAACTATTACAACTTCTCAAAAAAGTGGCAATATTTCTGGACCTGAATGTTCGGTCATAATTACATGATGTGATTTTTCTCTTTTTTGGGGGAAGGCAAAAAAAAAAAAAAGAAGAGCAAAACATATGACATGAGATTCTGTTTCAGTGTCAGTAATACATCCAACCTCGAGAATCCATCAACTGCGTCTGAACTACAGAATCCACTTAAGAGTAGATTATTTACTGCCACCTTCCTTTCCTTTTCCAAAGCACTGCCAAAGGTAAGAGTTTTCACTAAAAATCAAGAAACTCAGAGCAGTTGCCAGTTGAATCCAAAGAAGATCTGATTCGTTTCTTGGCTCCTGGCAATCTCCTCTATGATGCAGTGTTGCTGCCATAGCAGATGGAGCTTCCGGTAACGCTCACGACATAAGTGCAGGGGATTGCCTCTTCTTCATAGAAGAAAAAAGGAGAATACCCAATAAGCATATTAGAATAGCAACTGACAAGCTGTTCCATTAATATTCTAGCATTAGCACTGTTAATGACAGCCAGAAAACATTAAATACTTGTATGAACACCAATTCCAACAAGTCTACTGGAAATGAAAGAAATTCTACATGCGACAAACAATGACTGCTATTTCCAAGATGACATTTCAGCAATGGCAGTTGCACATTTCTGATGAAAAGCATGCAAAGTATTCTTGAGAAAAGTAGGAAAATTTGACAGTACCAAAAAAGTGTATTTTTCCATTATGAATGACCAATTCATGACTGGAAACTGCCATCACAAATTTGAAGTTCACCGGGCCAAGATACATATTACAGTGCTGTACATGCTAGCAGGAAGAACGTGTTGTCTAATGGGTATAAGAAAGAAAAAGATACTAAAATGGAAATGTAGAAAGAAATAAAGTCAAACATTTACTTACTTCAGACCTGGATCTGTTTCTCCATATTCATCCAAGTAGGGAGCAGGATATAGGCAGCCCCTGGTTTTACCTTCAATGAGGACAACTTTGCATTCCCTGATTCTTAAGGAAAAAAGAGTTACATTTAAAATACAAGACAATTCCCAGCAGGTTCTTAACTTTTTGGTGGCTATATTTTAGGTCAAAGTAAGTTTCTTCATCTCAGACAAAACAAATCAAGTGCTTTGACAATTCCCTTTACTCTTTTAACACATTAAATTCTGGCTAGCTACTTACTTGAGAAACATACAGACACCAGCTCCACATTGAAGAGCATGAGAAGTACAGGCTCCCAACTCCTCCCCATTCACCAGTTCCTGACAGCAAGTATTCTGGGAACATAACATAGCCCCACAGAATAAACACAATACTGGATGTTTTTGTTCATCATCAGAAGACCGTGGGCACCTAGAAGAAGTGTTACCAGAATGTTACTGCAGGAATTAAAACTTTAAGAGTGTTAACTACAGATAATGTTCCTTAAAAAAAAAAAAAAAAGACACCACCGCAAAAAAAAAAACACACCACAAACAAAGACCTAAGACACACTATGTCATAATCATATTTCACATATCTGCCTCCTTTGGCTATGTTTTTACATTACTTGAAATATTTCATCTGCAAGATATCTGCTTTGAGCAGGAGGTTGAAGCAGATGATCTGCTGAAGTCCCTTCTAACCTGGATTAGCCTATGATTCACTCTTCCTGACATAGAACAGTGCCAACCTTCTGGGTTTGTTGTGTCCAGTGCAAAAATAATTTTCAGACTTCTAGCCAAACCAAACACACATTGAACTGGTGAAAAATGACCAGCAGACCAAGCTATAATAATTTTATATGCTATCCTACCAAACACAAGTGACTTCAGTTACTAAGCTGTTGTGTTTCAGATTTAAAATGCACATGTATTGGCGAGTATCAGTGCCTTCACTTCTGCAAAATAATTTCTGTTCATAGTGTTAAACACCAGTTACAGTAACTGCAAGAATACAAAAGTGACAAAAACAACTTGAAAGACAACTAAATATGTCACATCTTACCTAAACTGAGAGGCTTGGTTCAGAAGGCAGCTATAGTCTTCAGGAAGCTCTATTAAACTATTTCTTTTCCTTGGATACCTAGGTAAGTGAAAAAGAACTATTATGAGAAAAATAAAGATCGCAGCAAAGAACAGAATGGATAGGAATAAATTCCTGCTAAGCCTTCAGCCCTTTCTGCAAACTTCTGCAGTTCTAGAGCAGTTCTTCAGTCCTAGAAGCCCAAGTGAGAGGCTCCACATGGGATCTTCAGCATTTCTATATTCCAAAGGTGATTAAATTAAATTTCATATGTAACCTACGTGTTTGAAGATACTTCAAATTTCAGTTAGCTTTTTTTTCCTAGACTACGCTAGATAGCTTGTCTAACAGTGTTGTACATTCTCAGTGAAAAGTCACTGCATGAGGAGTAATACAGAACCATGTAAAGAGAAATGTACCTTTGGTAGTAGAGCAGGAGGAAGAAAATACAAGCACTCTAACCTGCCCACAGCAAGCACTTCATTCTTTGAACAGTTTTAAGTCAAAAACAGAAGAAAAAGCAACAATCACAACAAAACCAAACTTACCTTATTGCAACGCTTTTCCCCTTCAAACAACTTAACACCACTGGGTCAGCACACCACCTATTTCAAAGAAACATTTGCAGATGACAGCGTTTGATAACAATATACATTTAGGATCACTAAACTAAACCAGTAAGCAATAAGCAAACACAGAGCACAGATAAAGCATTGATAGCTCTAGCTGAAACTTCACAAGGAGAAACAGCTATTCTTTACAGTTTTGCTTCAGGAAAAGAATTTAAGTTTCTATACAAGAGAAAAACCTACATTAAAACCAAAAATACTTAAAATTATCAACATACACATGAAAACACAGAGTTAACACGGAGTTAAAAATGCAAGCAATCTTCAGACATATTCAAGTTCTCCAAGTGGGCTACAATACACAGCTCCTTTTGGAATATATCTGCTGAAAGTCACAGCTTAAGAAATACTAAGTAGATGCTACTAGGAAAATATTTATTGCTTTTATTTAAAACCTGTCACCCAATGGTTATTTTACAATGCTTTATTGCATGTTGCATGCTTGCTTAGGATGGCCAAATGTGTCTACCAAAACAATGGTAGATATTGGCAATTTACTAAACCGACGAACTGGTATATCTAAGATACCTTTTAAGTTATTTCCACAAACAGGAGAAGAGAGAGAGAACTGTAGCAGATGGTCACTCTAGTACACCTCATTTAACACATTTCCCAACAATCATCAAATCAATCAAATTCTGAAATAAGGTTCTTTCAAAAAAAAAAAGGGAACTTGCATGATGATTTGACAACTGTTACCATTGCATTAAATATGTAGCCTCCTACTTGAAACCTCCGTTTCTGACTGGGAGCACTACGATGGATTTGTTAGCCCTGCCTCTGGTGATCATTTACTAAAGTTCACAACCATCTATCCTCTGTGTTCTCTTATAAGCACAATTATGTCTTTGAGCAAACATGTAGGAACATATAAGACAAACTTATTTAATAATTTACTTGTGAAAATGCTATTAATTTATAAGTAATTATATATACTACAAATGCAATTAATTCTAGTAAAATTGTATGTAGGGAATTGTTTAGGTCAGCTATATGGACTCTAAGTTGGAGTCAACAGCTCAAAATATCCCTAAATTGAAGGAATCTAGACAACAAAACAGAACAGAGGTAAAAAAAAAAAAACAAACCACCAAACAAAAATGAACCAAAAAAAAAAAACTCAAACCCACAACCAGAAAAAGCTAGTGGGAGCCAGAGAATTCTACCAAGGACCAGGAATAATAATTAATGCAACCAAGTGCTCAAACAGTAACATTAAATACACAGAGACATTCTGCAACACAATATAGCAGGACTATTATGAGTTAGGGGGGAAGAGGGTACCTGTTTATTTTAACTTGTTTTTGAATGAAGAATTTTATCGATTATTTCTTTACTGCTAGATTGCAATGTACTAATACTCAAACTGTACCTTCTAACCATTAAGTTAACTTTGACATTCATCAGTATTTTGGAAATCCAGAGAATAGCACAAAGCCTACATAAATTTTCCATATTCTCGTTTTATAGCTTGTATAATCAGCACTTTTGCTGTAGACAGATTAAAAATAGATCAGTGAACAGTAAGGGGCATACCATGCAAGCAAAGGTTTATGATAATCATTCAATGCAGAAAGAAGTTACGTGATGCATTTCCCTTAAGCTATAATTGTTTAACACTTGAATTACCACAAAATACAGAATGTCTACATTTTTGAAGCGTTTAAAGAGATTCAGGATACCTGCGCACATCAAGCAAATGTTTAGAGCTCCAGCATGAATTTGAGCTCAATCATTTATTAAGAAATTTGATCCTGAATTCCCATAGGGCCATCACCCGTGAACCCCCAAAGGGCCCTCAAAAAAAAAAAAAAAAAAAAAAAAAAAACCCATGGCCTGTCCAGTCCCAATTAGTACCTTTGAAGCAGTGGATTTACTGTGTCCCAGTATTCCTGGAAGAGCAAGAACAGATTGGTAGGCAGAGAGAGGTAACTACAAAGTGCCTTGAATTGCCCTTCTTCAGAAACTGCAAGAGAAAAATGAAAACATGATCAACTGTTAAGGTGTTTCAGCACTGCTGAACAATTCCCTTAAAACTAGAAACCTCCTCATCCCTTTTTCATTGTATAAGATGTACCTTGCAGCTTCAGTGTAGCTCCTAGCTAGTACAGTGAGGTGCAATTCCACTGACTTAATCAGAGCTACAATAATTTGCATTAGCTGAGGATCTGCTTTAAGTTTAAAAAAATTGATATATATTAAGTAATTTTTAAGTTATGCATAAGTCACTAATAACAGAATTCCTTGCTTAAATTCTGTTTCACTGCAGAATATGTAACATACGTTAGCAGATTTCTGTACTTACTACATTTTAGCTTTTGACTATCCTTTTGGACTGCAAGGATATCAAATTTTGCTATGATCAAGTCATCACTAACAGATTACATAAAGTTGGGTTAATTTAATAGTTTGCTGGGTGGTCATTTATTGGCTCTGCTATAGAAAATGGCACTGCTGATTCACCAGGAAGACTCCTCCCTATAGAATCAAAGTTCCAGACTAATGGTAAAGACAACAGCATATCCCAAAGCACAGAGATTTTGACTCGTGTACCCTAATCATATTCAAGCTTAGTTCACAGTTTATACAAATCAATTTAAGATGCTGTATTTTGCCTTAGCTGTTCATAGCAATTTTGGTCCTCCTTTCCAAATAGTTGATGATTTATGTTTCACTGCATTTTAACAGAAGACAAAATATTTATTTTTGGGTTTAGTATCTGTAATGCATTAGGATCCTTCAAGAAAGAGGTTTAAGTCCTATAACGTGCCTTATTTCTACTTGGCTCTGTTTTGCTGAATCCCTATGTCTTTATTATTTACCAACATCAGCAACTGCACAAAAAAGGTTTGGGGGTTTTGTTTTTTTTTTTTAAATATACTCCAGGCTTTTTCTCGGGTGATATAATCTAAGCTCCCAGAATTATCTTTAAATCACAGAATCTTTGTATCCACAAATACTTACTATCCATACATCATTGATAATTCACATATTTGCACATACTCAGAAGTAACTCTTTTCCATGCAAAGAAGGCAGAGACAACTCAGTTTCTCATGCCTGCCCCTTCCTATACAGATTAGTATTTCCTTTTCTTTCCAAGTCTTACTTTAATGTATTAACCATTGTTAAGATATTGTGTACATTTAAAAATTCCATTCTTCCAAGAAAACAGTAAACAAAGTCAATATATAGATACAGGTGCTTTCTCATATTTACCTTGTAGTAGCTCCTCAGGTGGAGAAACTCCCAGCAAATAATGAAAAAATAAAGCAGCACAGCGAAGGTAAGGCATGATGCCTTTTTTAACACAATCCCACACAAGCCAGCCTGGAATATCCTGACTAAAGCAACTGTAATACACAAATGAGACATAGCTGTAGTAGTTCATAGTACAAATCCTTCTAGCACTTTCAAATTTTGGCTAGCATTGCTTCTACACAGCTGCCAATCTACCAACACTGATGTACTCCAAATTCTGTGAAACACAGCCACCTAACTTCTGACTTCCCCTTTGCCTAAGGAATGAGTACTGAATTTATGCAGAACACTTACATTAAGCCTTCAAATTATCTCAACTTATATTTTTCAGAATTATAAAAAACGAATAGCCAATACGTAGCTGTCCGTCTCTAGGTAACTCAAGATAACCTGATTTAAAATGTGCAATACAGCATCATGCATAGAGCAATTGATTTTTTTGAAACGGTGAAAGTTTTTCATTCAGTTGGTATTCTGAATGCAATTCAAACATGAAGAAAGAAACAAACAACCAAACATAAATACTCTTCAGGAACAACAAAACCAACACAATTTAAAAATTAATACCTCATACTTCATTATAGAAGTCACAACAGTAACCCTCAGATTGTTTAATAAAGCTATAATAATCCCACTTCTGACAAAAAAAATACCAGAGTGATACTCATCTCAGTAATTATTCTTGTAGTTTGTGCGATACAAGCATTTGGTCTAAATTTCATAGTACATTTTGCTTACTTACAGTGTCCCTGTTTTCTAAAAATTTTAAACTTAGTTAAATTCACATTGACACGAACAGGATGTTCACACAAATGTGTGGACTTGCTGAGGAACAACCTGTAAAGCTGTATCAAAACATCACAGGCTATTGCAAAATTATCATGCAGATTGTGCTGTTTAAGCACAGATAGGTCAGAGTCAGAAGATCACAATGCACATGCAGAAATTAAAACACGAAAGATTTCAGAGCTGAGTTGCCTGAACTTTGGCATTTAATTCTGTACCTAGGCATCTCAATACAGTGACTTGATTTTCCAAAAGGCACAGCACCTGTTATTCTTAGCTCATGCCTCAGAAAAATTACTCCTACTATTTAAGTAGTAAATTTTAAGTATTTAGAAATATAGACTTAAAACTTTTAGTCAAGCAGGTAGCATTGGCAATCCTTGAGAAACATATCTTTGCAACTAGACTCGGTGAAGATAAGTCAAAGCAGAATTTGTAGTGGGTGTATCCATATTTTCTAGCTTATTTCACACGCAGATACTGAAGTACTAAAGAGGCTGTAGCTATATTTATCAAAAAAGTCTGAGAAGATGGGCATTAATGCTCAAAAAAATAAGGAACTGTGTTTAGCTTTACACTTCTCCCTCTCTTATTGTCAAACCATTTCCTTCTTTCTGGCTTCCACCTCTAATTGAGAGATCTAAAAAAAAAAAACCAACCAACGAAGGCAAAGAAAACTTAACTACTACAGTTAGTGGTTGTGTTTCTCTCCAGAATGGATGCGGATATTTTTTCATCGTTAGACTAAGAATTTACTATTGTCCACAAAACGTATTCTAACTAAAAGCGTTCCTTTCACGAGTTTCCTTTTGTTCAGTGTTCAGGAGCATGGGAAGAAAGCACAAGGCATTGTGCAAACTCTCCATACAAAATGGATATTTTTTTCCCCCGTTTTCTGTGTTGTTCAGGTCAATTCCTGTGGATTGCCATCTTTCTAGGAAAATGCAATGCTATAACTGAACTGCTACTTACCCACTGGTGTACTGACAAACCTCTCTACAGAAAGACTGTGCAGACAGTGCCTCCTCACTGTTGTCAGATGATTGAGCAGTAGGGGATTCTGCACACAAAAAGATGGATCCCACTATAAATGCACTTCATTTGCGACACACTTCTCTTTTTACATATACTGAGCTTTTTTTTTTTTAATTGCGCTGCAGAAATATTTCCACTTTGTTATGCTTAATTCTTTTCTATTTGCTCTTTTTAACCTAACAGATGTTCGAAAACTGCATGCTATAAAGAAGAATCAGGGTTACTGCCTCCTTGCTCATCCTCACATAAAAACAGCTTCCTTCCCTTGAACTTTTAAAGTTGTTGTCCTACACAGATTAAACTACCAGAGTTTATTATTTTTTCAATTCCCATCATGCTGAAGAAAAAGGAAAGTAGTAGCTAGGAAGCCTGTCGGTTACTAACAGTTTAACAGTAGTATGAAATACAGAGAAAAGTTAAATTGTCTCCTATCAGTTTATAGGATTCTCTATTTCGGCTCTGGGTATTTACTAGGTTGAAGCGTAAAGAAAAGTTTATTTCCCAAATCCATACTGTCACTGCACAGGTCAGAGCACTGCTGCTGGGCAGCACTTCTTCTACAAGAAGTGAAGAGGGGAAGATACCACTCTGGAATGATTGACTTGCTCAAGTACTGATATATCGACAACTATTTTGTTTTCTTAGGCTAAGCACACAGAAGCGATATAACAAAATGTCTGAAAATGATGTAGTGCTGTTATTACTACCTAGCACGAAGTGTCATTTATTATGAGAAAGTTTATACCTGGAAGACACTAATGGTGTCCATCCATTATTTTTAAGAAATTGTGTAAAAATGCCAGAATAATCCAACCCAAATACACCTCTACCTGTTGCTGAAGAGATGACGATTTGCGTTATGTGTGCCAGTGTTGTCAGATGGAAGAGGTAGAGGTGGTTATAGGCTGAACTAATTGATGAAGGTTGCAAGTCTACAGCATCCTCCCAGTATAAAGATGGAAATGATAAAACAACTCCCACCTAAAGTGAAAGGGAAGGAGAAAATATTAAAAATAACAGAAATTTGGCAATAGCTACATCGTTAATAGAAATTATATTCTCACTAAGCATTTATATTTGTGTAGTCAATTTAAATATGTTCATTTATCTTGCTAGTTTTAATTCAAAGTTGTAGCAAAGACTCATTGGAAAATATTAACCATTTGTGCCCCTACAGCTACTCAGATGTAGTCCCATTGTAATTACCAGTTTAGAGATACAGCAGAAAAGCTTGTCCAATTCCTAGAAAGCTTAATTTCTGGGTTTTGACATAAGACAAAGCACATTGAAAAAAAGTGAAAAGAGAGAGCAAGCATTAGGAAGGCAACGAGGGCAAAACAGGTTTTATTTTGGGGGGTTTGGTTTTCTGTTTTTTTTCTTGGCTTTTTTGTTGTGTGGTTTTGTGGTTCTTTTTGTCTTCTGGGTTTTTTTGGGCGGGGGGGGATGCGGTGGGTGGGTTAAACAGTAGAAGGAACTATAATACAGATTCATATTAAGAACAGAAAGAAGAGGCTAAGAAGAGTAAAGGTAATGAGAGTGAATGTGAAGGCTCAGAAGGTATGAGGCCTATTGAGACAAAGGGAAAGTGAGGAAAACAAGCTGACTGTGTACATTTCTCAGGGGTTTTCTGAGGTTTGATAGCAATGGGGATAGTAAAAAGATGATTGAGATTGCAAGCATGAAATGTAATAAAAGTGAGTCAGTGAAGACTTGAAAGCTAGAAGAACAGCAGAACAAAAAGTAAACACTCGTATATAGCAGCCATATGTAATCGTATGCAGTGCTCACGTATAATCATTTGACTCACACAAGTGAACAGGTAATGCAGGACTACCTAGAGGATAAAGGACACAAAAATCCATGCTCAAACACACCCCCCAATTAATATGAAGAATAAAATGAACCTGCTTACCAAAATGTGGAACATATCTACTTCTAAGAGGGAAGGAGTGTCCTCCACTTTAAAGTTTGGTAGAAGAACTACAAAATAAAGGTATTATACATATGATTTTTTTTTGATTGAACTGCAATTTAAGAATCTGATTTTAGAGCCTCTATCATTTCTGTATTTTCATCAAAAAAAGTCCAAGTCTCTGAATTAAGGAAGTATCTATTTAATTAACTGCTTACCACTTATTTAATTGATTGTGCAACTGTTTAGCTATTTTCACATGCCCAATCAGCTCACGATTTTATTGACTATATCTTCAAAATTCTAAGATAAAAATCTTTGATTTATTTCTCCAGTTCTAATAAAGCACAGTGTCACAGCTGAAGTCCACAAATGTACTTAGGCACTGCAGCACTAGATGCCTCACAACCTAGCCCAATACAAAAGCCTATCCTATCGAATAGAAGGCAAGTCAAAGAGTGAGATTCACAAAGGCCACCATGCTAACTTAATCAGTAAGAAACATGGAGGATAGCTATGTGTGTCTCAAACTAGCTCTATCCCTGAGACCAAAATATCTTAAACTAGGCTACAAGCAGCCTTTTGAAAGCACTAAAAGGATCCAGTCTTACAATTAAGAGAGAGGAATACCTGTTTTATTACTTTATCCACCTGTTTAGCACAGAATTTGAGTAACTCTGAACACTGCCAGAAATGGATTGTTACTCAGATCTGGAATATTTACAGACGGTTATCTCCAGGCCTATGTAACCTGGGATAGAGGATTTTTTTGAGACTTCAGTGCTACAGGGCTGGGTTAATAAAATTCTTGATTACTTAGTTCAATAAATACTCCATGATTTCAGGCAACATTAGAGAAATTGAGGTTAGCCCTGTTGTCAGTAATCTAACTTTTGCTTCTATGCTCTGTCAATGTGTGTGCCATTTTGCAATAGAAACTTCTGCAACATGAAAGGCAGTACAGAAAAGGAATACAATACCTCCTAGAAGACGAACCAGATGTTTCTGAATCAGGGCCTGTGGAGATGTTGTTCTCTGAGCAGCTGCAAACTGCACTAATGCTTTAAGGCCACTGTGCTAGAGCGCAAGAGAAAACGGTTGGACAGGAAAAAGGGAAAGATATAATAGTGAAATAAAGCTGTAAAAACATAGCTACTTCTGCAAACAGAAAACACATCGATAAGTGAATTTAATATGAACTTCCATGTCTAAGTAGAAACATGATTCTTCCAAAATGCCCTTTATGTTATCAGTCTAACATTTTGAGAGCTATCCCTCCACAGAGGGATAACATCTTGCTAACATCTTTATGTTAGCAGTTCCAACAGTAAGCTTTTTATATATGTGTGTATTACGCATGTACATAAACCTTTTTGTTTAAAGTGTATTGCATATCTTACTTGCCCATACCTGTCTATTTTGTAGAGATCCAAATAAAGGCTTGCCCTCCGTTTCCAAGAGGTTTTCTTAAAATCAAACACAGAAAACATTAAGTTGGTTTGTTCTACAGGAACTAACATAACGTTTCTGTTAGAATACACTTAGTCCTAGATTAATTTATTCTTAGTATATGTAGTTCTTTTCAAAGCTCAATTTTATTCTGTTAAGAGAATTCTCTTGAAAAAAAACCTAGCTTATATGGCACTGAATGTTTCCGAGATAAACGGTTATAACAAGCTTTTTAAAAACATTTGGTTTTCAGGTCTTGCTAACTAGGGATTTAAAGGAACACTGTTTCACATGAACGATAAGACATTCTACGTATTTAGTTGTATTTTCAGTTACCTTTATACAATGCTCAATAACATCAAGGTATATTTATAGGGATGCTATACAGCCATCTTACCCTCAGATTTGCACTACTGCATTTGACTGTAGTTTAACAAAATTATTTTGAAAACAAAATTCCCAAGTTAGAATACAATTCAGCTTTCTTCCCTGAGTGTATTTGTTCTGAAGGGATAATAAAGAGAAAATAAGCTAATAAAAATAACAAACAAAATTAACTCAATTGAGTAAAAAGGTATCAGTGAAATGTTTGTGCTTTAGTCACTTCTCAGAGATGACTTAAGTACACTTCAAGATCTTGGAAATTTTTTGTTTGTTTTCATTGGGGTTTTTTTGGTTAGGAGGTTTTTGTTTGGGCTTTAGGTTTGTTTTGTTTTGTTTTGCTTTTTAAACCACCTCTAACAAAAAATGAAAGCGTTTTAACTTAGCACTTTCATACCCCAGTTTAACACACAACATGCAGAGTTGTTGAGGAAACACAGGGAAAAAAATCAGATTTGTATTTTTAAGTGTCTGGCTTTAGGCAATAAAAGCAATTTCACATCCCTTGGGTCAATGATGCTTTGAATCTCTTCTAGAGGCTCCGCTAATACAGCTGGCTAAGATTCCTTGTCTAGGCCACTCAGCTACCTGCCTGTTAAATGGTTTTAATGATGTACCCTATGACTAGATTCAAAAGCAGCATAGTAGAAGCTATGCAGCAGTTTTGCTTTAAAGTTTCATGGAAGCCTGCTCTATTTGTAAACAAAAATGAACAATCCAGGGAAGCAGTGTGGCCTAGGATAGGTCAGACTGTCACAGTGGTCCCTCTGGTTTTATAATATTAGCCTGGTAAGGCATCTGAATTTTCTGCTTCTGATATGTGCCTTCAATATCACATCTGTGATAACGGTTATTGCATTTATACACTTGCTAGCAATCTCATCCCTGACAGCCACCAAGGTCGTTTTCAGATATTAAATGAAAACAATCTGCGCAGCATTAAGTGCATTAATGTTAATAGAGCTGGGTGGCTTCCAGTCCTTTCCCAACCCATTTGAAAACTGATAAAATCCAACACTATAAAGATGCAATGAGTTCTCGTGACTATTCCTGCCTTATCAGAATATTCCCAATTCTCCTACAAACATTTTGAACTCTTGACACTCCAGCTGGGTCAAGTCCACTAGAGATTTAAGGTAGACTACACTTGTAACTCAACAGCTTTTTATTGATAAAAAGTGGCACACTTGGCAAATCATATTTATGGAGATGTACGATTACATTCTCAATTCCATCAGCATGCATTTCAGACTTATATCTTGCCTCTCTCCCTGCCCGGAAGCCACTACAGATTTATCTACAGCTTCATGTTTACTACACAAACTTCTTTGTGTGTGTATAGTACAGAAATCAAATGAGACTGAGAGCTGAACAGTGACACTAGCTACAAAAATGCAATCATGTTTATGGTAACTACTTTGCCTTCAAAAAGAGATTCATGCTAGACAATGTCTGGATTTTGTTTTTTTCTACCAGGTATCTGCTTAGCAATTTCATTACACAAAAGACCATACCACTTCTACAAATTCCATGAGAATTCTTCAAGAATAAGAATTAATGAGAGAGAGAGAGAGAGTACTATTTCATAGCTGTTAGACATTCAGCTGTGCAGGAGTTTGCCTGCAGGTCAATGATCTCTGACAGCCTGAAGACATTCATTGTACATGCTTAATGTTACAATCAGTAATGTGGAACATGATCACTCCCTGCTCGCTCAGACTAAACTCAGTGTTGCCATTCGATACTGTATTTTATAAACTACCATCTAACAAAACCAGCCTATTAATTATATTGGATTATATATTATAATTCTATTATTATATATGCAACTACATATAATATACATTGTTATACTATTACATATTGCTCTTATTTATGTAGAAGTATTATTATTTATACAATCTGAATTTATAAGATTATACAAACAAACAACTGTAAGATTTTCAAGTCATAAGAAGGAATAAACCCAAACTATGCTTTACCTATACACTGGATGGTAAAAGCACACGTGCTCCAGGTCATCATAGGAATCCTGTAATCAGCTTCATTTGGAGCAACTTTTAGCCCAACTCTATAAATGGTGGTGGCAAAGAGAATAAGCATCTCCTTGATACTGCTTGAGTATTTGGCTCTGCAAAGGCAAGCCAAGATAATTTCAGTCTGAATTATTAATAGTGCTTATTATTTACTGGTCAATCACTAACAAAGTCTAAGTTATTTATGAAAGAATTCTTGAATACAAAGGCCCTTTGTCTGTACAGAGGAGAAAAAAAAATTTCTCGTTTCCAGTAGTAAACAAGTGCCTTGACATAACAGGCTCTGCAAATTGAGAGATTAAGAGCTGCCAGGCTGGAGGGAGTCTATTTCTGTATACTGTATTATAATTCATATTCAAAAAATGCAAATATTTAAATCAAAGTAAAATACAATGAAAAACACAAATGCAAGTAATCAAATGTAATTATAAGTGCCGAAGTGAAAATATATCTCATCTCGTAAGGCACTAAAAAAGGAAAGACAGACATTTCAAATGCCTTTTTAGCATTTAAGCTCCTCTCAACTGACATTGGGTTTGTTTACATATATACAGTTACATGCAGAAAAGTGCCTAGGCAAAAACTGGTACAGTTTTAATGGGCTGTGTTTTTTCAAAGTCTGACACAGAACTTTGTAACAGAAATTTATGACATTCATATTAATTCTCCCAATCTCTACAGCCAAAACAATTGTATCACAAAGTCTGGGGATTAGCCAGGCTCTTAATTCAACATAAGACTGTATAAGTGAAAACTACGGAATCTTTCCCACAGAGATGAGTTATCAAGAAAGAATTTTGATTCAACTATGATGTCAACCAGAAGTAGCAGAAATAGAGTACTTATACAGTGTGATCTAAAAAGAAGACAGACAGCTGAGTACACTTAAAAAGTATCAATCCATTCATTCTGTTTTAGTGGGAGAGTTGCTTTTGCCCACTGGAACAGAAACAGACAACATAGCCCTATTCCTCTGAGTAATCTATATTACATTATTGCATCCAAAACCAAGTGAAATCTACCCCTGAAATGGACATATATCAGAAGAATTAAGGCAGACAGACATTAAATCACTTGCTTAGAGGCACAAGAAGTGACCCAAATCAGTGGAATTGTGGATTAGAAAATTCCAGATGCCTAGCTTAGTACCAAGAACATAAGTAGTACCAGACTGGATTTGACCAAGAGGTCCGTCTAGCTCTGTATAGGTCTGATATTCAGTGAATGCTTAAGGAAAAGTATAAGTACACTGATATTCAGACCAAATGAATCGTATGCCTTTCCTTCAATACAAATCCTGAAGTATACCTAGGTTATTTTAGGGAGAATTAACATAATGCAGAGAGCACTTCCAGTAACACTTACGAGGACTGAACTCCAAAACTAAGGATTGAATGGAATTCCAAGGCAGAGCTCCCCATTCCCTTGTTGGTGAAAGCTGTAAGATTTTGTTTCTCTCCTTCCAGGGGAAAAAAAAAAAAAAAAAAATTAGATCCACATTAAAAAACAAAGAAGTTGTTACAATTTTTAAAGCAGTCTAACAGAAATGAGATTTCTTTTTATTTTAAATTGGTTTGAAAAATAACTGTAAACAGACCTCACCAGCCAGACTGTCTTCTAACCCTCTTCCTTAGGTAACATTTTATTTCTAATATTTCTGGAAATATAAGAAAAGTAGTGCTTTGCTGGTGAGGAAAAAGAGCTTTCCCGTATTGTAAGAGTGCAAGGAGTATGTTGATTCTCTGTACCTTCTGTTTTCTAAACACTCGTACATGTTTTTATTCTGGCCCTTTTAATTTTTGTCTTTTTTTACTACATCACAGTCAATACAAATGTTTAATTAACTGAGTGTTAGTTGGTGGCTATCCTCCCCAAGTGCACATTACTTTCTTCTACAGGGAAGATGGAAAGAATTTAGCAGAAACCAGAAAACTGGTGAGGGCACTGTGAAATCAAG
Organism: Ibidorhyncha struthersii; assembly: GCA_013398815.1. NCBI lineage: Eukaryota > Metazoa > Chordata > Aves > Charadriiformes > Charadriidae > Ibidorhyncha > Ibidorhyncha struthersii. Next base: position 224,670 of record VZSZ01008967.1, on the reverse strand, counting down.
ACACAGCTCAGAAAGGGCCATGACTTTACCCCACCTTTATTTGATACTTTCTTGATTGATAGTAAAATGTATTCTTTATTTGAAGTTTTCTGTTGGTATTAGTTCAAACATGTACTGGCATATTAGATATTGGCATACTAGCTTCATAATTAAGATAACAAACCTTTAGTATTTTTCACACTGTAGCCCGATATCCTGACTATGATAATCTCCAGCCATCTAGCCAGGGAAAGAATTTGAGCTACTGCCTCTGCATCCTCACTGAAAACAGAAACAGAAAGCAGGTTTTACTTTAACACTCAAAGAATCACCTTAGCTTTAAAAGTAGAGAACACATTTAGAGCAAGACATTAACTCAGTATTTGCACAGTTTTGCTGGCTTGTAAATTTTGAGCAGACAGTACAAAATGAAGTGTGAGGCTAAATACTAGATCTAGGTACTTTCTCAGACCTCTGATATCAGCTCCAAAAAATAGCCAATCCAAAAATGCGCTTTTAAAAAAAAGCAGTCTTTTATACAGCTTAGGAAGGTCAGCCCAAATTTTCCTTCCAAAAATTTGAAGAGTCAACCTGCCCCAAAGTAAATTTTTTTTATTTTTTTTAAATTAAAGGCTATGCAATCTGGTAACTCACCTGTTTATTTTCTGAACCTGCAATGGAACTATAGGAATCACAGTATTGCACAGAGATTTGCAAAGTGGGCAAAGATACTCTCCATTCTCCAAGTCAAATATCTGTTCAACGTGCAGACGTTGTCGAAAGTTCAGCTGCATAGCTTCGAAGTACCTACAACATTGAAAAGAAAATTACTAGGAGGTGGAATGGCACAAACGTGACACGAAAACAAACATTCAAGTAACTAAAAGTGTTATTATCTAGCAAGTACCTATCCAAGGCAACAAAACTCTTTTCCTTTGATTTAACTCCTTCATATGCTTGGACACGAAAATAAAATAAAACCTTTGTGCGCATATATGAACTCATGCAAAAATGCATGATATACCACTCATGCAAAAATGACAGCAACTTTTCCTTGCTTTGAAGATCCTTTTAAATTTCATTAACATTTTTACAGACAAGCAGTCCTTAAACTTTCTATTCTTCTCTCACAACATCTTCAAAACCACAAAACACTGCATCTAGTATCTCTCATATGCAACTCATTACAGTAAGTTTGAAACAGGGATTGTACATATTTTTATTTCGGTTTAGGAAAAACTACCGGTAACATATCATGAATGAATAATCAGCTATTCATGGCAATGACTGAGCCTCACAACTAGACAATGAAACTGTAGCCTTCTTTTAACAGGAAGAAAGGATAATTTATATTACAATATTGTGCTTGAGCTATTTTAAACTCAAAAGAAAACCAAGAAGTAACTATCATCTTTTTAGAGGTTTCATTATAATTTTGCCCCCTCAGTGGATGCAGCAAGCCTTCAGATTTCATTAATGTCTCAGTGGTATTATTAAGAACAAAAAGATTCAACATTCAAATCTCCTTGCCTGGATACAAGCAACTAAATTCAGTACTAATGTTCAGACTGGGTATGTAGGATCTTCAAGACAGATATGAAATTATCTGACTTCCTCACTACGGTAAGAACTAGATTTGTTTATTTATTTATTAGAAAGCTTTAAGTCGTATATCTTAAGGGAAAAAAGAAAATCCCATTTATGTAATAAGAGAAAGTACGTGTGCGGGGGCATCTGCAGAAGTTCTAATGATTACAGAATATTTAGGGAAGTATTCTGTTACAATCAACAAAAAGATACATTTATTTTCCCACATTCAAACAACTATGTTTTTGCAAGCAACGTCTCTTCCTCATACATGGCAACTACAAAGATATTCCATTCATTTGAACTCATACCATTTTAGAGAGTATTTTGCAGTATTTTAGGCTGCACAGATACTCTAGAAAGGTGTGGCAGGCAGCGTTTGGAGGAATATTAGTAAGTTAGAATATCTGTTATGTAATAAATAAAAGACTATACTCAAACCTTCTGTGCCATCCCGTATGAGAAGAGCCTGTTGTCCATTTTACTCCCATTTACCCATACAGCAAGTCATCTTTTCTTAAAAAGGGCAAGGGAACTGAGCTCCAATGTTGCACTACTTAGATCTACGCAGATGTAGATGGATCTGCCAAGAGCAGATGTATTACACTCAAGGAACATATTTCCATACCATTTTAAGTGTGTGCACCTATTTATTCTGTAGAGATGTTTTATTATAAAAAAAATATATATATATATACATACACACATATAGAAAAGTAAATGATAAGCACTAGAGGTTTAGTCAGATTTTTTTAAAGTAAAATGGCACAAGTACAAACAACAAACCTCAAGAGATTGTTTATATCATACAACAATATAAAAATAGCCTGCAATTGCATGACCCAACTCTCTTTACCTGTTGATAATACTTCAGTGGGATTATTTCTATTATTGTTTCACACTATTTATCTTGCTCTTTGTAATTTTAAAAATGTAGCTGCAACCCAGGTGACTATATTCTGCAAAATAAGTAACTTCGTCTTTTAATATTTCAGGTTGCATTCTAATCCAGCACACTTGGTCTAAATTGTGGGCTCCCCCAAACAACAGAAATCTAGTAAAGTTTTTAAGCACTGTAGCAATTCTGTCCTCTTACTTTTTATTAAGAGTTTGTTCACTGATGGGGTAGGGAAGAAATATTGGTAGATTTAACCATTCATATTCTATTCTAAATGCCAGCTTCTCATCTAGAGGCTCACTGGAATAAGTCAGCTTCATCCTTTAAGTACTGACCTGGTGACAGACTTTGAGTCAAAGTACTGTTGCTATCACTCACCTGGAAGTTTCCTACTGGTTCTCACTGGCTTGCTAAAAATAAGCCTACTAGATACGGTTTCTTATTTTTGACCAATTTCACCCCATTGGTTTTAGGTGCATAAGTTAGTAACTCTTTAGAGATTCTTATTTGGGTCACAGAAGGCACTGAAAACTTTTGATGATGATTTTCTTCATCAGGTCAAAACTTCTCTTATGCCATATTTCATTTTTAGATGAGTACAAATAGTTTTGACTCCTTAGTTAAATATCCACTTACTGTACTGTGTTTTCAGTGCGCACTTAGATGTTTTGGAAAATAGATTAATTAAAAAAAAAAATTTAAAAGGCTGCAAAGACACATCCTTACTTCTGCCAGCAGGCTGCATGCATCACATGACCACAGCTTCCCGTGTGGGTCCCACAAGGTAAGTCAGGGTGCATGAAGAGAGGATCTAGCGTATCTAAGAAGACACAGCAGAAAGAAATTACTACAAGAAAAATAACGTAGCTTCCCACCAGTATGAACAGAAATGAACAGTACGCACAGAACACAAGCCTTCGGATTTTATTTTCCCACAGTTCACAGGGTCACATTAAAATCCCATTTGGCCAGCTTTTCCAGACCAACACTCCAGCAAAGCAATCACAAGACACAGACCACTTAAACTACTGAAGGCTTTTGACTAATTATGAAGAAAAAGATGACAAAATCCAAAAGCAACAGTAAATTAGTTAAAAAAAAAAAAAAAGGGTTCTTCAGTACTGGAAGAGCTCTGTGGTTGGATTTGCTATCACTGAAGTTTTTAATGAGTCCACCTCATCTGGTGGACTGTTTATGATCTTGAACAGATATCCCTCAATTTGACAAAATGAAGAATAACAGGGGGAACAAAAAAAAAACCCACCAACCAAAACAACCCAACCTAGCACCCAAATTGCATTGAAAGCATAATTCTATTTGACAGCAGCTGAAGCTGCTCTAAATGAAATGGAGATTGAAATAAGAAAGTGATCCTTGGTATAACACTAATTTGCCACTGTCTGCACTTCTGCTGTGGGAACAACCATTTTTCCACTTATTTAGATCTTCAAAGAAAAAAAAGCTCTTACATAGGATCACTGGCCTACCTACAGGCCTTCTCCTAATGGATGAGCTGCAGAGGACCATGCAGCAGCGAGTAAGTGCTATGAACAATATCCAGAGATGGCTTTAGGAAAAGGAACTTCATTCCCTCCTTTTTTCAATTATTTCAATAGCCCAATATGTCACTGCAGAAAGCTTACCAGTGTATCGGGCTACAAGAGCATAGGATTTCTTTTCTACTTCAGAGTACCACAGAAGAGAGCAAAACAAATGGATGCAATTAGTACACGGCCTAGATAAAAATTTTATACAGCTGGCTCAAAACTGTCATTATCAGCAGTTCACTGTTAAAGAAAAATGGATCAAACGGGATTCTGTAGGAGTCTGTCCTGGGTCTAGGACTATTCAGTATTTGTTAACAACGAAGAGGAAGAAACACAAAACATCTTATTAAGTGGAATAACTTGGTAAAGATCTGCAAGCACGATAGAGAATAGTGTAATACCCTGGAGAAATAAGAAACAATGCTGAACTTCCCTTTGCTTTAGAATTCTATTTGATAACATTCAAGAGTGTACTTCTAAACTAAAGCAGGAATAATGAACTGCCCAAACAAAGAATTTAAAGCTATTTGCTAGACAGTAATGTCATTAAAAAAAAAACAGGACGCAGGGTTCATTTTGCTTTATGAGTTGACCACAAATCAACAATACCCTGCTATAAAACAGAAAAAAAAAATTGAAAACAAGTAGGAATTTAAACTACAAGTTGTAAAATCCTTGCTATGCAAAGGCAACAAACTAGCAAACATCTTGAGAGCACTTACAGACCTCCAATTTTATGATCTTTCAACACTGCATCCTTATTCCTTATATATTAGTTAGCTTGAATAAGCAGGATTTGAAAAAAATGATTGACTCAGTTTTACAGTAAGATGTGGGCAGATACATAGAGAGTGTATATTGAGTAATAATATTTAATAGTTAACAGTTATTTAAATTTTTATCTGTCAAAATATATATAATTCAATTTACAGGGCACTTTAACTTTTAATTATTATTTAATATTGTAGTGCGCTTGAATCAAACTAGTAGTTTTATGATGAGATGTATATCTACCTCGGCGTGATTTCAACTAAACAACATTGGCCTAGGTGGTATATCAAGTAGGACAGAGCCAAAAATTCTAATAAACATGAGAATAAATTAGCTTACCTTGTCCTTACCCACAAAAATCAGTTATCCTGGTCAAAGAATTAGGGTGGCTTACTAAGTTTCGTTCTTGACGAATCAACTTTTGACACTTCTTACTGCTCTATTGCCTATCTATTTTTTTTATATTGTCTTATAAAATAATAATTAGTATCATCCAACATACTTCTGGGCATCCAGGCTGGATGGAATACTCACATTTTTAGTACTTTCTCATTTCACTTCTGTATTTTGGTGGGTTTTTTTAGACAAATACTCGCTTGCCCTTCTTAGCCTTTCGAGATCGCAACTATTTTCTATGCATTTTAAAAAATAATTAAAGATTATACTGAAGACAATGGTTCTGATAGTACTTTCAATATTAATAATTGCCAAGGTGAATACACTGAAGTTATCTAGATATTGTTTCAACTTTTTTATCCTATTCTGGACTGTATTTCTCTCTTGTTAAAATTAAAAGCCATCGAGCATCTGATCTTGAATTATTATTAATTTTCTTTTTCAAAGAGAGAGCAAAAAAGTCAGTGAGTACTTAAGTTTTCCCTTTTCCTTCTATTTATTTTCTTTCTTCCCTTTAAGTAACTTATCAAAATATTTCTCATGTTTAATCAACTGTTACTTACAAAAAAATTCTGGTCAGTCTTGTGTTGCCTGCTACCAACATACTATTAGAATTATAGAATTGTTGAGGTTGGAAGGGACCTTTAAGATCAACCATAAGACCAACCATATCATGCAACCCTAATGCTTTTGTTTATATTATTCTCTTGGGTTTTGGGGTTGGTTTTTTTTTTTTTTCGTTCATTGGATGATATCATATGATCCTTGCTTACACTTTTCTAATTTTTTATGTTGCTGGTTTTGTTACTTCCTGGACATGAGAAAAACAAACACCACCAAAAAACCAAACCCTCCTGAGGCTGACATAGTGGCCTTTCATGATGTTCATGCGTTTCCTCTATATTGGGAAAGTTTGCTGCTGTACTTGAATAAATAGGAACTGTTGACATTCTTGGTTTTTTTCCAGAGTGACCACTCCTACCAAATCTTTAAGTTTTACAAAATCTTCTTGTGAGGTTAATGCATTTTCTCATTTCCCAGGGACAAATCAAAATCTTCATAGACCTCATTTTTTTAAGTTTTAAAGCATGGATTTTAGAACAATTTAAAAATTTTCACTTTTTATTAAGTAGGGTAAGCCATTTGGCCATCCAACCGAACACAGAGTTTAATTAGGTTCAAAGCTCTAGGTACAGAACTGCTTGTAGTCTAAAAGAAGAAAAATTGCATACCCCCCGAGAGTTCAAGAATTCTGCTCCTATCCTGAGTTAAAGCAGTTGATTTCTGGACACAGGCAGACAATACCATGGCAGCACTCTCCAACTTTACTTCCTGCTCCTCCTGACAAAGAATACAGGTCAGAACTTCTTTTTCAGCAACAGATGGACCTCTTTTGGGACCCAAAGCAATTTTGGAGTAATCAATTGCCGAAGACATGCTGTAAGACCATAAGTGACACAGATATAAAATAATCAGATGGCTTCTTCTAAACAAACTTATTCTTCCAAGCATCTAAAAGTGTCATATACTGCTAACGTGTCTGGTTTTATACCAAAGTGCTTTACAAAAACAAATGATGACCGAACAATGAAGAAACACCTCAGTTCTCACTAAAATGCAATATTCTTTAAAAATAGAAAGTGGAAGCCAGCTAACATAGAATAACACAATTAAATGGATTCAGACAGCAGGAAATTCGGGAAGCTGTATTCAGTGTAGATTGGATTAAATACATTTTAATCATACAGACACATTAAAATTGTTCCTCGTTCTTGAAGGAAACACACTGAAAATGAATGCCACTACCTTAATTCACCGCTTTGTGACACAAATAAGCTTCCATAATTTTTTTAAAATATTCCTTATTGCAGAGTTCAGCAATGATTTATACAACATCCTTTATTAAAAGGCAAAGCACACAGAAGCTATCTGTACATTTCTTCCAGCAGCTCTCTCTGTTTTCCTGATTAGTTTTGTGCAGCCCTAATTAGACCAAAATTGTGAGTTGTATTAGGTATACTATATTGTTGAAGCATCCCCAGAACAGAGATAAAAAAATATAACCAATGTAAACCAAACGTCTTCGGTATGAAATTAGATTTTAAAAACTAACAAACAGAAATATCAGCAACTTGAGCTAACAGAACCATATTTTCCTTCTTGCAACTTAACCTTAAGGCATACTGGCTTTCAGATTCTTTCAAATTAAATACTTAAATTTTCATATAAGGTAGACAGTCACCTCCAAAATTACAGTGTTGTCAACTCAACAGCTTTCTAATGACATTTTTTCAAATTTTAAGCAATATAAGTATCCATCATTTGAAGAAATAATTAATTTTCTTATAGTTTACCTCATGCTGTTATACACAGTGAGTCCACTGTTCTTATATTAGCATATGCATGTTAGTTTACGTATAATTCTGTAACAGAAGGTGACTTAAAAGTAAATAGAGACACAAGTTTGCTGACTGGGATGACACAATCTGTTCCTTGAACATACTCTCAAAATTTTTATGCAGCATACTGAACTTACATAGCAGGTAATGAACTCTTCCCACTAGAACTCTGGATATCTGGGTTTTCTTACCTTTCTTCCTCCATAATAGTATCTTCTTTCCCCTGTGCCTCCAGTGTGTTTTCGTACAGGAGCTTATGGGTTTCAATGAAATTCCTCTGCAGTGCAGACATCTGGGCCATTATCTTCTGACGGTGCAACCTAGCTGCTTCTGCCTTTCTCTTCCGCTCAGCTTTCTCTTTATCCTGACTGCTCTGTGTCTTACAATAAAACAGAATAAAGAAAATCACAGGCAACAGAGAACATCAAAAAATGAGAAGAATCTTTCCCCCAACCATATGCGTTCTAACCACTGACATCAAATTCCTTAAATGACAATGCTTTAATGATTAAAAAAACCCTTAACTGAAAAACATAAAACTAAAATATTAAGTTAACCTAGTCAGAACTAATGAATCTAGTTCATTAATGTAGTCAGAACAAAGATTTTGAGGAGTCCACCAATGGTCACTAGTACAATCCCTTGCCCAAAGACAGGATCAATAACACCTGATCCATTTTAGCTAGGTGCTTGTCTGTTCTTAAGAAACTTTAGTGAGGTGAATATCACAAGCCTCCTCCAGAGTTTTGTTATTCCCCCCATACTGAGTATTCTGTATCTCCCTTACAGGAATTTAAGAAAATTTTGTCTTGAAATATCTATAAACAACACAGCAAACAGATTGTTCCTACATTTTTGTGGCAGCATTTTATGCATCTGAGGATTGTATTCTCCCCTGTTCTTCTTTACTGTAGACTGGAAAACTATTCTCCTTCCAGCATTTCCTCATCTATCATGTTTCCAAAAGCTATAAACAAAGTATTTATATGCTTTGGAAATGTAGAATTCAAAAAACACAGGTAGACTTAATTAAAAAGTATAGAACCTAATTCCTCTTATTCTATTACTTAAGGCACAAATTCAACATTATAGACATTGCTTCCATTCATGATACCACCACTTTTGAGCAAATGAAACAACAACAAATTGTTCCACAAGTACTGGAACTGTAAGAGTCTCATTTCTTACTGACTCTTGCATTTTGTTCCCTTCTTTTACCAGATATCATATGACATCTTTCTCAAAAAAGAAAGACAGCATATGCTGTGACAAGTTTAGAGCTATGCATGCAATGACCAGCCAAGAGACTGTCTGGCAGCAAGCTGCTGCCAAAGAGAATGTGTAAGAGCAAACTGGCCTGTCTTTGCACACTATCTAAGTGTAACTGGATTCTTCTTTTCTAGTCAACTGCCAATTTAAAAAATGAAGCAAAAAGAAACAAACCAACAAAAAAAAAAAACAACAAAACAAACACTCATGAGACTCCAGTAATGAAATCTCCATTTCATGGTGTCATTTGACCACTGGATTCAAAAGTTATTTTGAGGGAAGTGTAGAGACTGATACACAGACAGATTAATCACCTAAACCTGATACCTTTATACAATCAAGCAAAGCAGATTAACCTCTTGGTAGGTCACGTAAATTATAAGACATCATTTTAAGTGGATTTGTATTTCTAATTATTGCACAATGACAACATAATAGAAAAGGTGATCAAATCATAAAGATAAGAAATAGAGAAATGAACACAAGTTACTTCTTCATGCCTCTCAGTTGTTTCACTTGACTTGGAAGTACAACCAAAACCAAATTAGCTGCTGATAATTCCATGAACTTGCTTAGATAAATTTCATTTATTAAAAATATTCAAATATTAAAAATATTGATCTTGGAACCTAAATCCTGTAAGCAACATATCAGAAATTAATGTTTAAAAAAAATATCATTTTATGTAATCTTTTTGGAATCAGCCATTCAAAATATTAAATACAAGGCTTCCATTGAACATTAGTATTACCTCATCACCTTTTGTAGCTTCTGAGCCTGACGTAGCTGCTACTGTTGTCAAACTAGATTTTTCTCTCAGTCTTTTCACTGTGTCAAACATCTAGGAATAGAGACTTAGATGTTAAAAATAAAATGCAGCTTGGCTCATATTACAATATAGACAGGATTAAAGCTCTTGCTATTTAGTTTCATGTTAATTTGGTATTTCCAAATGGATGAAACCAACTGCCATACTCCTAAAAAACAAAAACATTTAACTGAGACTATGTCTGTTCTCCTGTAACACTGCTGTGTCTGTATCCTAAACCTGACGAGCACTGCTCAGTCTTCTAGCACTAATGCTGCTAAGCAGCTAAAGCATCTGTACACCAGAAGAACAAACAGAGACTGCTAGCTTACTTTAAGTAAGTGAGATGTGGATCATCCCATGGCAATAGTCACTAAAATAATGTAAAAACCTATACATCTGGAACAGAAAGCTTTCCAGCATATGCCGAATTAGTTAAAACTGAGCCTTCAATTTTTATTTACTACTTTCTCCAGCTATCTTTACTTTAATAAGCATCTTGAAGTTTTGATAATATTAAATATTCTACATTTACTATATGTATCATTAGAAAGTTAAATATACTTTTAAAAGTACGTTTTTACTTTAGTCCTTAGAATTTTAGAAGTATAACTTCTCAATAAAATCTTTCAAACCTGCCTCCCTAATGTACCAGGATAGTCCAATTTTAGTAGCTGAGGATAGTTTTGGAACCCTAACTAGGGATTCTTACCCTCTTTTCCAAGAGCAATGTCTCCTATGTTTGCCAGCTAAAACAAGAAG